>JARQZJ010000079.1:600000-1079702 GCA_030704895.1 Henosepilachna vigintioctopunctata
ACTTGGTAATTTTCACTGCCGAGTCATAAAATGGTGATTGAGGATTGAACAAACACCCTTTCTTGTGATAATAAACTGTGATATCGATTTTAACATTCTCTAACATTATCTCTCAAAGGATTAGGGAACTCACATCATCTATACTCATATAGCCAGCTCAACTATGACATTTTTACGATTAATTTAAATTCTTTGGAAGATTGTCGTAGTATTTATTTGGTCACTTTTCATTCCGCCTATAATACAATTGATAACCGTACCTAAATAGTCTCAATAGTACCTAAAATTGTCTCATAGAATGCATTGATCACTGTCTAAAAGTTCTGCATTCTTTCACATATATGAGAGACAATTGTCTAATTTCTGAAAGACGTATTGAAACTGACAGTTTGTATCCATCCTCTTGCAAAGCGAAAAACACCAGCAATTGTGTTAATGAAATTCTATGAAGTAAATCCATACAAAAACAGAAAAACTGCAGTTCTATCAATGCAGAATGAATAAAAATTGCAATAAAATATAAACATTGTCAACTGCTTCAAGTTTCTCGAGTATTATATATATATATATATATATATATATATATATATATATATATATATATATATATATATATATATATATATATTGAGCAAAAATCAACCCGCCAACCTGGAATAAAATGGACAGATGAACGAAAGAAAGACCATTCAGAGAGCATGAGGCGTTTTTGGGAGGCAAAAAAGATCAAGCAAAAGTCCTAAGAATTGCTAATTCAAGTTCAATCGCTCTCCTCATGGAAAACAAACGTTATAATAATAACATATATTTATTTATGAACGTCAAAACTGATGTACAAGTGTATCTACAAGATAATGTAGAAATGTGATGATTAATTATGAAACGAAGATAAATATCGATTAAATATAAAAATAGCATAAAAATGGCATATTCAGATTATAACGAATTCAATAATTTTCACGGTAATATGATTTTTAAGCTCTCCAAACTTTCACACCAAATGTCTAAACATTTCGTTTCTCCATCTGAATCAAAAGACAACAACATTCATAATGACCAGTAAATACATTTTATAGAACGAGTAGGAAGTTTATGAACAGCAGTAACATAATTACGCAATATATTTCATAATGTCGAGATTTTTCAGTGAAATCTCTCGAATGAATACGAATATAAGTAATGTAAACTGAGACAATTCAACATCGATTATTTCCATCGTAACTATCACATAATAAATTTCCAACGTTTCATAGAGACAACTAGGACGCGTTTCGTTACGATGCGATATCTGCGGATAAGATAACAAGCACCTGCCTACTTGATTCTAACGATGGACGTAAAACCTTGAAAAAATCGTCCATTAGTTCATCGACAATTAAAACTGACAATATTTTTATGCGTTTAATTCCACGTTCAAGAATCGTGAATAATTTCCTTTAATGCATGTTATGAAACTTACACCCAACGACCTAGTTCACCTTCAAAATGACCGGTTAAACAACGTACATATATATTCATTTTATAGTTTTCAATTACTTGTAGTATAATATCAAATTTACATTCGCAGTACAAACTGTCGTACACTGAAATTTATTATGATCAATATATTTATTCCCATCACTTCAATCGGCTTTGTTGGAAAGCAATAAACGACCAAAACATAGACTTTCATGAGTACTTATTTACGTGCCTTATTTTCATATTCGAGTGAGGATGATTTACGAAAGAAAAAAATCTGTTGTAGGATTGGATGCAAGATGGAAAAAGTACTCAACTTCACAAACATAAACTTGTGAACATTAAAATGCCAGTTTAATACAGATAAAGATTGAATGAAATACAATACAACTCTCAGAAAAGACAATTTTCATTTTCAAATGATTGAGAGTTTAACATAATAATAAGTTCTTCTTCTCAACAGGTATGATACCCAATTACAGAATATAATATTGGATAATAACTAAATAATTAAAATGAAAAGAGATATAACAAAGTGCTCAATCTAATCTAAAAAAACTGAAATAGTAACTAAAAACTAAATAATATTAATGAAATAATAATAGTGTGAATATATAATAAAATAATGAAATAATGAGCCAAAGTGGAAGTCACAATTATTGGCAACGCTATTGAATGTAGACTCCATAAACCAAATGGGGATTGTATTAGTGAGTTGGTCCTTGGAGTCTCTAGGTGGAAAATTCTGTAGTATGAGAATTTTGCCTAGGAACACGGAATTTCGAAGCGGATAAGAGAGGAGGACAATCAATACTGTTGTGAAGTAATTTGTACAAATATTTGAATGATAAAGTTTCTCTCCTGCTCTGCAATGAGATTAAATTAAATCGACTCAATAATTCGTTATGATTTATTCCCTTCTGTGGATAAACTTTATCCTCCCTCCAATCAAAGAATTTCAAGAACCTTCTCTGAATGGCCTCAAGATGGCGTTGATGGCAAGTGTAAATGGGATGCCAGATCATGCTGCCATACTTCAACTTGCTACGGATTAGGGTATTAAATAGTCCTATGAATGTTGAGGAATTGAAATATTTGCCATTGCGTATAACGAATTCATATATTTTCGAGGCAAATGAAAAAATTGGTTGAAATGAAGGAAAGATCGAGACTACACCAAGATCTCTCACCTTATCAGAACGAGAAAGAACCACCGACGCTATAATCATACTCAATTCGATCTCTTTTCCTCGTGAAAGAGATAACATTACACTTTGACACATTCAAACTCAAATAATTATCCTCACACCAACTAGCAACATGACCCACCGCGAGTTGAAGTTGAACACAGTTGTCCTGTGATCTAATTTTATGATATAGTTTGAAATCGTCCGCGAACAGGAAATGTGGAGAGTGAATATTATCCATCAGATCATTTACGAACAGAATAAATAACAGTGGTCCAAGATTAGACCCTTGAGGTATTCCAGAGGTAGGTATCAACTCATGTGAACATATAAATGTACACTTAACTTGTAAATAATAAATATATATATATATATATATATATATATATATATATATATATATATATATATATATATATATATATATATATATATATATATATATAAATATATTATATATATATATATATATATATATATATATATATATATATATATATATATATATATATATATATATATATATATATATATATATATAAATAGTTCAATATTTCAAGTATCTGTCAAGTTAACTTACAATGTGATAAGTGAGGGCAAGCATCATTTAGTATCCTGGTTTCATTAGGTACCTACTTCCGCTTTCTATGTTCGTAATACACAGGGAATTTATATGCACCGCATCCTGCATAAAGTAGTTTTTACTTCAAGACTACTTCAAAACCTATAAGAAAATAGATTGAATCCGAAGTAATAAAAAAGACACGAGATGAAGGTTTGCAAATTTGAAATTCCTCATTATTTTTCATAAATCAGTTCGTGATTGTGTAGTTGGTTGATCAAACTTCATTCCTATAATTTTAAGCAGAAGCATCCCTTTTTAAAATCTCTGAAAGTCATAAGTGAAAATATCAAAATTAATTTAACCTCTTGGAAAATTGAAAAATTCTTCAAAATCTCAAAGATACTTTGTTAGCAATTTAAATGAGGAGTAAAGGTCAAACTTGACTATTTCACCATATATTTCAATGGATTCTGACGTAACTGATGGCTACTTCAACTAAAATATCATTGGCAAAAGAGGCAGTTATGTATTTCTTAGATAATTATTGCGAAGATATGAAACGAACATTCTACTGTGATCAGTATGCTCAATCTTCGATCGAATCTCTCATATATTAAAAGATCAAATATAATTATCTGGTGTTTCATTAATAATAATAATAAATGAGAAGTAATAATAAATACTTGTCTAAAAATCACTGACTGAACAATTATTTATTCGACTAGTTTCGCCTTTTACGGCATTATCAAGAATTCTTGATTATGCCGTAAATGAACTATCCCAGAATTGATTCATCGTCCATTGAATTCATTAATAATAATAAGTTTATTGTCAATACAAACAGTAGTTTTAGAATTATTTTAGGTATTCTATGACAAAAAAAAAACCATAAGATGCACCCAATATAAAACAATGATAGAATTTATCAAAAAAAAAACAATAGGATTAAATAAAGCTAAACATATCATAAATTTGACAGTTTCCCAATATAAATGCATCGAAACCACAAAGCCAGCGGCTGTCTGTGGTCTACTCATCAATTCACATTTATCAAAAATACAGGTCCAAACGCTATAAAAAAAAATAAGTTCAATCAGAGATACAAAAGAAAACAGAACTCAAACTCTACATCGAATTACGTAATGCAACATCTCACTATCAAATTGCATCAAAAATTTTTTGACAGCTCTGGTAAAACTCCTAATATTTCCAATACTCTCAACCTCCACCGGCAAGATGTTGTAAATCCTAGGTCCAAGATACTCTGTGCTTCGTTGACCGAATGATTTGAAGGAAAAATGGGGTTTCATACCGTATACTTTCTGACGTGTGCTATAACCGTGCTCCACAATTGACAAACATTGTTTTGATTTGTGATTTCTGATACTGTTGTTAACAGTACCAGTGCAAACGTTTTTCTCAGGTTCAATACTGCAGTTTCAGCATATGGACTATCTGAAGGTTAGGTATTTGGTTTTTTAAAAATAATTTTCAGGAATTTCTTCTGCAGTACCTCTATATTGTATATGTATTCGTACCAGCAGATCCCCCAGCCAGAATTCCGTAGGTGAGTCTCGAATTTATCAGCCCATAGTATATGTTTAAAAGGTTACTAACGTCAAATACAGTGTACTTGCAACATTTTTCAGGTGGTGGTTCCATTTTAGATGTGAATCGGTAGTTACTCCGAGGTATTTTATCGTATTTGATATTTGAATATTTGTAGCTGAATCCACATCCAAAGAAACAAAAGGAAACATAATAAAAGTACACTTGGTAATTCAATCAGCATGTTGAATAGTGATCTACGAGGACAAGTCGAAAAGTTATTCACTTTTCTATGAGGTTCTTTTCAGTTGATTACTCTGGTATGTTGTTTGTAATAGATGAATGCTATTCCGTAATAATATATATTAGGTAGGTTTAGGAAGGACTATAAAATAAACTAGTACCGAAATTTTTGAATGACCCTGCAATTAATATTTAGGTTTTCATCTATTATGTATACAGTCTATATATAGACAATTTCATAGATACCATCTGAGATTAAGAATCTCCTCTAATAAGTTAACATAGTTTATGCAACTAAATTTAAGATCAAATATATGTCTGAGTTTAATATCACTTTAATTAAATACAAACCATAACTGGTTAGGGGATTAAACTTTTTAAATTCATCCTAGAATATACCTGAGATGCCAAATTAATCTATGAGCAAAGGACTACATTTCAGTTTTTCTAACTTCCAAGTTACGCAGAGAAAATATTGTAGAATTTTGGAAGTCAACAATTGTCAATAAAGCAGAGAGTGACACAAGCTCAGATTTTCAAAGAGGTAGATTTTTTCCAATTTGAGGATTATATATAACATAATTTGAAGGTTTTGAAACTCAACATTTACATTAAATGTTGGTAGATAGAATACGGAACAGTCAACTACAAGTTAAAAACAGGATAATAGAAGTTATAGAACGAATGACGAGCTTGAAATGGCGTTGTGTCAGTCACAAAGGGAGGCAATATTCGGAGAGATGGACACCAGAACCACATTCTGTAGGCCCAGAGAGACAAGGAGTGGGACATCCCTGCATAAAATGGATTGGGATGTAAAAGAGGTGGCGGGAAGGAAATGGATGAGAATAGCCAGAGATAGAAAAGCGTGGCAAAGCATGGAAGTGGCCTATATCCGACAACAGATGAAACAAGCTTGAAGAAGAATATGAATTCCATACGCTGAATGATGCTAATAATTTTCAATTTATAGCAGAAAAAACTTCAGGCAATACACATTTCCTAATATTCCACGATAAATTAAGATTCATTTACTAGTGTTAAAATTTCCAATGCTACCACAACTCCAAAGCTCAACTATTATTGAACAGGAGTATTTTCGAAGATTTCAGAATTGAAGAATAACTCATCAAAGAAGTTGAAACTGAAATTCTTAGACAACTAACAAGAAGCGAAACATTCTATGGTAAATGTAATCACCCTTAGATCTTACGTATCTAAAGATCAAATATAATTACACGGTATTCATCGAGTGTCAACAAACATAGCAATTAATTCGCTTTGTTAAATACCCGATATATTCAATGAAATAAATCACGTCTGAAGAGTGTCGATACAGGTAAATCGCATTATTAGGACACTCCCGTTTGTCCATCATAAACTCACGGTGAATGAACTCTACCCAGGTTAAACCACCCAAAGCACGTCTTTGAAATAATTCGATTACATCATAGTACTATCGTGGAAATGGTCGGTGCGATTCGTAATTTACATTTAAATATTACGGTACAGCTCGTAGAAATGTGGTACTAGTAGGTCATTCTTGAGTACCTAGAAATTTGATGGTGCCATTTACCACGAGCGCTCTGCCTTACCGTAAATAATAATAGTTCATTCCAAGTTTAGCTATATTCGTTAAAAATAATTACGTCTTTTATTCATTGGCCACAAAGTAATTCGTATAATGAACGCAAATCGTTTATGAACAATCAGGTTTAGAATTTATGGTAGGATAAATGAGCTCTGGCCCCTAACAAGTTAAAATAAATCAAACCCTCTATTTTGTTTTCATATTTCGATATCTCACTTACAAGGGTGGAAATTACCAGAGGATCAAATAAGGCATGAGGCTTTTACTCGCCAGAATTTGAAGAACTAAGTGTTGAGGAAGTACCTCTCTGTGGTGCTTGCAAAGTCTCGCTCATATCGGTATTATTGAACTACCCTACATCTCTATGCGAGATCTATTATTGAAATGCCGTATATATGCTCAGGATTTTTTTTGGTGTAGCACACAGAGGTCACTGGTGGGAAATCTTGGTGATCCATGAGCTATACCTAGTGTGCTGTCATATCTTAGGGATATTGAATGCGATTCATTGTTAAGTTCGAACTTACGTCAAACGTGAATTATGAATAACTGATAGAGCATCACTCTCAACATTTCAGTGATGGAAAAATTTGAACAATGATTCTTAAATATAATTGCTGAGTATTTTAGACGATCAATGTTGTTTTGAGATGTATCAAACTTCTTCAAGTTTAAAATGGCAGAGAAAGTAAAAAGGTATGATATGATGGTTTTTGATATATTTCGAGATTCGGTCTATAGATAATTATATCTCATTTCTCGCAGTCTGTTGCTAATTTGAGTTCAAATACTGACCAAAGTTCGTCCAAGGAAAATTGAAAGAGATATCAAAGTAGATGGGAGAAGATGCAGTTAAATGGCTTAACAAATAAAATATATTTGAATAGGCAAATATTCAAGACAAAAGACAAAAATTCCTCTAGGGCAGGGTAGGCGAACATTTATGCATCAATGTGCCATTTTTTCTAAAAAATGTTTAATGGGGTCATTGCCGTGCCATCAAATAATTTTGACTTTCAGATTATTTGGAAAATAATAAAAATAAATACTATCTAAACTCTTCATGAAATGAAGTAAACAAAAGAGTTACATTTTGGAATGTTTAATACCTACTTAACACATTTTTTACACATGTTTTATGATCGGCGACGTGCCTAAAATATTGTGTTGCGTGCCATTGGTTCGCCTTCCCTGCTCTAGGGAAATATCTCCTACCAAAGACGTGCAGAGCAGTAAAGCTTTTGGGCATACATATCGATAGCAACTGCTATGTAATCGGAACTGCTCTCAACTGAGGAGTAAATTGCAAAGCGCAATATAATACGCAGAGTAAGAGGTTATAAGTCACAGTGCTGCTCCACAAAGATGTTCTATTTCTTTCGAGAAGGCATTATGGTTCAAAAATTTGTGGCACATCTCTTACAGGAGGTACTTCGAACATAAAAAGAACGCTACTAATCACTGAAAGGAGTTTTTCATTCCTGGACTCACTGTAAAACCTTGATCAACAAATATAGAATATTAAGAGTAACAGCGTAGTTGATTATCAAATCTCTCATGGTAATTATGGACCACTAACAGCTATATACGACCAGGTGTCATGGTCAACTATATCCTCTAAGGACAAACGACAATTTGAATATTCTCAAAGCAAGAATACGAGTCACCTTAGTTAGACCATTAGGAACTAGAGTCTACAATTAATTGCCCAGGGAATGGATGATATTGGACAGGAAAACAATGAAACAATATTGATAATTTGTTAACTGAAAAATTTTCCTCATAAAGTAGAGAATTTTATTTGAAGGAAAGAAGAATTAGTTGATAGAATTTATTTTCATTTGCATAATGATCTCTTAGATCAAGTCTAAGTCTATTACATCACGAGAAGTATGATTTATGTTTTCAATTGTGCATTTCTATGCCCACTTGCATTGTATTACTAATTGAAGATAACGATCGAATAATGTCAGAAACATTATAATTACATAAAGTAATTTTTCTGCGAAGCTTCCTGGGAATTGAGATGTCAGTAATATTTGTTTGGGGTCGAGAGAAATTCACTTAGTCACACCATGATTTGCGTGAAATTTGCATATTCAAATCTTTCTTCAGAGAATAGAAACGGAATATTATGTGAGAAAGGGAAGAAATCATTACTAAATCTAAGTATAGTTACATTTTTGATCGTTGCAATAATCTACTATACGAAATTGTTGAATAAGTTCGATTTTGAAAACATTCATGAGCTGTTATTGAAAAAATTGAGTTTCAATGAAATAAAAAATTATTCGTATATATAAATAATAAATGGAATAGATAAATAAACAACATAATTTTTTGACAGTATCCTGCAGCCTAAAAGAAAACAAAGAGAAGTTATATATGAAAACTTATTGTTTTTCTTCAGAAAAATGAACTAAATTGGCAAATTAGATTGATAAAAGCGAGGATATCCCATATGCAAATGAAATATTTGTATTATCGTGATTTTCTATTGCATATAATATAATTCTACATATAAAAAAAATATTTCAGCTTATTTGTTCTCAAGAGAATATAGTTGATAACTTTAATGTAAGTAAAAAAATTCTCTTCTTTAAAAAATGCTAATCTTATGTAATTATATTACATCAAAATCCATTTTAATTCATTATCAACGTATTCTGAATTGAAGAGGTTTATTTAATTAACACAAAAGTATATTTTGAGATAATTGTATTTATTATTAAAAATTTTCAGAGTTCGTTGATTCTTATTAACTTTTACCGTCAAAATTTGAGTTATTGAGAATAATAATTTGAATAATTCACTTTATACTTCTTTCGATTAGATTTTGATCCCAAACAGTAGAACAGTATAGGTGCACTTATTCTTATTATCTTATTCTGATAATATCATCATACACAAGTATTTTTCGTCAAATTTTTCATTTAATTTCAATAAATAAAAGTCTAGATATATAATTGACAATTTCAAGTTACAAATTGTATTGAAAAGCACATTGAACTGAAAACCTAATTTAATTCAAACACGAATTCAATGAGTATTATCTCAGTATCATTTTGTAATTTCTCAATAATTTTTTCACTTTTTCAATATGATTTTCAACTTCATTTATTTACTCATCAAATGAGTTTCTATATTATGATTTGTGAAATTGCCATTATTTATTGCTTGATTTACACTCTTCGACTTTCAAATTTCTAGCGTTAAGGGTAAATTTCAATAATATTCAATAAAATTTCTTGAATAAATTTTTCTTTGCCCTCAACTTGAAGATAAATACTCTGCAAAATATGAAAATGAAACGAAGAGGAACATGTGTCACGTTTTCTCTTCTCACATGTGTCACAATACTACTTAGATCTCCTCATTAAAAATAACTGATAACTGTAACAAAATTCACTTTCGATTTCTATAATCAATATGGAAATAATATAAATATAATAATTGCATATTGAATGGATTTATTGAGAGAGTAATGTTCAAATATATTGCAAGTTCAATATATTTAACTAAGCAATAATATAATCACATGTTCAAATATATATATAGTTATATATATATAAGAATAATTATATATATATATATATATATATATATATATATATATATATATATATATATATATATATATATATATATATATATATATATATATATATATATATATATATATATATATATATATATATATATATATATATATATATATATATATATATATATATATATATATATATATATATATATACAGGGTAAGATCGATTGATCTGGTGTAGATCTTTTTGGGCCTGTTTTAGCCAGTCTGTTCCGCATTTACTATTCATAATTATATCGAGTAGTTTCTTCGGTGTTCTGGAATGTTTCATTCTGAAGACATGTGCATTTAACTTTGCTCGTCGTTTTCTGATTTCTTCCGTTATCGTTTTTGTAATCATTAACATATATTTATATATACGACAAGATTTAACGCAGAAGAAATTACGAAAACAAACGTAAAAGATAAAGGTATTGGCGCACATGGTAGCAGCCCTTGATATGTGTTTATTGGATAAACTTGGATTTGCAAAATATTTTTTGGACATCTGATGAATGCCTACGAGCTCGAAACAAGTGTCAAAGCCTACTTCCTGGTAATAACAGACTGTAAAATAATTGTAGCTTTGTTGAACCTATGCCCTTAGGAAACAGAAACAAAACAGTTATTGTCATATATCATATCTTGTTGTATATCATAATAATCATTGTCATATATTATTATTGTATATATATATACATATATCTTCGCTATGAGGAAAGCACTGAAAATCTTTTTAAAAAGAAAAAGATATCAAAATTAAATTTTCAAATAAGTATTCAATTAATTATTTCAATTCTTATGAACACAGATCAACTAAGTGAACGGATTTTTAGGAAAATTGATGACAATAAAATATAGATTTTGATTTCGCATCTACATTGAAAGCATTCAGACAACAATTAGGTATATTATTTTCTGGCGACTTAATTCATAATGAAAGTACGGAAAGGAAAGGTTCATTATCTAATATTGCAAATCTGCATTTTGTGAATGATATATTTTATGGTCACTTTCTAGAGCTGGTTCTTGAATTCGTTAATTAATTCAATCCGATATTCTCCACCGCCATTTATCCACATCAAGGTTGTTTATTTTATCGAGTGAGCTAAAAAAATACCAAATCTATCTGAAAGATCGACCGTATAGTGGTTATATTGAATTTAACTATCGCTCATCCCAAGACGTTTCTCAGGTAATTACGACACTCCATTACTATCTGGATTCAACTCCATTGGAGCGGAAACACTTTTTTCTGCATGAAAAGAGATTGATTTGAAAACTCCTCTTTCCGAGGAGAAGACACTTTCGAAGAAAAGAAGGATTTTGCGACTATAAACTCGAGATAAAATATAAAATTTGTTAGTACTTGAAAGCTAGATCGAGTCTGAAGAAATAATGATCGCAAGGAACGTATTGAAATAACAAAGAGAGATTCACTGAGCTAATATCTCCTCAATAATTTTTTCATTTCAATTTCAAAGGCCTTCAGTTTGTACGTGACCGATAATATTTCTTCTGGCAACCACTTCTAAGAATAAGAACGAATCCAAATTGATTCACGGCAACACTAAGTTGAGGTAAGGTACTTCAGCGATATTTTTTTCAGTTTTATATTACAATCATTTACCTCGAGAGAACAATAGAAGGATATTTCAAATCATATATAACACTGAGCTCTCTAAAAGTGTGAAACGTTATTTCATATAATTGACGTATTACCATACTTGTATTGGACTCAAAAATCAAAAATAAATTTCTAGTTTTAGAGGTCAATACCACTATATATAAAATATGGGTATACATTATTTCAAAGCAAAAACTATACTTCTTGGACTAATTTACTGGATGTATCAAAAATCACGTAACTGTTAAAAAATAAATTTAATATAAAAAAAATTATAATAGCTACATTAACATAATGCCTTTAACAAATGCCAGAAAAGAAATTTATCTACATACAAAAAGGATAATAAATTTTAAATTCATGTTAAAAAAATTAATCAAGAATAATAATATAATTAAAATATATTAAAAATATAATAAAATAATAATATAGGGTCCTCAATCAATTTCAATAAAGTTAGAACAATTTCATGGATATTTTTCTTTATGTAAGCGGAAAAAATGTAACTATTTACGACATCACATTAGAAACCTCAAAAATAACAGTATTTCTCCACTATTCAATGGATGTTCTTATACATATAAACCTTCCTCTTTAATCACTCTATCTATCAAAAAAACCGCATCAAAATCCGTTGCGTAGTTTCAAAAATTTAAGCATACATAGGACAATAAGGGACAGAGAAAGCGACTTTGTTTGAATTGAATATTAAACTTAAATTCAGACTTTTGAACTTATGATTTACATTTTATTGCCTACATAGCATGACGCGTTTCGTCGTTACAAACGACTTCTTCAGAGGCTAACAGAATAATCATTATTCTGTTAGCATCTGAAGAAGTTGTTTGTAACGACAAAACGCGTCATGCTATGTAGTCAATAAAGCGTAAATCATAAGTTCAAGTGTTTGAATTTAAGTTTATATTCAATTATAACGGATTTGCATCAAGTAAACGCCAACAATATTAAATAAAAAAAAGACTTTGTTTTATACTATGTAGTGATGTGAAAATCAAAATATTATCGTTCTATTTCTTTGTCACTCATACATCTAATTGCCAAAGAACTATTTTGCCACCTAGTCATCTTGAAAAACGATACGAGTGAAGTCATACATTTGGATTTCCATGCTGATAAAATGAATATTCTTATGTAAAGGTTGATTAAGTCATCTGGAATGTTTTGTTCAATATTTATTATGAAACGACTGTTAGCTAAATTACCATCTGCGAATTGTCATTCAACAAAAAGAGTTAAATTACTCAAACGTTTCTTAAATACCACGCTGGTGAATAAGCGAAGTGTCATAAACAGTATGAAATTAATAGACTTGAGAACAAGTGACAACTACGGTCTTTGAAGTCATTACATAATCGATCTTTTTAGGAATTCAGAAGATTATTTACCCTAAAAGGGTTATGAGGCATATGAGACATAGAAACAGACAGAATATTGCGTTGAATTTTTGCGCATTTTTTACACTATTATTAATTTAGGTTCAGAATTACTTTATTTTACTTGGAGATAAAAAACCTTTCGAAAGATAATAAATTGTTTTTACATTTAGGAACTATTCATTTGAATTGAATTTTTTTCTGAGAAAGATACTATTTATATTTGAAGCTTGCAAAATATCATATATCTTATTTGCTCGATAGAGTTTTTATATTCCGAATTTCTTTATATATTTCATCAGTCGAATGTATGTGATATTGTATAAAAGATTGCGTATCTTCAACTCAGAATTGCACATCTTCAAATCAATATTTTCTGACTGCGGTTCTGGAACTATATTACCAAAATTGAAGTGAGTACTTCTTTTTATTCAATAACTAACTATAAGTGAATGTTTTTAGCACTTGTGAAATTATGGAAGTGGAAAAGTTATTTAGATTAGAATCCAAAATGTAAAATCCAATTTCAATAAAAATTTTAAAGAGTTGAGTTATGTTCCAATTTCAATTTAACTACTTAATTGGGAATAAAATTCCAGTTCTATCTGACAAAATGGTAGTGCAACTTACGTTAAAAAACAAAGTAATTTAATGATTTTTATCCTTTTGATTATTTTACCACAAATTAGAATGATATGTTGCAACATTGACAGATAAAATTGTCAAGTTCTTCCTCGTATTATGATGTTCATCTTCAGTTTCTAAATTTGAGAAATCGGTACAAAACATCTACGACTCATTTATTTCATGAGCGCATAAAGTATTGTGTTTATGATGATGTACTCGAAGATAAGTATATTTATATTTAACTACTCACAATATAATTTTGAATATCTCCAGTACTTATATAGTTGTATAACACAAATTGAAAACATTGCGAAAATCTAACGTTATTTCTCATCTGTTATATTCTAGTTATGTAATCAAACTACTTCATAAAATCGACTATAAACTCTTCCAAAAATTTCACTAAGACTCAATTAATTTCCATTAAAATAATTCGCAAGGGAATATTAAAAATAATTGAATATAATGATCCTTAATAAATGAGTTTCCCACATTTTGAAATAAAACCAAGAATAAAAGACTAAGATAGGTATATAAATATATTAAATGAAAGTCCTACATATCTAACGAAAATTCCATAATACAATATATAAAGTAGGCGTGAAATAATGATGAATATAAAACAATACGAACTGATACAGAATGCAAGATCGAATTATGAATACTTTACCTATTTATATAAATTTGTTGAATATTCAAGAAGAAACTGAAACCATAATGCCTGGTTGATATTATATAAAATTCAAATTTCTTCTAATTTATTTAGGAGTTTGAACTTTGACATTTCAGATGAGTATCTTACACTAGAGATTTAATAATACCTATTGTTTCACTAATATCAACAAACCAGTGAGATTTAATGCAAACTCAATCAATATCTCCTACCTTAAACGATCAATATCATCTATCTGTCGAATAAAATTGTATTTTTCAAGTGACTACATAAATTTGTGTGTTTTGGAAACGAAGATATGCGTTCAGTTAATCTGTCGATTTCTATAATCGACTAGTGGTTAATCAGCCCATTTATTGATGAGTATACGTATAATAACAAGCCTACTGTAGTCAATGTAACAGAACTTCCATAGACTTAAATCAGAGTTCACTTCAGTATTATCAGTTCTGGATAAACACTGCAACAGAATATCCCAATCTTCATGCAAAGACGCTGAAGATTTATAGCCCTTTTCATCAACTGATTTGTATGACATTACATTTTCGGCAACGACTCTTGTAGAGTCGATGAGCATTAACAGTTTTAATTCATTCATTATTAAAGAAAAATATCCTAAAACTAAAGAAATATATGAAGCCCTAATGAAAAAAATTTTAAAAAGTAAAAAATTCAAAGAAAAATATACGAATTTCGATTGGAAAAATATATGGAAAAACATTTTAATCCATGAAATGATTCCCACAAAATGGAGATCATGTTCCTACAAGTTAATCAATGAAATATACTTGAATTAAAAATAAGGAGGCAAAATATTTAAATTTCAAGTAGATAAATGTAAAGATCAGACAGAAATTATTATTTGGTAGAAATATGAGCAAAAAGACCTTAATGTATGTGTTGGTTTGAATTTACATCATGCAAAAAACATGGAAACTTAACAGAATTTGTACGAATGTTAAGAGTGGATAGATACAATAAAATTGTAGATAACAAAATTAAAAAATTTTCTAGTAAAATCTGTTCCTTTTGATAATTAAATAAATAAATATTCTGAATTCGTTTTAAATGATTACAAAGAACTAACTTGTAAATAATGTAAAAGCGATATGTTGTAAAATTGGGGAAAAAAATAGTTGTAATTTAGTTGTAGAGTTGAATGTATCTTTTTAATGAAAGTAATTATTTATGTTGTTTAGAAAAAAGTTAACAACAGAGACCAGAAGCGATCTCGTTGATTTTAGTTTTCTTTTACATTAATTTGGTAAATTATTTCTGAACTTTTTGTATCTACCTACGCTGTTCACATTTCGATGCAATATTGTTTTTTATAATGTATTAAATAAAAGAAATCATTCATATTCGAATGTTCTTGAGCTCCAGTGCTGGTCTAATCGTATGAAACCGGGGACGAATCTTTAATTAGTTTATCTTGTTCCAAAGTCAATGTACAAATATTTTTTTCATTGCTTTCGGTAGACGTATACAAACGTTTGTACCCAACTTTGGATTTGAAATCAGCACATCTACTTCACATAAGGCACTTAAGTTATAGAAACCTCCAATGCATTAATGTAATATGAAAATATGTTTCAAGATGAGGAATAATTGTAGAATTGTTATTTTATTTCTTCTACATGAAACTTTTACTACTAAATATCAACCAATAGACATATTTTTCCCACTGAATCAAGTTTATATTTAAATGAGAGGTAATAAGAAATAATTGTCTAAAAATTACTAACTGAACAATTCCTTATTCGACTAGTTTCGCCTTTTACGGCAATATCAAGAATGAATACATATTACAAGGACATCCTTTAAATATTTACAGCTCAGTTCAGTCCACAGAATATACCCCAAATTTGTTATCTTCTGTGGTTCGGTCCCTGGAGGTGGTAGAACATAGAACATCTATATCAATCTCCGTTCTATGTTCTGTATCCATAGAAGATAGAATGGAGGTGGTAGAGGTGGGGATTTCCAAACCATCAGAGATTTAACATTGGGGAGTGGTTTAGGTCCAATTGGTCATTGAGAATTTTGTAAATATCAGATTTTTGGAGTTTATTTATTTCCATGGCTTATTTATGACATATTTTCCCACTGAATCAAGTTTATATTATTTAACTCCAGTAGAAATCTACTGTGGAGGCAACTCTCTTAGAAACTGAATGACAGGTAAACTGACAGACATTCACGTAATTGTTTAAACAATGCAACTGCTTGTTCACGTCAATATCCACTTGAAAAAATTCACAAATGAAGTTGATTGGCAAATATTGCCTGTTTGACTTCGATCCACAAGTGCATGATGCGAACTGCCTCTCACTTATTGACTTTAGCAAAAGCATACTCACGTTATTTGATTGAATTCGAGAGATAAAAATTGTGCAAGATTCTAACTACCAAGAACTTTTCCCGCATTGTTCTCATTAATGGAATTTTTATATTCTTCCACTCCGTTAGTTTTGCATGAATATCATTAATTCGTTTTGTTGAGAAACTCAATTGTGAATTCTCTACTTGAAATTTGGCAATAGCCAACGGCATGAAAATATTGCAGAATATTTCAGCTCCATTAAATCTACTGAGAAGTAAATATATGCACATGTAGCTTATAATTTCAATGGATTACAATTTTTAATAATTAATCCTAAGATTTTTCGCATTATAGGTTCAATTGGAAATTATATGAAATCATTTAAAATTGTTTGATATTCGATTGTTATTAACAATTAATAACGGGTTATGATTTGATAAGTAATATAGTTGAAAATTTTCCATTTGAGTTGAATGACATTTTAATAAAATCGACCGAATTATGCATGAAAAAACTATAAGACATGAAAATTAGCAACCAGATACCTATTTCAACCTTATTTGTCATCATCAGCGTCGCCGAATGAAAGTGCAATAATTTGGCAAGTTTTCTAAATTTTCTAACAAATCCAACTATAGCACGATGTTCGCTTTTAAATATTCGTATAAAACAAAACAATTCTTGTTTTCTCATGATTCTCAATACACTAATACCGGAGCGAAAACCACACGCAGTGTTTTGAAAATTGGATTAGCCCCAATCTTCACTGTACTACGGCCTTAATATCTGAAGAAGTATCAACTTACTCATAGAGCTTGAGACATAAATTAAAGGAAACTGACCCTGTTTTCTACAAACCTTTGGCAATATGTGATACCTAATAAAAAATTGTTAACATCCTGGACAATATCTCTCATGCACAAAATATCAAGAGATTTAGACGACTTCTGAGCTATTTTAGGACATAAAATTGTTCGAAAAAGTTGGAAATCATTAGTGAGTTGTTATTCCAAAACAAGTAATCGACGTTAGTTTTGGGCTACTTACTCATGACCAAGCACTGATAGAAGTAACAAAAACATGAGAATATACATATTTTCAATATTAACTAAGGATCCGTAATTTCGTAGCATTCAGTACAACCAGGCGAGTTTCTGAGCTACTAACTAATTTTTCGGGCTACTAATTATCAAGAGCTGATACAACTAGATGAAAAGAGTAACAATCTGTTCATAATATTGAGTCTGGGTTTGTAATTTCTGTAATTTCGAAGCAGGAAAAATCGAGAATTTGAAATCAGTATCAAAGGAAGTATTCAAATTTTCAACGAAATTATGAACCTTAGGATTTTACATGTTAATAATGCGGTAGTAGTAGAGATACGACATGGAGGTTTAAATAAAATATTATAAATGAATAGGTTGTTTCATTTTTGAAGTAACTGAAAAATGATCACTAGCACGAAACGTATGTCTAGTGTTTCAAACAATTTTTGTGTTATTTAGCCGAAAGTTCAAACTTGAAATTAATTAATATAATTATAATTTTAAGCACGTGTGACTCGACCAATTAGAACTAGCGGCTGTTTGAAGTGCGTAAAATAGAACCATTAATTTACTTTCATATGCTAAGTCATCCAACTTATGAAGATCAAATGACATACTTTAGCTAGTTTGGTAATAAAAATAGACGGTAACAATCGAATTTCTTCGAACGCCTCGAAGGTTATCCGTCAAGGAAATCTATCGAACATTCTTGAAATTCGTCTACGATCGAAAGTGTGTATATGTATCAGCGAAAACCGTTCTTAACAATCTTCAAGCGGCTGCATCAACTTCCGATTAGTCACCTGAATATCTCGGCTCGGCTCTCTTTTTCCAATCCCGCGACAATCTCCTAGCGTTTCAACCGCGAAGGTAAATAATATATTCCAATTGCATCGTAACCAGACCCTGCCGCAATTACATCTCGAACTGCCCGACGGCTACGACTAAACCGCACACGCAGAAACCAGTCCAGGAATTCGACTTACCATCGAGGATAGACCTATTGGTGTGATCCTCCTCCCCGTAGTCAGCCTTCAGACCGTTCTGCACCGAGTTCATTTCGTTCTAATTTCGTTTGCACGTCGTCGTCACTATCTCCATATCGTTTCCGGACACCTCTCACACTGGACGCCGGAAATACACTCCACACCGGCCGATCCAAACTATCTGACACGTATGTTACGGGTAACGTCGCCGTCAAGTGGGCGATGGCGATGAATTCGCGACTGGACTTTGTTTTCGAAAACAGCTGACTGCGGAGTAGGCAAGGCTAACTCGATATCCGGACAAGGATTTCCTCAAACGCAGCGATCAGGCGCGGTTTACGACTCGCCGTGATATTGATCGCTTTGCGACGCGACGACAAGGCGTCGCGCAAAGAGGGTAAGGGGTTGTTGCTATCGCGGAATTGAAAAGTCGAGTTGAAAGGGTGGCAATGAAGGTTGGTTATGTTGGCAATGTAGAAAATATTCTGCTCTGGTAGCAATATCGCTTTTGTCCTTAGTAATTACCGGAAACAATAAATGATAAATATAAGGAAATCGATAATTAATTCGACAATTGACGTCACTTTTTCCTGTGAAATTATTAAAGAACTTAGTACCTACTCCTCAATTTCTACTATTGTTCACCTTTATAGAAGTTTATTGATCATTGTATACAGGGTGAGCAATGAGACAGCTTCTTTAATCAAACACATTATAAATTTTGTTTTATCCTTCTTGAAAATGATAGAAATTGAATAATTTATCCCTGGGTCTGTAAGAAAATATTAGTTCGATTATTTACGGCCCTTATGACATATTTCGCGTAGACAAAAATATTAAGAACAGTCCTAAAGAATATATGATAAAATATCACCTAAAATCAACACACCTTTTCGAAAAAAATTGCGTGAAGTAAGGAAACTGAAATTTAACAAAGTTGAAATTTAAAAAGAAAATGTAAAGTGCTATTTTTACATTTATTAAACTAATTGAAATAAACATCACACACACTGTTTTAATGACACACAAAATGCACACCCTCAGATACCATACTTCTTACTTCTTAATCTTTGGTTGAATTGTAGGTTTATTTTTATCTCTAGGCTTTAATGATTATATTCTCTTTGGTCTTATTGAATGTCTAACTTGTCTGCATTGTTTTCATTTCTATAGGTATTATATAATTTGTGAAATACAATTTGTTCGAAAGAATAAACTCCTGAAGGAAAGATGATAGAGAGTCTTCGATAAAAGAAAACTAATAAATTTGAATTCAAAATGTGGATGAATTGAGTTTGAATTTGGATCTCTGGATAACAACTAGTTTTATTAATGGAGTGCTTAGTTTAAATAGAGATATCAATGATGATATAGAATAGAATTCCCATTTTTTAAAAATATTTAGAAACCGTAGAAAATATCTTGTACATTATATTTAATTTTATATTTATCTTTTAATATTTTAAATAACTTGTACTTTTTTATTTTATATTTAACTTGTAATATTTTGTAACACAAAAAAAAAAAAATTATTTTCATATACTCATATCGAGTTCACATTAATTATTTTGCGTCTGTGGCCGGCTTATTTATACGTGCCATTTGGTCAAATGTCTGATTTTGAATTCATCAGACAATTGATGGTAAAGGAAACCACAGAAAACTTTACCCACGTATGTATATAACACTCATAATAAGCCGGTATAATATAGCGTCATGGAACTCATCGGACTTGTTACAAAATAAACGCCTCTAACCTTTACGGTATGTACCTTGTTTTACTTGATGACATAATACGAACAATTTCCGTGTTAGCGCAATATTGTTGGCATATTCTTTAATGTATCAGTGAATAAAATATAAAAATATCATTGTGCAATTACGACTGATATATAAAATATAATAGAGTGAAAAATTTTGAACAGTTAAACAAGTTGAAATAATTAGATTGATTCATATTGAATTTTCATGAAATATTTCAATCAGTCGGATCGTTAATAATTACATTATTTAATAAGTACATCATTTATCGAATGTCATTAACCGGCTAACCCCCTTACAGTTGAACTGTGGGTTGGAAATTTTGTATCAGATAGTTTTTCCGTATATTTCCTCACTAATCATATGACAAATCCTGAAGTCCATAATTTCGTTGACAATCTGAATATCTTTCTTTATTGAAAAATAAATTAAAAAAATATAATAATACATATATTAAAATAATATCAATTTTAACGCTTTCAATATTTTGACGCACCATTGGTGGTTTTTTCTTATAAATAACGATAAATAACAGGACGATCTCAACCTCTAAATACATATCAACATGCAGGAAATACAGTTCTGTTGCTACCAAAAAAGGTAATAGGCATGATGTCAGTTTTTGAAAAACGGACTTATAATGTCCACAAATATATACTATCTACAATAAATTAGGTATTTCTGCAGAAATTAAGAGTTAAGTAGGCAAAAAATATAAATTTACTTGTTTGACTAAAACGCTTGTCAGTGTCATGGCGTCACTTGTGACGTCACGTTTGAGTAAACTAAACACTAGGCTCTGAGCTCGTGCAATAATTTAATTATTTTGTGTTTTTAAATATGAATTCGAAAGTGTATAAGTAGTGTGGAGTCCCCCAGTGTGGGATCACATAAAAACTCCTAATAAGTTATTTGTGTTCGTTCCTCAAAATAAAACAACACGAAACAAGTGGTTTAAACTTACAAGATTAGACTCAAATGCAATATTGTTCAGCCACCTTTATTTTTGTGGAGATCACTTTGATATAAGTTTTTACATTGTTTTGTAGCTTGTAGTACAGTATATAATATTTGGTAATATTTTGTACGAGGTCTAAATGTAAAAATATAAACAATCCATTTCGAGGTCTAACCTCGAAATTTCATCTCATTGCTGTTATATTACGTATTTTATTAAAATTCCATTTACCAAATGTCATGGATAATGATATGGAATAAAATGGCGTCATCGCCATAGGATGACCTAGAGAACCTAAAAGAAAAATCAATTTATAAATGAAGAATAGAAACATTAGAAAATAGATTGTATTAACATAACCCTAATAATAACCTGATATATTACATACCAAATACGTTGTCAAAAGTATATTTTAGAGAATTATTTTATAACTTAAATTATAATGTTTTTGATTATTATGAATAAACTTACATGAAAGTTTTAACATTTCTAAATTCTGCTAAACAAAAGTCTTTATTTGATGCCGAAAACTCTCCTAACGTTATTAAGTCGATTCTAGGCAAATTAGCGCTGTTTGCCTTAGTAAATCCTTGATTCATGACTCGTGTTATTTTATATTCGATTTTAATAACATTCACATTCAAATAGTGTAATTCAATAACAAAATTAATAAATAAAAACACAGTCGTAGTGAAAGTTAACAATACGAGATGTGAGATTGGTGTGTGTTTACTCAAAGGTGACGTCATGCTCTCAGATTGGTGTTCAAGATATCATGGCGGATTGCCTCATTTTGTAGTTTTATTTTATGGAAATAAATATTGATTACACTCTTAATGAAAAACAAACAATGAGTGTTTTATATCCTAAGCTTCAAGTTTTATCCAATAAATATAGTATTTTAGTGATTTTTAATCACTATATATATATATATATATATATATATATATATATATATATATATATATATATATTTCGATATTTCCATACTGTCATCATTATTGAAGTTATTAACTGCTGCCTTAAAAACTGACATCAATCTCTCAATGTTTTGACAATATATTGACATTTCAGTCACTCACTTTACTGATTTAGAGAAATTCTAATATTTCCTGTTCAATTTTCCAAAATTTTCTTCAATACGAGCTTTGTCCTAGTAATAATGAACACAAAAACAAGAGAATTATCCAATTTGGTGCAGTCGCTCAGAAGTTATAGCGTTCACACATTCCACGAATTCATTTGAATTCTCCAAATTCATTTGCTCAAAATGATGAGTAATAAATGAAATACGACAAAAATTAAGTGAATAATCATCAGTCACTCAGTCAGTCACTCAATTTACCGATTTTGAGAAATCCAAATATGTCCTGTTCAATTTTTCAAAATTTTCTTCGATACGAGCTTTGTCCTGACAATAACGAAAAAAGATGAGAATTATCCAATTTTCTAAAGTCATTGGAAAGTTATAGCGTTCATACAATCCAGGAATTCATTAAAAATTTTTCGAATTCGTATGTTCAGAATAATAAATAATAAACAAATTACGACAAAAATTAACTTAATAATCAAGATACAATTACTGGGAAAGTAGGTACGTCTTGTAATAACTTCACCAACTTCATTTCTCGACATAAACGATTCTTCAAGAATCAATACAAGTTAGATATAGGAAGTCTGCATAGTAATTACAATGGCTGATGATGTGATAAATCGATGAAACCGTTCGGTTTCGTCATTTAACATTCTTTCGTAAAATGTCTTGAAATAAATTGAACTTCTGAGCGAATTTTCTCTTCATAGCGATAACCAGAAAAATTAGTAACGATCTCATCAAATACCTATCACGATCTCTAAATTGAGAAACTCTCCAAAAGGACGGAAGACATTCACAGGATGAAGTAAGGTGTGTATCAGGTACGTGTACACTTTAGTATTTATTAAGTGATGACATTAAATTATTGATGAATGAATATTATAAGTAAATAATATTTATACTTTTGAGTTTATGGAAATATAAGGTTCCCTTTCACTATTTAAAAGCGGTTCTGTAGATACGTCCCATAAAACGCTCATTTCTATTGACACAATTTTCACAAAAAATACTTCAATGAGGTGAATTGGAAAACTTTATGTCGAATAAGTATATTTTAAAGGATTTGGTTAGAAAGTTCACATGTTATATATGAATGAAACATGTAAAATTGATTTCAAGTTTTCTATGGTTACGGAATTTACTTGGAAATTCATTATAAAATATAATAAGAAAATCAGGTATTTCCACTTTTATATACATTGCATATTGCAATCGTGCTTTTTTATTTATAATTTGTCGAAGGATGTATACAAAGTACGGTGTATTTATTCTTCGATGTGTACAGACTGAAAATTCAAATTTTCTATGGAATGAAAATTCATTATCACATATTATAAAGGAAAATCTGTTCATTTCCACTCTTATGTACATTGCATATTCCAGTTGTGTTTTTTTATTTATAATTTGTCGAAGGATGTGTACAAAGTACGTTGTATTTATTCTGAGATGTATAGAGACTGAAAATTCAATTTTCCTATGGATATGGAACCTATTTGATGAAAATTCATTACTAGATACTATAAAGGACAATCAGTTATTTCCACTTTTATGTACATTGCATATTGCAATCGTATTTTTTTATTTATAATTTGTCGAAGGATGTATACAAAGTAGGTTGTATTTATTCTTCGATGTATACAGACTGATAATTAAAATTTTTTATGGAATGAAAATTCATTATCAGATATTATAAAGGACAATCAGTTAATTTCCAATTACATGGAATCTATTAATGGAATCTATTTGATGAAAATTCATTATCAGATATTATGTATAAAGGACAATCAGTTATTTCCACTTTAATGTACATTGCATATTGCAATCGTGTTTTTTATTTATAATTTGTCGAAGGATGTATACAAAGTAGGTTGTATATATTCTTCGATGTATACATACTGAAAATTCAAATTTTCTTGGTATGAAAATTCATTATCAGATATTATGGGTAAAGGAGAATATGTTATTTCCACTCTTATGTACATTGCATATTCCAATTGGGTTTTTTTATTTATAACTTATCGAAGGTTGTGTACAAAGTAGGTCGTATTTATTCTTAGATGTATACATTTCATTGCTTATTCTAAATGGAAAAAATTCCTTGAGATATTTCAATAAATATCATCGTTTTAGGCTTGTTTGAACTAGAATGTATGCAGTTTTTCACTTTTTTTTTCAATTTAAAAGAGCTGTGGAATTATTCCGATATTTTTCATTAATCTTAGCGTAGAAAAAACATTTTCGAAGAATTTTTTAATATTAAAAACTAGAACAAATTTGACGTATATATCAAAATGAAACCACACCAAATTCGTAGTTTTAATAAATTATTTCAATTCATAATTAAAGAAAAAATTCGAGAATTCAATTCAATTCTTCACATTAAAATATTTTGTCCTTTCAAATTCGCTTTTTGAAAGTTTTCACCCACATATAGAGGTAACAGTGCAATGCTAAAGATTTATTTCCAATGCTTTTATTTCATATAATTTTCTAAGTTATATTCAAGCTGATATAATAATCCTATCTTATTTACAATCCCTAATTTCAATATTTTGGAGGATTCTCTGATGATAAAAAACATACGATGTATTTTTTCTCATATAATATTGATATCCTTTAAAATTGTACATAAACAATGGGTTTTCATCAATTTGCTATGATTGGACGATTATATCATAGATAATAATAAACAATGATTATATCTATATCATTTTGAAGATATAGATGTCTTTCGATTCGTCTGACATATTGTTATTTGAATGACAATGGACTTCAACCTTCAACCACAAAAATAAACAAGTTTATTACGTGTGCAATGAATAATATTCTGCATAAATTGATGAACGTTGTTTCAAACGCTGTAATCAATAGGCAATCATGTTTTTTCACTATTTATTTTTGAAATTTTCAAAAATTTGCAAAAATTGAGTACGCAATCAGTTTTTCTGGAAGTATGGAAAAGATTTTTCCATTATCGATAATATTATATTTAGGATTGCATAAAGTAAACTGCACATTCAATCAGGAAGTTTATATATTGTTTATATTATTTATTCATTCCAGTTCGAACTAAATAGACCGAATATTAAAATTTGCCAATATCACTCACTATAGAAGTGAACTGTCAATGTCACACAATAATCTTGTGAGTCTTCTCTTCTCCGACAACAAATTCGAAGAAATGTCTTCAGAAAAATTCAAGAAATAAATATATTTACTCTATTATTACTCAATAATGGAAAAATTGAGTTATGAAATCATGACAGAAAATCTGTTGATAATTAATGAAAATTGGAAATTAAAACTGAGGTAATACTCTTTAAAAAGTTTACTCTATAATCGCATTTTTTCAGAGAAAACATGAAATACATCGGATCGATTAAAGAGGACCTTTTCTGCAGAAAACGCCTAGAAAATGAAAAAGGGCTAATAATAACTACTGTTAGAAGATCGACTATCAAAAATGCAGTCCGAAAACCATCTCTTGCGGAGACCCTTAGAGTTCCTGAAGAAGAATGTCAACCAGGAAAAAGAATAGCAGTTGGGTGTAAGAAACAAAATTTAGGAGGGTGTAAGAAACAAAATTTAGGAGGGTCTCATGTGCAGCAGGATCAGCAGATGCAGAGGCATAAGTGCTTTTATTCTATTGCAATATATGAATATACATCCTCAAACTCAGAAACCAACATCCTGTAAGACAATAATTACTTTTTTTTTAATTCAGTGGACCTACAGTTTAACGCCGGTTGCGAACGGCCAATGGGTTTATAATCAATGTACATTACACAACAATTATCATATTTAATAGTGTTGGCGTTTACTTGATGTAAATCCATTATAATTGAAAATATAAACTTAAATTCAAACACTAAAAACTAATATACCCTTTTCAGAAGAAAATTTCAACAAAGGACTGAACATCATTAAACAGATTGCGGTTAATAATAATTATGAAAGCGAACTAGTGTCAAAAATTCTTCACAAAAAACTCTATCGGAAAGCTCAACGATTAGTATTTCCTAATCAGTCGGATAGAAATCATAAATATAATAGTTTAACATACTTCGGAACCATCAGTCAAAAAGTCAAAACCTTTTTAAGTAAACATAATTTTAATATTTCATTCAAAACGAACAATAATTTATCGAGACACATTAAGAACAATAAAAACAAAATTAAAAGAGAAGACAAATCAGGTGGTTACCCACTGAATTGTGGAACATGTCCCGGTATATATATATATATATATATATATATATATATATATATATATATATATATATATATATATATATATATATATATATATATATATATATATAGGTAAAACTAGTAGAAATTTCGGTACTAGAATACAGGAACATAAATATAGCTTCGCGCATAATAAAAGTAATTCGAATTATGCTAACCATTTATTAACAGAAAACCATACTTTTGATACGAATTTCAAAATTTTACACAATATAGACGGAAGTAGTCAAATAGATTATTGGAAAATAGTGGAAATAAATCGGCTTAAAAATTCTGGAAATTTGCTCAATGAACAGATAGAATTAAACAATTCACCCTTGTTAAACCTTTTCAGGTAATAGAAATTATATGTCAGAATGGAATATCTTAGGTGAAATCTAAAGTCATAGAATCCCAAATTCCCTGATATTTATACCTACCTGTGTTTTTCAAAATGTTGTTATTATTCTGTAAGCATCTGAAGAATGCGTTTGTAACGACGAAACGCGTCATGCTATGTAGTCAATAAAGTGTACATCATAAGTTCAAGTGTTTGAATTTAAGTTTATATTCAACAATTATCACCATGAAACTACTCAAATGATAGACAACTCCTACCGCACCTATAGTCTGTTCTTTTCCTAAGCCACGGAGGCAACTATATACTTCCATTATTGGACTATTATTGTAGATTGGTTATGTACTAATTTTCGTGTTATTTCTCATAGTCAACTCTGACATTATATAACGATTTATCAGCATTTTTATAAAGTAAATGTTGTTTCAATAACACGTTTTTCGTTTAACCTAGACAATTTTCATCTAATCGGATATATATGAGGAGCATAGGAGCACTGACTTGGCAGAAACTCAGCGAAAGTTAAGTAAATGTCTGGGCAAAGAGCAACACCTGTATTTTTTCAACATAAAATTCCAGCAGTCGTGAGGGAACTGCCAATGCTACAGAATTCCCATGTCAGATCGGGACGTTTTATGGTTTAACGATTGGTATTTGCCTTTAATATAAAACGACTTAAATGTCAGTTTTTTTCCAGCTGTCTAATAACTGATCAGAATGTTCAACGATCACGAATAACCAATTGAAGATGAAAAAAACCTAAGCAGAAGTAATGTTTTCTTATTAAGAACAAGACGAAATTAGATTTGAAATATTACTCAATTTACAATGAGTAGAAAAACGTTTTATATTATAAAATCTTGTTGCATTTGTATAAGTTCTTGAAATGCACGATTTTCAATCTATATTTGATAGATTGAGAGATAACTGTTGATCACATTTTCATTTAAATTGTAGAAATATAATAGACAAACATTACCAAGAAAGATCTATATAAAATGAAAATTCAGTGTTGTAGGATTGAGAATCTTCAAACATTCACAATAACTTTACGTAGTAATTGAAGGAACCAAATACTGGAAAGTCATATTTATTATCATTATTTGAAAGATAACAAAGATAACTTCAACAAACTTCAACAACTTTTGGCGTATCCACTATATAGAACTTGAGTATGCTATCGCGAATTACGACTGTTTCAAATTAGATTCTGCAATATATCTGAAAATTAATAAGATTTCCTAATAGAGAATGAAGAAATCTTTCAAAAAACATTTCACAAATGTCAATGTCTTATACAAAATTTAAGTTATAACTAAATAAAACTTCTTCTTTCTTTAGATCAATCTAATCGTATATATATATTATCGAGTATCTTATCCGAGTAAACTTATCAAGTTATTAATTATTGGTATCACAAAAATATGTTTATACAGTAATTTTTATTTAATAATATCAATCAACTCCTCGTATAAAATTTCGTGAAACATTTTGAAAGTATTTTATTAAAATTCAAGCATTCTAAGATTGATACAACTTATTATAAGTTTTATTATCTATATTAATTCTATAAGAATCTCTGCTTAGGATTATTGCTTTATTGATAAGACGCCAAATTTGATTTGAATTCTAGATAATTTCTAGATTGTGTATTTCTTTTATTTTTTGGTTGTATTAAATGATTTCTGAGGTTAGTATTCTTTATTTACAAAATCAATGGCAGGTGGAAGCAAGAATTGAAATGTGAGTTTAATAAAAAAATATATAAATAGAAATCAAACAATAATATATTAATAACCTCTTGAATTTTGAAGGGCCATCAATCAATCTTTTGGATAGGTAGCTCTTTTGAATATAGGTAGGTTTTAAATTCATGATCCCAATGAAAGTTCACAAACTGTATAATTGTATCATAATCGTGGTGAGATTATGGCTGAATAAAAAACACTGAAGTGAAATGTAAGTTGCCTGCCTGCTTTTACGTTGCAACTTGTGAATGATCTGCCGAGTTATTTTGAATTCAAACACGGCACAATTAAAAGATCCAATTATGCGTTTTTATTCTAGATTCTACCATTACATTAACCTTATATGAAATAAAATCGAAAATCAATTAAATATTACCAAGAATTAATCAAGAAAATAAGTAATGTTCGGGATTTCCTCAATTTTTAAGCTAAGTAAACGTATTCGTAATAAATTACGACTAATAAAAACAAAACAAATATATATACGCTTACATTATATTCGCTCTGCTTAAGTGACATCAAGCGCCATCTCACGCGCTCATATGAAGTCGAAACAGTTAGGTATCTGTTAATTCGAAAGGTGGCGCCCGCATTCGCCAATTGAAATCAAATATTGCGTTCATAAACTTATCAATACTTATCGATGTGCTTAAAATTGATGAATTTTAAATAATTCGAATAACTATACTGAATATAGATAAAATAAAAAATGTTTTAATCCATGTTTGATAGTAATTATTCATTTCTCCAATTATTTGAATATAATTTGAGGGTTTTGAATCATTGGAATCACATGCAGCCAAAACCAACTGAAAGCATATGCATTTACAAGTAAAAACAAGTAAAATAAAATACAATTTTGATAGGTGACATATTTTTTAATTCGTTTGCCAAGATGAGCCAATACTACCATACTTTGTTCAGTTACAGTCAAAAATGTACTTTGAAATGCGAGTCATGATTTATTTATTTTGCAGTACACCTATAATGAAAATTGTATTATTAATATTTCATCATTGAAGTATGAATGAATGTACGCTGAGATTTGACTAATGTCAATCGATTCCTCACACTGCATTTGCTGAAATAATTTGATATGTATCGTATAAGTGAAAAAAAAACTTCTAAACGGCTGAAATCTAAAAAAAACTTGAATTCACTCGAAATATATTTCGGCTACTCACCTGTTATTGACATATAATAAACTAATTTATAATCGGTGACAATCTAACTACTCAAACCATTGGTAAGTTCTTTGGTTGATATAGTGAACTGAAACCCTATGGTCAATTATTCCTCAAATCTGTCATTTTTAGCAGGTAAATCCGATTCAAGACAATTCCGATGTTAATATAAATAACTATAACAATAAAACTTTTAAAGCGAATATTATGAATGGATATACTTTTACCGTCTTTAAATTACTTGAGAGGAAATATATGGCGGGTGAAATAAATAATTTTATATTATTAAGCAAATTAGTTTTGATGTTTTTTCACCTTCAACACTTTGACTAAGAAGAACATAATCAACTGATACACATCAACAGTTAATTGAATACGTCATTAATTAGAATTACGAACATGTCAATTACTGTAATAAATCGGATACGGTTTATAGAACTTATTTTATCAGTTGTAGTACGGCCATTCATAATGTTTGCCATTTATAAATCGACCGGTATCGCGAGCTCGTATATAATTATTATTGCCGCTTTAAATTTTCAGTTAAGTAGGTTATTAATTAGAGTTTTCAACCTGATATGAAAATGAACGTGTCGAGAATGTGAATCGGAAATGGAAAATGAATAAACATTACTCAGAACGGCTCCTTCGTATTTCAATTATGGTAGTCCAGATTTCTACAGTCGGTAAAGATTTAATCTGACAGTGCGTACTATTTTGTATTTCCTTTGTAACGATTACCTATTTAACCTAACACTTTTCCTTAATTTATCAGTATTTAGAATAGGACATAAAGTTCAACTTCGGTGTTATGTGTGGTCATTGGACTTATATTCCATTTCTAGTACACTATGATGAATTCAATAATTACATATTTACCATTCAATTTGACAATCACAAACGTCCGTACCCAACTCGAAATACGAACAGTAGCTTGATTTCCCAGGTTATATCCCTCCTGTGAAAGAGTTCCCGAAATTGAACGTGGTACAACTAAATAATACGTCAGTCAATCATACTTGAGAACAAAATAATATAAACGCTAGTGAAAAAAGGCATTACTTGAATGTTTATTCACCTAAGCATTAACCTTTTCCTTGGACCTCTATTGCTTTGAGTATTTCAAACACACAGGAATGAGCATCAAAATCTCCGGTAAACCCCCGCCACCGCCAACATTTTTTGTTGGTGGTGACACCAATTCATTTGTTTCGCATGTGAAATACGGAATGTTTAGAGTGTCATATAGGCTAATTTTCATACCAAATGCAAGTTACCAAGCAGAATATTTACATTTCAAGTCTTACGTTCAGTAAATCCTTACTTTTTTGTGAAGTTTCTATATATTCTTTTTATTATAGTTGTACCAACATACAGGAAAATATTTGCGAATGTGAATGTGAAATACGGAATGTTTAGAGTGTCATATAGGCTAATTTCCATACCAAATGCTAGTTACCAAGCATAATATTTACATTTCGAGTCTTACGTTTAGTAAATCCTTAGTTTTTTTGTGAAGTTCCTATATATTCTTTTTATTATAGTTGTACCTACATACAGGAAAATATTTGCGAATATGAATGTGAAATACGGAATGTTTAGAGTGCATATAGGCTAATTTTCATACCAAGTGCTAGTTACCAAGCAGAATATTTACATTACAAGTCTTACGTTTAGTAAATCTTTACTTTTTTGTGCAGTTTCTTTATATTCTTATTATTATAGTTGGACCTACATACAGAAAATTATTTGCAAATGCCTAATATGAAATTCGGAATGTTGAGAGCGTCATATACGCTAATTTTCATACCAAATGCTAGTTACCAAGCAGAATATTTACATTTCAAGTCTTACGTTTAGTAAATCTTTACTTTTTTGTGAAGTTTCTTTATATTCTTATTATTATAGTTGTACCAACAGGAAAATATTTGCGAATGCCTAATGTGAAATTCGAATGTTTAGGCGAATGCCTAATGTGAAATTCGGAATGTTGAGAGCGTCATATAGGCTAATTTTCATACCAAATGCTAGTTACCAAGCAGAATATTTACATTTCAAGTATTACGTTGAGTAAATCTTTACTTTTTTGTGAAGTTTCTTTATATTCTTATTATTATAGTTGTACCAACAGGAAAATATTTGCGAATGCCTAATGTGAAATTCCGAATGCTTAGAGTGTCATATAGGCTAATTTTCATACCAAATGGTATTTACCAAGCAGAATATTTACATTTCAAGTCTTACGTTTAGTAAATCTTTACTTTTTTGTGAAGTTTCTTCATATTCTTATTATTATAGTTGAAACGAAATACAGGAAAATATTTGCGAATATCTAATGTGAAATTCGGAATGTTAAGAGCGTCATATAGGCTAATTTTCATACCAAATGGTAGTTACCAAGCAAATATTTACATTACAAGTCTTACGTTTAGTAAATCTTTACTTTTTTTGTGAAGTTTCTTTATATTCTTATTATTATTGTTGAAACGAAATACAGGAAAATATTTGCGAATATCTAATGTGAAATTCTGAATGTTTAGAGTGTCATATAGGCTAATTTTCATACCAAATGCTAGTTACAAAGCAGAATAGTTACATTTCAAGTCTTACGTTTAGTAAATCTTTACTTTTTTTTGTGAAGTTTCTTTATATTCTTATTATTATAGTTGAAACGAAATACAGGAAAATATTTGCGAATATCTAATGTGAAATTCTGAATGTTTAGAGTGTCATATAGGCTAATTTTCATACCAAATGGTGGTTACCAAGCAGAATATTTACATTTCAAATCTTACGTTTAGTAAATCTTTACTTTTTTTGTGAAGTTTCTATATATTCTCATTATTATAGTTGTAACTACATACAGGAAAATATTTGCGAATGCCTAATATTTTGCATTACATTAAGTGAATTATATTTAGACCAACCCTCGACATTAGTTTTGAGTTTGTTGGCTCTCATCACTACATCGTACCCAAATTCAGGTTGAAGGAGATTAAACGAGATAACGAAGCAAAAGTCACATCTCCAATTATATAGGGTTCCAAGGAAGTCAGCAATAAAACTTTATCCTTCAATAGTACCAAAAGTGCAGGTACTATTGAACATTGAACGCAAATATTTAGTTTGTTTCTAGTTTACTACAGCTTTACCAATGATACCTGATACTAATTATCCTTTTTGGTTCTTCAACTTTTCAACATGTTTTATAATTTTATTCAATATTATTATTTGTTAACTACCTACTCAATATTCTTTCTTTTAGTGTTCACCGGCCAACCCCGTTGAAAAAAGTCACCACTCTACTAACCTGAAACAAAAAGAAATTGTAAATATAACAAATTCATACTATAATAAAAAGTTATTCGTACAATAAACTATATTATTTGGGCGGTTTTTATTACCGAAAGACGTTATTTTAATTTCTGAAACATTCATATTTTTAAACCTCGGTGCAACTTTCCATTATGTAAATTATGAATCACAAAAATAACTAATTAATTTCAGTTCACACACAGACAGTTTGTTACAGAGTGAAGTGAATGTGCGTTAGTGTTTTTAGCCATATTTGAGAATGTTCAAGAATAAAATGATTGATTATGTATTCAAATACTTTACTAGTAGCTCGTTAATTCAATTTCTAATGAGCAGCGACAATTTATATGACATATACAATGTCTATCTCAGAGACTTATGAAATCAAATCTCTGAACTCAATTTATTATTCTTCGGAAAATCGGAAGGTTTTGTATATTTTATATTACAGGTTAATTATAAAGAGTGTTTTTAATTCCCAGCTTTTAATGGTTACTGTTTTGGGTATACACCTCTTTGTATAATGAAGTCTGAGTAAATAAATAAGTGAATAGAAGGAAAAATTAATAATTGAAAAAGTGAACACATAAAGAGATAAAAATATGTATGTAATAAAACAAACGTCAAATTCTTCATTTTGATCGGATCTGTTGTTATCAGGAGATAATACTTTTTTTCATCATCGCGAAAAAGAGGAGAATTTTTTAAATTTCAATTAACCTAAGTTCATGAAAAAATTATTCATTTTGTGGAAGTGAAAGTTTTTTTAAAGTTTTTCTTGAAAAAAGCACTTTTTTGCAGATACGTAAATGTAAGTCAGTCATTCAGCTTCAATTTTTTTTTCAGTACCTGAACTTAAATTATACATCGATATTTTTGACATCGTCAATGTTTTGTATTAATGAATTTTTTGAAAGTTGTTAATGTATTTCACATTTAGACATGACGTTTCGTTCATCGGATGCCAAGTTGAAAATTCAACAATGTTCGCCTTTTCAACTGGGAATCCGACGAAGAAGTAGTACTTCGAAACAATTTTTTGTGTAATCGCTAAATTAAATTCATATGAATTTCAACGTTAAAGGCTGACATTGGGCATAAATTTATTTCAAAAGTAAAATAGCAATAACGTTGGGCACTTTTTGTTAAGGGAAAATCTTATGGGCTCGCGTCACCGACATGATGCGCTGTGTGCTTTAGAAGCTTTTGGGATGGAAGAAATCCGGTGTGTTCGTGTCACCGACACGCATATAGCAGTCAGTGATGTATTGCGACTGTACAACAGACGTATTGTAGATACTTAGATAAATTTTCATTCAAAAATTTTATTTTCTTACTTGAGTGACCTATTGTATTTTCTCATAATGAAATAATTGAAAGTACAGAAGGTTGAAAGAAAGTACTGTTGAAATTAATGATGACATTGATGTAATCAGTGAAAATAACGTAAAAATTAAAGAACCTACAATGAAAGTCATGTAAATACAAATAATCATAATAAATAATACGACTGTATATGAATAAATTAAATAATGGACATAATTATTGTTATGTCCATTAAATTGTATTTATTTTTTGTTACTATCTTGTACCGCCTGTTATACATTGAATAATAAAAAACCATATGAACATGCGTATAATTACTGCCAGAAGTGTCAATAGGTGTGATAACCATATTGATGTTGATAATTTCAATACAAACATTATGAAATTTCGTAATTTAATACTAAAAGTTCCAAGATTTCACTTCTATAGGCAGGGCCTATAAAACTGAATTTTTTTTGACAATTGTGACGTACGTTTCACCAACACGGTGTCTTCTTGGAACTGACGAAACATTTGAATGATATTGTCCTTCATCGATAATATTCTTTTTTCAACGTTCAATTAATTTTAATCGGTTTTACATTAACGAAAAAAAGCATGAAATACGATTTAAAATATCACACTTTCTTCTCGAGTCTTGAATGCTGGAATGAATCATTCAGTCGAACAAGTGATAATTTTCCTAAAAAGGCCATAACTTTTCAATCATCAATAACAATTATCGTCACACATGTTCTCACCTACTTTTACTTATCTTCAATATTCTCGTACATACCATGAAGACTACGCATTTACAATTTGAATTCTTCGCCTTCATGATTACAACTTTTTCATATTTTTATAATATGCAGCAACGAAGAATAAGTAGTACCTATTCATACTATTCATCCAAAAAAACATGATAATACTCTAAGAATCTCTTGGGAAATTTTCCATTATCTGAATTACTCACATTATACGTGAATGAAAAGGTGTTAATTTATTGCTACATTGAAATTCTTTTCACGTCTGAAATCTACCTGCAGCTCCATTGTTCTTAATTGTTAAAAATACTGTGAGAAAAACACGCACACAATTGCGATATTGTGGTTTAGAATTAGGAGATGCTATCTGCTAAATTCTTTGGAAGCTGAACGTTAAAATTACCATTCTGTCTTATCTCATATCCAGTAGAGATTTCCGATTTTTCTCAAACGTCTAAAAGGTAGTAGTAGTATACATCGAAGCTAGTCGAGATTTTTCAAGTCATTGGAAAGGTGTAGAACATTAATTTGAATTTATTGAGTGAACGGCATCGACCTATTATTATTATCTTACACTGTTACTTTCTAGTGTTCACAAAATAAAAACAATCGAAATTTGACACCTGAGGTCAATGCTGAAATGAAGAATGATGAAAACAATTTAAATGCTCACGAATATTGAATAGGATCGTAATTGGATAATCACCAGAGTTTTTCGCCTTTCAGAAAATTGATCAATGAGTGCTTAGGGGAATATCACGGTCAATGTGAGTAGACTTCACTCATTTCAACTCGTGCCAGTTCGAGTTCAATGATATATTACCAGATTCATTTACGAAAGGGATCACCATTAGCTTTTGCAGCAAGGATTCCACAATAAGGTTTTGAAACAGTGAAAACAGGGTTGACAAACAAAATATCATGCGTAGGAAGATGACGAGCAATCATCGTCGCCTTCGGACGTGCTGACGCCTACATCACATTTTTGACGCCAAATACTTTCGATAGTCCAAATTGAGAGGACAACGGTAGCGCGAGCGACGAGTTCTTATCCCTCCGCAAAAATTGACGTGAGCTCTATCTGAATACAATAATAAGGATAATGATATAACATGAATATAAAATCTTTTACAGCTCGTGTTGAACTTGTTAGTAAACTTTATTATTCAAAGGTAGCAAGCTTCAAATTTAATATTCTGTAACATCTGAATCTAATACATCAAATCAAACCTCATCGTAGTGATAAGTAGCTAATCCGCATTCTGATTGATTGAGAATGAGGGTTTTCGCGTATGAAAAATCCGCTAGATGGCAATACGTAGGCGTGAGGTCTTACTGCTGCATGATTGGTTATTTTTGACATGACATTGACAGATATGTCAAAATTCACCAATCACGTAGAAGTTAGACCTCATATCTACTTACGTCTTGCCATCTAGTGGATATCTCATACGCGAAAACCCTCATTGAAATATGATGTTTTGGTGCAATGATTTTTATTGAAATATTAAAATTTTCATCACAAATAATGTGATTTATTTCTTTAAATTTTTAGAAATACTTCATATTAAATTCGGATTGTGAAAAGGCGGTCAAACAAATAGCAAATTATTTTTGAGCATGAGAGAGATTCAAAATGTTGAACAGCCCCTTTAAACAAACTAAATCTCTTTAGGGAGCGGTTGAAATTTTATGAAATTTTTTTTGTAGGTACTATAGACAAAATATCAATTTTTTCATCACGAAAATATCTTATTATCAAAACTTCTCATTGTTATCGAAAAAATACAATAAAAAATTTGGAAAATTTAAAGATTAAAAAGATTATTTCAATCGATTTTACAGATAAAATCAATCTATTGTCTACTCAACGCTTGGAATATTTTGAAATGTATGATATTATTGAAAACACTTTACTTAATCACAAAAAATCTTCAAAGCACTAGACTATGTCTCGGGCTATTAAACCATTATCAAGAGTTCGATAATAATTTTTCCTCAACTTGTCAGTTCTTATTTGTGTTTATTTATAGATTCTTCGAATGAGAAGCAATTGATAGTTGTGTAAACATCAAGAACAATTATTTTGTAATCGATGTTTGAATGAAGTTAGTTACTTCAATTTTTGTGTTTAGTTATTATACATCCTTTGGTTAAGCTACAGTAAAAGATTATTGTTCTTTATGATTGTTTTTTTTTAATTCAGTGGACGTACATACAGTTTAACGCCGGTTCCGAACGGCCATTGGGCTTGCTATCAAAGTATATTACCCAACATATATAATTATTTAAACTAATTAAATCATAGACAAACACAAACGCCCATGCCTTCAGTGGGGCTCGAACCCGAGTATTACCGCACCTTAGTTGTATATTCTGCCGACCAAGCCACGGAGACCGTTATGACTGTTATAGTACTAAATACAATGGACGATGAATTAAGTCTGTAATAGATCATATTTAAATGAGAGGTAATGAAAAATACTTGTCTAAAAATCACAAACTGAATAACTCTTTATTCAAATTGATGATGGATGAGGCCGATACTTGGAGAAAATTATTATCCTGATAAGGGCGAAACTAGTCGAATAAAGAGTTGTTCAGTTTGTGATTTTTAGAAAGTATTTCTCATTACCTCTCATCTATCAATACCGGTAATGCTTATAAAGGGCGAAACTAATCGAATAAAGAGTTGTTCAGTTTCTGATTTTTAGAAAAGTATTTCTCATTATCTCTCATCTATCAATACCGGTAATATTTATAAAGGGCGAAACTAATCGAATAAAGAGTTGTTCAGTTTCTGATTTTTAGAAAAGTATTTCTCATTACCTCTCATCTATCAAGACTGATAATGTTTGTAAAGGGCGAAACTAGTCGAATAAAGAGTTGTTCAGTTTGTGATTTTTAGACAAGTATTTCTCATTACCTCTCATCTATCAATACTAATAATGCTTATAAAGGGCGAAACTAATCGAATAAAGAGTTGTTCAGTTTGTGATTTTTAGAAAGTATTTCTCATTATCTCTCATCTATCAATACCGGTAATATTTATAAAGGGCGAAACTAATCGAATAAAGAGTTGTTCAGTTTCTGATTTTTAGAAAAGTATTTCTCATTAAAAAAACTAGTAAATATACAGCCCATTAGCGGCAATTTAAGGTTGCGCCCCTAAAAGGGTCCCGGCGTGACCATCCCGCTACGGCCCAGTTAATATGTAAACAATTCGAAAAGAAATCAAAATCTATAAACATAATATATGTTTCTGAAAACTTTTGTTCTCTGGAAGTCAATTCTTTATTTTCCAATTCTTTTGAAAGTTCCAGATTAGTTCATTGGTGAAAGCCTTAAAACAGAGTCAAGAAATTCTCGTATGCGTTTTTCTGCGCCTATAAAGTACGAAATAATAAATGACCAATTGTACCGTCGAATCGAAAACCTCGCGGAGCCCCATTTTCGGATGTGAACGATGTACCTGTTCTTCAAGTAGAAAGGAGATTGCGCCGATCAATAAGATCAACTCTTAACCGGCACTTTTTTCGAGGATGTTAAAAGTGAGAGCAGATCTTGAATAACCAAGTACACACCCACGATTTACCAGAAGTAAGAGTGTCTGCGAGAGCACCAGAAATTTTAACATAAATTTCGCCGCATAGATTTCGCATTTGCACAGTGGGGCACAGCCCGAAAGACCTCCAGGGTGTACTTATCGAAAATATCGACATGGCTTTCTCTAATCGTGTATCGAAATGTCAATTTATTATTGTTATCACGATACCGTTTCGAGACCCGGAGCCCGTTGTGGCCTTTAAAGGGATCCATTCGTTAGTTCTCGCAGCGTGAAATGAAGCCAACGTGATTTGTAGATATTTTCTGGTCATTTTCGATCGTAAACTACTGACAGACGACTGACCTCATTGACTATGTCAGCCGATATCGATTTTCTACCCTATAGATCGCGATAATAGCCGGAAATGAAAGGTACTCGAATTGGTCTTAAAACCAATTTACATAGTAGCGATTTAATAAAGCATTATAATTTTATCTACAGTTGATACGACCCCAAGCTTCGTTTTATAGTCGACTACTTTACCGGAAAACAAATTCGAGATTTATTTTAACGATGAATCCATCTGGTGGCGAGGTATTGAATTACCCAAGGCATCAACAGCAATTTGTAGATAACTTCACCTGTATAAATCATTGGACAGGCAGAACAAATAGATTGTTCCACGAGAATTACTGCAGTTAGAATTTTTAAATTATAAATATATTATTGAAGGATATTGATTTATTTTCTATTGAGACACGATTTTCAACTTGATACTTTCAATACTACAAAAACATCTGGGAAAGACAGACAATCTTCGTCTGAAACCGTCCAATACCAGGTCTGTCCAAAAGAAGAGAGGAATTTTGAATTTTAACTGTCTGTGCACATTCGATTACTGAACTTTTTTTTGTTCTTGTTGCACATTGTTCGTATGTTTCTCATACGTAGACATAATTAACCATTTTGGGCTAATGGTTTGGTTAAAATGGTATAAAGTGTTCCAACGCACTTGAAATGTTTACTGTGGCATTCGGAGAGTCTAATTTGTCTCAAAAAAGTGTTAGTAAGTGGTTCAAGCGCTTTACAGAAGACCGAGAAGATTACGAAGAGCGTCCTGGAGTTGTAACCACGTCAACAATTGAAGAAAATATCGAAACAGTGAAAAACATGGTTTTCAAAACCATCGAATCACTATTAGGGAAGTTGCAGAGGATGTTGGCATATCAATCGGCTCATGCCATGCAATATTCTCAAATGTTTTGGGCATGAAACCTGTGGCAACAAAGTTCGTTCCGAAATTGCTAAATTTTGAGCGAAAGCACTGTCGCATTACTATCGCTCAGAAGTTGTTGAATGACGTCAACGACGATCCATATTTGCTCATAAAGCTCATAACTGGTGACGAAACGTGGGTATATGGTTATGACGTCGAAACCAAGGCTCAAGCATCCCAATGGAAGCGGCTAGAAGATACAAGACCGAAAAAAGCACGCACTTGAAAGGTTTCCGTGGCATTACAATTACTTTTATTTTATTCATTTATTTTATTCCACTTAGAAATACAACACAGAACAACTTATTTATGTTAGTAAAAAAAGTTAATTTTATGTGAAAAGTTCTTCTGAATCCACGAATTCAATACATCTATTAATTCTATCACTATTCAAGTTATAATCAAAATAAACTATGTTTTTTTACGAGCAAAAGACATGTTGCACAAAGCAATAATCAGTGTCAAAAGATTTTTCAGCACCACCGATTCAAATTTGAGATCATCGAGTTGAAGAATGCATCTGAATTACTTCGATACTCAGTTCTAATGGCAAGAACTGTTACAACAAACTTATTATTGCTGAATTGTCGCAATAATTACTCGAATACAATCAACAGCAACAGTTGATACAACTTTTGGTTGAACAGAATAGTACCCCAAAATAATTAATGAAATAATTGAACAATTTTCGTAGAATTATAGAAATCTTTCGATTTATACTCACTATTTAATTATGTTCCATCAATTACCTTACCAAAATGAAGCTTTAGGTGAAACTACAATTTAACCTCATATTCATCAATTAGGTGTAAACATAAATAAATGAAATTTAAAATGGTAATGTTATGTCAACCTCGCAATCTTCAGCTAGCTGACCCTCAAAAAATGAAGGTTTAAGTGAAAATCCAATTTAACCACATATTCATCAATTTGGTGAATAAATTAATGATATTAAGATAAAATATAATTTAACCCATCAGTTAAATTAAGGTACAGAAAATTGAATAATGATAAATAAAATAGAAACTAATTCAACCCCTCAGTTAAATTGAGCTATAGAAAGTTGAATATTAAAAAAAAAATGAAATCTAATTTAACCTTTCAGTTAGATTTAGCCACAGAAAATTTAATAAAAAAAATTAAATAAAAACTAAATCAACTCCTCAGTTTAATTGAGCTACAAAATGTTGAATAATGAAAAATATTAAATCTAATTTAATCTCTCAGTTAAATTAAGCTACAGAAAATTGAATAATGAAAAAATAAAATAAAAACTAATTTACCTCCTCAGTTTAATTAAGCTACAAAATGTTGAATAATGAAAAATATTAAATCTAATTTAATCTCTCAGTTAAATTAAGCTACAGAAAATTGAATAATGAAAAAATAAAATAAAACTAATTTACCTCCTCAGTTTAATTAAGCTACAGAAAGTTGAATAATGAAAAAAATAAAATCTAATTTAATCTCTCAGTTAAATTAAGCTACAGAAAATCGAATAATGAAAAAATAAAATGAAAACTAATTTACCTCCTCAGTTTAATTAAGCTACAAAATGTTGAATAATGAAAAATATTAAATCTAATTTAATCTCTCAGTTAAATTAAGCTACAGAAAATTGAATAATGAAAAAATAAAATAAAAACTAATTTACCTCCTCAGTTTAATTAACCTACAGAAAGTTGAATAATGAAAAAAATAAAATCTAATTTAATCTCTCAGTTAAATTAAGCTACAGAAAATCGAATAATGAAAAAATAAAATAAAAACTAATTTACCTCCTCAGTTTAATTAAGCTACAGAAAGTTGAATAATGAAAAAAATAAAATCTAATTTAATCTCTCAGTTAAATTAAGCTACAGAAAATTGAATAATGAAAAAATAAAATAAAAACTAATTTACCTCCTCAGTTTAATTAAGCTACAGAAAGTTGAATAATGAAAAAAATAAAATCTAATTTAATCTCCCAGTTAAATTAAGCTACAGAAAATTGAATAATGAAAAAATGAAATAAAAACTAATTTACCTCCTCAGTTTAATTAAGCTACAGAAAGTTGAATAATGAAAAAAATAAAATCTAATTTAATTTCTCAGTTAAATTAAGCTACAGAAAATTGAATAATGAAAAAATAAAATAAAAACTAATTTACCTCCTCAGTTTAATTAAGCTACAGAAAGTTGAATAATGAAAAAAAATAAAATCTAATTTAATCTCTCAGTTAAATTAAGCTACAGAAAATTGAATAATGAAAAAATAAAATAAAAACTAATTTACCTCCTCAGTTTAATTAAGCTACAGAAAGTTGAATAATGAAAAAAATGAAATCTAATTTAACCTCTCCAATACATTAAGGTACAGAAAATTGGATAATGAAAAAATAAAATGAAAAGAATTCAAATCCTCAGTTTAACTGCACTACAGAAAGTTGAATAATGAAAAAAATTAAATAAAATATAATTTAAGCTCTCAGTTGAATTAAGCTACAAAAAATTGCATAATGAAAAAATAAAATAAAAGCTAATTCAACCCCTCAGTTTAATTGAGCTACAGAAAGTTGAATAATGAAAAAATAAAATCTAATTCAACCTTTCAGTTAAATTGAGCTACAGAAAATTAAATAATGTAAACGAATTCAACCCCTCAATTTAATTGAGCTAAAGAAAGTTGAATAATGAAAAAAATAAAATCTAATTTAAGCTCTCAGTTAAATTAAGATACAGAAAATTGAAAGTTGAATATTGAAAAAAATAAAACAAATCTAGTTTAACCTCTCAGTTAAATTAAGCTGCAGAAAAGCTGAATAAAGAGAAAAATGAAATAAAATCTAATTCAACCCGTCTGGAAAATTTGTTTAATTATTAGACACTGGTAAATACATTCCATGTATTAACCAGTGCCAGTCGCTATTATTCAGTCAATACAAAAACCGATACAAATTGGAATTATGGATTGATGTGATAATTGTAATAAGTAACAGTATACAGACGAATTGAAATAAAATTGAATTAAGTGAAAGCGAGTTTTGGACCACACGTATGTTCATTTTACCTAAGCAGATTTCGCGATGAGAGCTTGTACGATTTCTATATCAGTTTGTTCATTGTATCTCCTGCAGCTACGAACGAAGACGAAAGTTTTTCGATTTCAATTGAAAAATGGTGCCGCAATCCATTGACAAATTGTCGTCACACGCTATAAATACTCGTACTATCGGAAGTTATCCAATCAATGAAGATTTACTATTAATTCATTCAGTTTGTCTTGGATACTTCCGTAACCAGTAGCTACAATTTGAGAATTCGAAGATATTTTAACAGAACATTATCTCATACAAGTTACGAATCGTGTCACGACATTGAAGGAACGAATACGATTTCTCGGTTTTTATCAAATTTGGAACTAAGGTTTCTACTTCCAATTTGAATTTTTCAATATTAGAAATATCAAGGTCGGAATGCCATATCAAACAGAGAATTGATTTTGGACACTGGTTTCTAATTAACGTATAACAAAGTTGAAATGTGACCTAAAACTAAAGTTGAGATATAAAATCAAAGTCGTTTGGAATCCAGTACACATGTGCCTTTTAGAAAATCTTGAATCCGCTCAGACTTTTTCTGAAATATTTATGGTTCTGCCTTGACGGTGTTTATCCACAATTCATGAGGTACTTACTACAAGATTTAATGTTCCATCACTTGAAACACTTGAATATTTTGAATTTATGTTAATGTACAAGTTGATTAGGTTTGTTGTTGATTGTTCTTTTCTTCTTTCCCATATATTTCTGTGTTCAGCGATTACCTTGTCAAAACACCAAAATCTTTTATCCACCTCTGGCTCGTACTAATGTGGTCTTTTCACCATTTCATAAAATTTGTAAACTTTTGAAAAATGGAAAAAAAAGTTTCTTCAAATGTAGAGAAACGCGATATACAGATGAAAGGTTGACGTAGAACATCAAAACAGAAGGAAAAACGTGAAAAACAGCATTACGTAATATGTGGTAGTTGTCGGAAAGTAAGAAAAAGGTGGCAAAATTTTAATCAAACATTTGAAGAAACAATGTTTGTTCAAAAATAGGGAAATGTGAATTACAAATGACAGTTGGAAACAGAATATTTAAGCAGAAGTAAAAACGTGAAAAAGATCATTACGTGATATGTGAGATTGGTCGGATTGCAAAAAAAGGTGGCAAAATAGTTCAAAAATATGCAAATATAACTAACTCCTAGTAAAACCACATAGCCAACGTTACAATATTTAAATCTGGAAAAATTGAAAATTTATGAGTCTTTTCATGATGTCATTGGCATATTTGCATACGGCCTGGTTATATCAGACGAGCTCTCGCCTGACTATTTTTTAGATATAAGTTGAGATATAAATTTTTTAGATAGTAATTTTTTGTGTACTTTTGTTGGTAAGCTTTGCAGCTTGTCCTCAGTGTTATATTTCTGATTATGTTTCTAGTTTAATTCTACATAAGTTGAAAGTTTTATTGTATTTTTTCCCCTTAGTAAATACATAAATAATGTATATTATGAATTAGTTTACTGCCTCACTTTCTGTTTTTCGGGTATGCAAAGATTCCAATTTGAAGACTTCGAGAACTGTCTATTCTTTAAAACAAACAGAAAAATTTAAAAATCCAGAAATCTGAAAATAGAAATCTGTTTTCAGATATCATTAATGCCATCAGTGAACAGTAAACTTTTCAGTGAATTTATAACGATCTTCATAAATTGAGTTATTAATATCTGATTTAACACGAAAGTCTATAAATTAAAATCAATTCATTTTGATGTAGTAATCTTTATCAACAACTTTTCTGTAGTTTTCTGAATGTCGTATGCAAATTATCAAAGGTCTCGCGAACTTGTAAAAATAGTATTCGAATGCTGGGCAATAGAAAGAAGAGTATTCATTGATAACAACGTAAATAATCGGTCTAACAAATCTCTTATATAATATATAATCATCATCATCATCATCAACCTCTGTCCGTCTACTACAGAACTAAGGCCTCCCCCTGTCTTTGCCAAGATTCCCTATCGGCAGTCTCTCTCCTTCAGGCAACTCCCAGCCAATCACTAGCTCCTTATCCCATCGATCGTGAGGGTATTTTTTTGGTGTTACCCTGTCTCTGGGCCCCCAATCACCACCACAGCTGACCAACGCTCATCTCTTGTTCGGGCTAGATGGCCTGCTCATTTCCACTTTGACCTTTTTACACACTCCACGACATCCTTCACCTTTGTTTGACCTCTGTTAGCAGCGTATTCTATCTCGTATGATTAGGCTCATTATGTATCTTTCTATACTCCATTGGGTTGTTCGAAGCTTCTGAATGTGAGCAGATTTCAGGGTCCAAGTTTCGCTGGCGTAGGTCAGCGCTGCTAATACGCCTTGGTCAAAGTTCCTTTGCTCTTCAAGGATAGTGGCATATCTGATTTGAAGATGTGTTTCAGTCGGCCAACTGTACCCCAATCGTAAGAGGGTTTACGCTTCCAATAAATGGGGCATCGATTTCAATATTCTCTAACATTTAACCCTAGAAGAATAATGGAGACATCGCATTATCCATGTTCCAGATAGCCAGCTCTGCTATAATGTTCTTTTGAGTAATTTGTCAAAAATTATGGAAAGAAAGTTATAGTATCCTTTTAATATCGAAGCCTCTATTAATGAATTTTATCCAATTTGTTTGCCTGGTCTATATTTCGACCTGGAGTGGCACAGAATTTCTTCCCACACGAGAGTTCCTGAAGATCAATTCATCTCCATTATTAATTTTATTTTTGAAACAAACTATTTTTCCTATAAAGATGAATTCTACTCTCAACTTTTTGGCTGTCCCATGGGTGACTGTCTTAGTCCTGTTATGTCTTCTTTAGTGATGTCTTCCCTACTTAATACATGTGTTCCAAATTTGTCATTTAATATGCTTTTCTTATTTCAATATGTAGATGACCTCATTCTGTGTCTACCTCATAGTAAAATAGAAGGAATTGTTGATATTTTCAACTCCTCTGATGAACACATTAAGTTCACTGTAGAGATGGAGGCAAATCGATCTGTACCTTTTTGGATACCAGAGTAGTTAGGTCCGAAGATAATATTATTGAGTTGGATTGGTATCAAAAGCCGTCCTCTTCGGGTAGATGTTTGCACTTTCGATCCCACCATAATATAAATATGAAGCTAAACATAATCAATCAGCTCAAAAATAGAATCATAAACATTGTTCACGCAGATTACTGTCAGGGCTCACTGTTCCGTTTGGGAGACATCTTAGTGGATAATGGATACCCAAGAACACTGGTAAAAAAGTTCCTATGCAATACAGTCATTACACCACCGGTTCCCACCTCTATAACTGACCTGGATATAGATCACAACACACAAGCTCCATCAGTTAGATACAGATCTTTACCATACTCCCCATCTCTCACGGCAAAACTATGTCACATTTTCGGTGCAATAGATGATCTAAAGCTTGCCAAGTACAACTTCATTACTGGCAGAAGTGCTTTTATAAGACTTAAAGATAAAGTACCTACATCATCAACATCAGATTGTATCTACAGTATTCCGTGCTTAGATTGTGAAGGAGTCCACATAGGTCAAACTTCTCAGACCATTAAAAGAAGAATAACTCTTCACAAAAGTGATGTTAGACTTCGGCCGGACAGATGTGCCTTGGCACTACACTCCATACAACAAGGACATCGCTTTGATTTCGACAATGTGGGGATACTGGATGTAGCTGTTAGTTACCAAAAAAGGATTTTTTTGGAAATGGTCCATATCAACAACAACACTAGCAGCATAAATAAGAAGACTGACGTTTCCAGGTTGAGCTGTATTTATAGTTATTTGCTTTCAGACCATTTTAAATAACCCTCGGAGACAACCCATAATCTTAATACACTCTATGTGGTACGTGCTAAGTGTAACTTTTGTTTGTCACGTCATTTGCTCTCTCATCTCTGTTACTTTTTTCGGTGAGAATTTGTGTTTCTGTGCTCCTGTCATATATATTCGACTGTTTATCTATCTCTGGTGTTTAAGATAATTTTATATATTTTTGAAAAATTCTTACATTTTAATGTTAATATTTGATTCCTGTGCAATATCACTCACACTTTGTAATTTCACACATTCCTGTTGACCGTAAGTTGTTAAACCAAATGTTAACATGATTTCTGTTATAAACATCTGTTTTAGAGTCCTGATGAAGTTTGTTAACACAGTCGAAATATAGAACAGGCAAACAAATAGCATAAAATTCATTCATAGAGGCCTCCTATCTTGCCTATAACCCATAAATTTTATATATATATATATATATATATATATATATATATATATATATATATATATATATATATATATATATATATATATATATATATATATATATATATATATATATATATATATAATATTCCGTCGGAAATTGCTACCTTCTTTCGTTCATATTATTCTCACAAAAACAATATACGTAACTCAATTCTTCGTTTGTATTTTGAGTAGGTAAAGAAATATAACTTCAAAATTTTGGAGAATAATAGAATCAAATTACCAATTATACCACATTATGTGAATAGTGTTGTTTTCAATCTTTGTATTATTCTTTCTGTAACCTTCATCAAGATACCTGAGATTATGTTACATTAAGAGGCGTTTGTATAAAAGCTTTGATTAGAAAAACATTTAATGTAATTTAAAACTTAATACTTGTAATCCAGATTTAATTATGCGGAAACAAACGATCTTTTACAAATTTCACGCCCGAAATGTCACTGTAACTTTAGAAGAGACTATTCCGGAATTATGTATGTTGAATGGAGTGGCCAAGAAACATTTATCTATGTCGAATTCTGAGATATTAAATTCATGTCTCAATATCTATATATCACAGAAAATTGAATTATCATTGAAATTTTATTTTCATTATCTTAACAGCGTGGAAGGAAATTTCAATTTATTTTATAGCCTTTATAGATAGTGAAACTTTGATACAGAGTATCTTCTACCTTTGTAGTGTAGCACTATCTTTGTAGATCTTCAGAGATCTACAAAGATAGTGTTACATCATTTTCACGAAAAGTAAGATCAAATGAACATGAACTTACACTTTTTTGAGGTTAGTACTGAAAGATATTTACACAAATTGCAAATGGAGTTACCGAAAGCAATAGTCAAAATTAATTAATTAAAAACAGAGAAAAACACATGTATACACGACAATAATTATTTAGTTTATTTGATATTTGTCCAGCTGTCAAGACACTCAGCCACGTCAACGTCAGATGATTCGTAATATTTACGAATCATATTTACGAGATATCTGACGTTGACGTGGCTGAGTGTCTTGACAGCTGAACAAATATCAAATACACTAAATAATTATTGTCGTGTATGCGTATTTTTCTCTGTTTTTCATTAATTAATTTTGACCATTGCTTGTTGTTGAGCCTCATCTAACATATGGGGTGGTGGTATGGAGTTCTCTAGTCAAATATTGCCATCAGAAAATTGAAGTAATATCAAAATGGATACTCAAATCATAAAAGACAAGAGTCATACCTAATCATCAAACGAATGATTCCAAATAACGGTCGTTTTCACAACAAAGCAACTGTATGCAAGAACACTGCTCGTGAGGTTTCACAGATCTTACCATAAGAGTGCATTCTACACATATACTAGGAACCGTATAAGCAAGAATATGTTGCCTGCACCAAGAGTGAATAAGACCATTGGACTTTGATTTTTCACTTACCTTGGACCCTTGATATTCAATGAATAACCAGACAATATCAGGGAGTTAGGTTCTAAACCTGTATATATCCGACTGATAAAGGCATGGTACATCAAACTCCTAGATATAAGATTGGAAAATTTATAAGCAGAAGCAATTTTATTTGAATTGTATTAATAATATAATATCTACACGATTAGTATTGGGAAATTACTGTTACTTTCTTTCATTTCTTTCAGTAATCAATATCCTTCATAGATTAAATAGAAGCGCTACCACTTTTTGTACTTTGTTATTTTTCTTTAGTTTTATTATTTTGTTTCGAGTTTATATAATGATTAGTAAAGTTTATATATTTTGAGTTACTCACGTAGACGTTTTAAACTTCAGTGAGATTATCAGTTTATTGGAGATTATTTATTGAAAAAAAAATTAATATAATCCATATATAGTGTGGCCAACTAAATATTATTATTATATAACAGGTGTTTTTTTTAGAGGTATAGAACTTCAAGTTAGCATTACTGTTGAAGATGGCGACCGATTTAACAGCAGATAAGTGATTTATTCTCAGTTTGGTTTGGTAATTCATCATGAATAGACTCACGCCTGCACAACGCTTGCAAATAGTGCAATTTTATTTCGAAAATAATGGTTCTGTGCGGAATACGTATCGCGCACTACGTCCATTTTATCGTCAAAATCGTCCATTAGAGCAGTTAATTCGATTAACCATGGAACGTTTTCGCACCACGTTTACTCTTATTGATAACTCGCATCCCCAGAGACGCCGTACGGTGCGTACAGAAGAAGCTATTGCTACTGTAGAGCGTAGCATTGAGGAAGACCCGAATGAGTCCATCCGCCATCGAGCACAGGAATTGGATCTGTGTCCATCCACTTTATGGAAGATTTTGCGGAAGGATCTTGGTTTGCGTGCTTACAAATTCCAACTCGTGCAAAACGAGATTACCGTTGTTCCCGATTTTCATAAGAGAATTTTGTTTAGCGATGAAGCGCACTTCTGGTTGAATGGCTACGTCAACAAACAAAACTGCCGCATTAGGTGTGAAGATAATCCTCAAGTGTATGTCAAAACACCGTTACATCCAGAAAAACTGACTGTTTGATGTGCTTTATGGGCTGGTGGAGTCACTGGTCCGTACTTCTTCAAAAACGATGATGACCAGAACGTTACAGTCAATGGTGATCGGTATAGAGCCATGAATACTTACTTTTTCATTCCTGAATTGAACAACCATGATGTCCAGGAGCTGTGGTTTCAACAAGACGGCGCAACATGTCACACAGCTCGTACCACAATCGATTTATTGAAAGACAAGGTTGGTGACCGCCTAATTTCACGTTTTGGACCTGTGAATTGGCCTCCATGATCGTGTGATTTAACGCCGCTAGACTACTCTCTGTGGAACTATCTGAAGTCATTGGTCCATGCGGATAAGCCACAAACACTTGACCATTTGTAAGACAATATTCGCCGTGTTATTGCCGGTATACGGCCACAAATGTTGGAAAAAGTCATCGAAAACTGGACGTTCAGATTGGACTACATCCGAGCCAGTTGTGGCGGCCATATGCCAGAACTCATATTTGAAATGTAATACCACAAGATTATTTTTCGAATAAAAAAAATTCTTGTCAATCGAATGATTCATCGTTGTTTTATTGCAATTTAAAGTTCTATACCTCTAAAAAAAAAAAAATATATATATATATATATATATATATATATATATATATATATATATATATATATATATATATATATATATATATATATATATATATATATATATATATATATATATATACTTAGTATATATATACTAAATATATAAAGTATATATATTTATATTTTAAAGTATATAAATATATATACTTTATTCAAAGAATATTCAAATATTGGATATTATATATTTCTGAAATTTTTATAAAACTTCATCGAATATACACGAAGGAACAAATTTAATTTCGAATAACCCATAATCCATAATTTTCACTACTAGCTCATCGTTTTATGAAAAGCGAAACAGAATTGTGAAAGTATGGGAAACCATTCATAAATATAATACAGTAGGTAAACACAAACACAAATCATAACGCACTATAATTGGGCATACTATAAATGACGCTCCATATACATGCATCATAGCCTTTTTAATAGCACCATTTTACAATCAATCTATCATTGGAATATAATTTTCAGAGTTGGCAACGCATGTAGTGTATAGAAATGAATGGGAACATCGAGTCTTTCAACTCGTCACCGTTTGCAAATTTTTCCAAAACACGAACAGATTGACACAATGAGGTTTAAAACTATTTACTAGCTATTAATTAGTTTCTTATTGGAACTTTCTGTGAAATGAATATTACAAAATATGAACTTTCTATAAATTCTCTCAACAATTAATTCAAATTCGAAATAACTTCACAGTTTATTGGTACATTTATAAGTACAAGGGTCATACGAAAAAAATCTGGATAGAGGTTAAATTTTATTGAATCATATTTACACTGAACAACATCAACCAAACATTAGTAAATAGGTTATTATAATTTGAATGAAACCAAGTAGTTTGTTGATTTTCACCAAAAACAAGTTAAACATAATAATATTGTTTCGCCAACACAGTGGCTTCTTCAGATGTAGATGATAAAATTGATGATAATCATGATAATCAGTTCATCATTTACATTTGATGAAGCGACTGTGTTAGCGAAACAACATTGTTATGTTTAACTTAATTATAGTGAAAATAAAAAAACTACTTTATTTTTATTCAAATTATGTATTTAGATTTTCATCAAGTATCGGCCCAATCAATTAATGAAAATAGGTTATTCGTCTAAATTTTGTACAATTATTTTTGTACATTTATTATTCCGGAATGATCTGAAATCCAATTTTTATAACAATTTATAAGTTTATACATAACATACATAAATTCTGAAGACATAAGCAAAAGCTTGCGAAATAAATATTTTTCGTAAATACAAAGTCAAACAAACATTTGCTGTGGCTATATTTTGAACAAAAACAAGCATTTATTTTGTATATTATTTATAATTAAAACCAAAATAGAATGAGTTCTAAAATTATAACTGAAAATACCAAATATATTGTATCTTCAATTAATTTCGTCACATAATCACTAAACAAAGTTGTATCAATTTTTCCAGTATTTACTAATAAGGAAATGATTTAAGGTTTATAAAATTATTCTTCTCGTTAGTTTGAATTAAATTACCAAGATACCAATAAACTCAACTAAAATTCAAATACGTTTAGATCGTTACTGTCCTGCATTTCCAATGAAACATTCATCTATCGATTCTTAGAGAAATGCAGTTCACTTTTCATTATACCTAAAAAGGGACTATGGAACATTACAACTTTTTGCCTTTCCATTGCATTCGTATCAATTGCGAATTTATTTAGTTGAATACGTAGTATAACGGTTACTTTCCCTGAGTCTTCCAGTTTGTGATGGATAACGAAGAAAAAACACAATATCGTCCGCAATGGAAGAAAAACAGAACTGGTTATGTGAAGTTATTATTGGTATGGAAACGACAGAGCTAGGAATTATTTGAATTCAATGCCTATTGAATACAAATACAAAAGAATTCATTACGAGAAGTAAATAGAACGAAGGAAAACAAAAAACCGTTTTTCACTCACTTAATGCGAAGATTAATATATTATTTATTCTTCATTTTTATCTATATATTTTTTTAGAAAAGGCATTACACGTATTAGGATAATTATAGAATTTTATCTAAGTTATTTTTCAAAATTATAGTCGATATACAAAACGCTGCAATGAGATTTGTTTTCGGCTACAAATCATACAGAATTTGTTTGCTTACACAAATACTACCTATGCAGAAATGATATGATTGTACATCAATAATTATTTCAGTTAAACTGGATATATATTTTATCATGATTTTGTACAGCTCGTAATATATTTGAATAATGAAAAACCATTTATACATACATATACCTAATATTTGCTCGAATTGTAAATAGATGTGAAAACCAACTTGATGGTGATAACTTCAATTTAAACATTATGCAATTTCAAATGTTAATATTCAGAGATCTAAGTCTTCACTTTTATCGGCAGTCCCTATAACTCCCAACGTTTTAATATTTAATAGTGTTGGCGTTTTGTAAATCTATTATAACTGAGTATCAACTAAAATTCAAACACTTGAGATTTTGATTTACACTTAATTGACAAACATAGCATGACGCGTTTCGTTTTCGAGTGTTCATGAAATATTTATGAAATATTTTGCGTCTGTGGCCGGCTTATACATTACGTGCCATTTGGTCAAATGTCCGATTTTCAATTCGTCAGACATTTGATGGTAAAGGAAACCACAGAAAACTTTACCCACGTAAGATGGTGTTGTGTTAGACATTTTGAAGAATTGAGAAAGAATTAATTGAAAGGAAGAAAAATCAACAGATATCTTAAAACTAATCGGTGTTATGTTTTTCACGCTTATCCACTCACGCACTTTGACTTTTAGCGCACTGCACATATTCGCGCACTACGCCACTTATCACGCACGCTAGCGGATACGGAGAGGTATGTTCTCTAGATGGTCGAGAACTTCGTTGTCGGGCTCCTGTAAAGTTCGCAGGATACGAGCTGGCGGGAAAGGAAATTTGTTTTTCGGTTTCCTGCAGAGAACACGTCGGCGCCTGTACCATGGGGCCATCAGCGTCGCTCGGGCTTCAAGATTAGGTCCTTGTAAAGTACGCAGGGCATATCGAGCTTGGAGTTTTTTCATATGCATAAAGATGGGGGCATTTTGATGTGGTCATGTAGAAGACGAGAGGGAACGCGTTTCGTCGTTACAAACTACTTCTTCAGATGCGAACAGAATACTGACTAAATCAGTTGTAACGACGAAACACATCATGCTATATTTGTCAATAAAGTGTAAATCAAAATTTCAAGTGTTTAAGTTTCAGTTTATATTCAATCTCAACTTTTTATTTTTTCTTATTATTTATTACAAACCGATCTCATACTTTGAATATTCCGAATTGTCCTCACACGAAAATTTTTGTTCGTATCTACCGTAAAAAACATTAGAAATAGCTTGTAATCAACCAAAATGTTATAACGTTTTGGTCACTTATTTCAATTAATTTTCTCACAAAAAATAATATTCAAACTAGATATTATTCACACAAATCAACGAACTAGATAAACTTCGTACTCTTGCTATTACACACAACTCTTAATAAATATTATCACTACTTGATATGTTGCATTAATTCAACACCCTCTAGCTTTTCCCAAGGAGAACAAAACGAAAAAAAGTATCTTCTTTCGGCACTGAACGAGATCTCTAGCCAGATATATCAATCATGCTATTACATGAGCCCAGAGGTCTTCATTGACCAACCATGCGTGGAAAATGTTTATTATAGATAATGTTTGAGCAATCATTACCAATTACTGGATGTATTACACTAGGATCCAAGTAATACTAATACTATCGATATCTGTCACATAATACGTCCGAGTATTTATAGAAAAAGTATTGTATTATTCTCTGAATATATAAGACTGAACAGAATAGAAATTTTCATTCTATTTAAACGGTGGAAAGTTGGTTTGAATGTTATGAATATGAACTTTTACCTAATTAATACCAATAACTCTTCCTTTTCCTTTAATATCTTTTATATTTATTTAAATCAACATCTCATGAATTTTATGAAGATACTCTTATTGATTACGATCAAATAATATTAATTGAATATTGGACTAAAAGTATGACTAATTTCTGAATAACCAGGAAATTTGAAGGAAAAAGTTCAGCAACTCAAACCATAATTAAAAACTGAGATTGAATTATCGCTCAACTCTTGGTGGAACATAATTAAATATTAATTTAAATTGAACTCTTGGCTTGATATTTCACGATTATATTTAACAATATCAAATAGTGAACATGTTTCGTGCGTGAGCTCATCTTCAAGACTGAGGAATTCTTGAAAAGAGCTCACGCTCGAAACATTTTGACTATTTGATATTTTTAAATACAAACATGAAACATTAAGCCAAGAGTTCAATTTAATTTAAAACATAACTAAAAAAGAAAATTTCATGTTTTTTTCAAATTGATGATTTGCTAGAGTACTAATTTGAATTTGTACTTGACAAATTTTGTTGTCTTAAAATCGTTGATTGGATATTCCTACTCTTTCAGGACTGTTTGTATAGATTGAAGAAAACAGCTATGGGTCTTTGGTTTATGTTAGTGAAAATTCAGGAAAATTTGCTACAAACTATCATCTAAATAATGAAAAATTACAAAAATGGATCAAATTTTTTATTTAAAATATTTTCGATTAGCTACCAGAGCGATTTCTTTCAATTAGTGGAAAATTCTATAGAGGAGATATTTTCAATTGAATCAGAATTGTCGATAAACTTCTACAAATGGTAATTATTTTAGATTCAGACAAATTTTTTTCTCTCTATCTTTTTGATTATTTTCAGTGTTACATAGATTTATTTGTGTTTACATACATTTTTATTTGATATATTTTGAAATTTTTGTATGGGTCCCTTCAAAATTTGATATTTTCATATAGCTCGCAGGAAATTCTCTCTCCGTATCTAAATCTTTCGAAGGTTAATGTCTATCATAAACAAAGTTTTGTTTCGTCAAATATTTATTTATCTATATTTAAAGTGTAAAGAAAAATTTTCGGAATATTACAACGCTGTATTTATTTCGCTATATTTTTTCACCAAAATATTTAATACGAATATAATTTTTCTGTGAAAATTGAGACTTCGTTGATATTCAAAAACCGAAACTAATAATTCACAATTGTCCATCCAAATGTTAACGAGTACAGGGATATATCTAACTAAACTGGATGTAAAACTCCGATATAAGATTTCAAAAATAAATCAAGATTTTATGAAGAAATTAAACCTTGTTGATTCACAATAGATCCTGTTTTGAATTATCAATTAAAGCATATAATCATTAATATCATGTAATAATCATTAATGCGAGAATCATTTCAATATTGCAATATCGAGATCTATTCACAGTTTTTCCCCAAAGAACTAATAAGTTTCATCAGTCCTTCACAATGAAACAAAGAAATTTATGTATTTATCAGCATACATATATAAGACTTAAAGCATGAGAAACTACATTGAATAAATGACAAAAATAACTTATAATTTCAAATATATATGTTCTTCCCATGAATCATTTGGTATCAACTAAACCAAACCAAAAAGGAGGTCGATGGTATTCTGCTTCTAACTATTTTCATGAATATTCATTAGACATTCGATTGAATTTCAATATTTCACTATGTTTTGCGTATCAACCTAATTTGTGATATCTATATTGCAATTAAAAAAAATCGTTTTTCATAGTTCGACATTCAAAGAAACTCCATATTTATCAATGTTACAGGAAATAAGATTCACTAGAATAACCTCGAAATATCTCAATGAAATCCTCATTTTACGAAATTGAAATTGGCTCAGCTAATTTAAATACAGGACAAGATTAGAAAAATTATGTAATTGTTAGATTTTGCACATATAACACATTTGTAAATATTACTTGAAAAAAACACCTATGACACGCAGCAATATTTTGTAGAATCATTATCAACAATAAAAATACTATCAATAAAGAATTCAATTTCGTGGATTTTCACTTCTTATTCTAGCAATATAATTGAATCATATATTTTTATTTTCCTCGACGTCATGTCGTGATAGATGGTGCAGGCGCCGGTTAGTAAATACCTGCTCATAACGTTAAAGTAGGGTGCCCGTCCTATATTGAAGCGCGATAGGAATATTTAGTGTTAACGTAATTTCTGTATATACGCTGATAAATTAATTCAAAAATCAAATTGAACGAAAAATTAATGAATAAAAAACACTTGGCTCAGTTACACATAATATTATTGTTGCTTTACAATTGTTTCGGGGTATTACACCATTTTCAAAAATTGAACAATTTTTTTTCAATTATGAAGAGGGGGTGGTAACACCCCGAAACAAAATGATTGTGTGCATCTAAGATAAATGTTTTCATTCAATTTATATAATAACACTTGGCTTAAACTCAGAAATTTCTTCAATACACTTGACATATGTTTCGGGCTAAACATCCATTACCAAGAGTTTGATGTAACAATTTGCAGTTGTATTAAACTCTTAATAATTGATTATAACGGGTGTTTTTTTTAGAGGTATAGAACTTTAATTTGGCATTACTGTTGAAGATAGCGACCGATTTAACATCTGAGAAGTGATTTATTCTCAGTTTGGTTTGGCAATTCATCATGAATAGACTCACGCCTGAACAACGCTTGCAAATAGTGCAATTTTATTTCGAAAATAATGGTTTTGTGCGGAATACGTATCGTGCACTACGTCCATTTTATCGTCGACAAAATCGCTACGCCAACAAACAAAACTGCCGCATTTGGAGTGAAGATAATCCTCAAGTGTATGTCAAAACACCGTTACACCCAGAAAAACTGACTGTTTGGTGCGCTTTATGGGCTAGTGGAATCATTGATCCAAAAACGATGATGGCCAGAACGTTACAGTCAATGGTGATCGGTATAAAGCCATATTATTAACTTTTTCATTCCTGAATTGAACAACCATGATGTCCAGGAGCTGTGGTTTCAACAAGACGGCGCAACATGTTACACAGCTCGTGCCACAATCGATTCATTGAAAGACACGTTTTGGACTTGTGATTTGGCCTCCAAGATCTTGTGATTTAACACCGATAGACTACTTTCTGTGGGGCTATGTGAAGTCATTGGTCTATGCGGATAAGCCACAAACGCTTGACCATTTGGAAAACAATATTCGCGGTGTTAATGCCGATATACGGCCACAATTGTTGAAAAAAACCATCGAAAATTGGACGTCCAGATTGGACTACATCCGAGTCAGCCGTGGCGGTCATATGCCAGAAATCATATTCAAAATGCAATGCCACAAGATTATCTTTGGAATAAAAAAAAATTTTTGTCAATCGAAAGATCCATCGTTGTTTTATTGCAATTTAAAGTTCTATACCTCTAAAAAAAACACCCTTCATATAGTGCCTGAAATGTCTAGTTTAACAAATACTTCTGTGGCATTAAACCAAGTGCTTTTAATTATTTTGTGTTCCTACAATTAAAAACACTCAGTTTGAATTAAATCAATGGTTTTTTCATTGAACACTATCAATGTTTCAGGTAGCCAACTTATGAATATAAATCTTCCAAAATATTATTAGCAGCTGTAACACAAACATTTGGTGGAACATTTTCAAATGTATCCTACAATTAAAAACACTCGGTTCATTCCCATAAAATTCCTTAGTACACTCGAATATGGTTCGGGCTACTAACCTATTATCAAGAGTTTATTCAGAGTTAACAATGTTCAGTCGTTCTTAATACTGCCGGAAATGTCGAGCATATTGAAGAATTTGTGAAATTCATCCAAGTGTTTTTAAATACAGTGTTCATATAATTAATGACCCTTGATTTGTTATTCATTTTATTATCAGTTTTTTCATTCATTATTTTTTATATTTCAGGTAGTCAACTTGAAGAAGTCATTATGATAAACACTTGTGCTTTATAGATTCTAGTACACAAATTTGCGGATCATTTTTAAATGTATTCTACAAATAAAAACACTGATAATTTCCACAAAATTGTTTAATAGACTCGACTATGTTTCGTGCTGCTTATCCATCATCAAGATTTGATCAAAACTATTTTGAATCACTTATTTTGTAAATACGTGAATAATATAGGAATACAATGAAATAGAGTTAAATAGGTTTAAGAGCAGTAAATAATAGTAAAATCAATCCATAACTCTAGGAAGGAATATTTTGCTTCACTATTATGACTTGTGTAGTTCACAATTTTTGGTATTTTGACAGTCCTGAGTAACAGTAAAATTGTAGGCTGAAATTTGAAAAATTCTAAATCACTAATTTTGTAGCTCTACAATCAAAGTTCTAATAGTAACAACTGTGACATCCCACCAATAAAAAATATATCATTTATAGGACTTATAGACGTATTAATACAATCTTCGGCTGGAGAAAGTAACTTCTTTCTCAGCATAAAACCGACATAAACCTAGATAAGTCTATCGCAATATTCTATCACATTTCGATAAATACATTTTATCCTTTCAGTGATTTTTCTACATACTAACCCAGGAACCTCATTCTCTAGATAGTTGCCGCAGTCGATAAATTGGCGTAAGTGGCTCCTCACTCTCTAGGCATGTCAACTATTTCGACGTGTTCTCCCACAGAATACTAGGAGTGATTGAGGTATTCAACTGTAATAATTGAGTGACAGTCACGTGCGTTTGGCGTAAGGCGGTTCCGCAGGCCGATCTTTGGGAATGTTCGATGTTGGCGCATTCCAAACGTTTAGGTACGAGGGTGGTTTGAAAATAAATCACCTAATTTGAATATAATTATTTGAATAAAAATTATAACTATTTTTCTATTAGGGATGATATTTTTAGTTGAAAATCTGCCTCATTAATTAATAAATGAATAAATATTTTCTCGTATTTTATTCTGAAGTATTAGTAGACATCTTAGTCCATAAAATTTTCAAATGAATTAATTCCAGAAATTTTACTTCAGTCAAGGCGTTTTCATTATTTTTCCCGGACAGATTTTCCTTTAATTAACGAAATTTGCAGATAGAATTTTGACAAAAGAACGACATCTAGGTCATTGACTTAGGGTACAATTATTTATACTAATTAAAGTATAATACGTACTATATTAGATCCACTATTATACATTCCAACAGGAATTCAAGTAACACATGACTTAGTATTTATTGTATAATTTTTATGTTACACTATAAACAAAATCTAAAGAAAAATAAATTCATCACTACAATAAGTCGTAGATTAGCCGGTCTCTGGCGGTTTCTGACGTGAATATTATTTCTCGCTCTTGTTCAATTTGCAGAAAATTGTATTGATAGGTAGCAAACATTCCAAAATCTAGGTAGCAGAGTGATTCTGAAATGTTGTAAACGAACACCGATCAAATTCATGTTGGAAGTTTTGCAGTTGATTAGTATCAATCAATTATGTTCAGGACTTAAAGCTCTTAAGGACTTAATTTAAGATTAGAGATAATATTTGAACTAATTAATCAAGAGAAAATATACCTTTTCAACGATTCTCTCGGTTAACAAACTAGACATCATAACAATTTTCGAGTGAATTAGTGTAATACACATATGTATAAATCTACTATGACTAGAGGTTTGAGTTTAATAAATTTTCCGATGTTTATAAAGTACTTTTCGAATTATAGAGTTCTTAGAAAATCTCTGATACATTATATTCATACTATTCACATAATATTATTCACATTATTCATCATCATTGTGTTTTATTTACATATTATTCACAACATTTCTTAGAAATTTTTTGCGAATGTGAATACTGTTCCTTTTTTATTATTACTCTTTGAATAGCGCATTGCTAAATAAATTTATTACTATTATTATTTTATTAATAAATTAAACACCATCGTTTATCAGTTGGTTTTCATCCACCTAATTAAGATATTGTATACCGAAACAATATTGTAGTGGACAATATATAAAATATTCTTTTTAATTTTCAAATTGTGTTTAATTCATTAATTAATGAGTTGACATGAACTTTCAACGTGCATCTCCCTCCTGAATCAACTAGATATTATTATTGCCGAATCGAATAAATTCTCGAAAATCTAGGAAAATTCTTTCAGTTTCTAATAATACCAGAATTCTTCATATTATGGACAGCCAAATGAGATATGTTCAACTGTAAAATGGTTATTATTGCAGAAGGTTTCTTTGAGGATATCAGGTGGAATAATTTGGTGTTATCTATTCTTCATTTTTTTATGACAGCTTTTTCCTGTCTGTCCAGAAATATTTTAATCATTTTGGCTATTTTTGGTTGAGTTGCATATACTTTGGTGTTCAGGTTATCATGTCGTGTCATTCAATAGATATCCTAGTATTTTATATGTTTTTAAGGTCAATGTATAAAGGTCAATGTACGGCTGAATTTTTGCCACAGCCAGCTCAGATTTCAATTAATGTTTGTATAAAATTCATGTAGGTATAAATCAAAGTATCATATTAGCAAATTACCCCTTCGTATGCTTTATAGGGGGCAATTTCAATTTTACTATTTCATCTGAAAAAATGAAAAAATAAAATAGTTCAATTAGTATGCCAAATTATAATTTACGCAAATTTTTATATTTTTTTCGTCCGAACTACATGTAATAACTGTCATTGAAATTATATTTGTTATGAAAGAAAACTAAATCGAATACAGCTAATTTATTTGAAATGAATCTGTATCTAAAAATGTGTCTATGACATTATTTTCAATTAATTCGATATTCTCAAGAAGAGTCCTCATTCTTTTTCAAGTTTTCATACTATAGGAGCTCTTAAAACTAGTTGTTATCATCTAGGTTTCTTAAAAATTCCCAATTTTGCTCAACTCCCAACGCCCATATGGTCTACTATTACATAAGAACCGAAGTTGTTTGATTGGAGAAACATAAACGACAGCCGTTATTGTCATAAAGACCGGTCTGTTTGTGTGTTAATTATTATTGTTATGCAATTTCTAATTTGTTATATTAACGGTATCTCAATATCCAATAGAATCGTGTTTTATATGCATGCCATTCGTTTTTATTGGAGTGCGTTGAAGGTTGAATATTCGAGATATATCCTCGAGATATACCTTCTCACAGAGTTGGATTCAGAAATTCGTGATAAATAATGGACTCTATGTTCATACTGAAAATGAAATCAATCACTTACAACTATTTTATAACACTTGCTGGGAAAGTAAACTTGATTATTGAAAATGATTAATGGTGGAGATTGATCCAAAAAGTAATTATATTAATTTACAAGTTCTACATTAATGTTTTTATGGATCGAATAAAGGAATCTATCTGTCTAACATATGTCTATTGTCCAACATATACACTGAATACATCATGTGGATAGTTTTCGACTGAGACAAGGGAATATCTGTAGGAGGCCGTAAGTTGCCAAATCTACATATGCTGATGATACCACTCTCTTAGCCTCAACCAAAGATGACATAGAGACTCTGCTTTGTCGTTTGGAGACCACAGCTACGGAGTTTGGACCCGCTATTAACCGCGATAAGACCAAAATTATGATCGTAGACCGCCCTAATAACAACCAGGTGAACGTTCAAAACATTGCGGGATGTGAAGTAGTCAACAGCTACATCTGGGCTCCAAGATCTCAAACGCTGGGAGCTGCGAGGACAAAATCCGGAGGCGTTGCGCCATAGCAAGATCTTCAGTGGAAAATCTCAAGAGGATTTCCGCAGAATAACCCAAAACACAAAGTGATTCGACTTATGAGATGCCTGGTCTTTCTAATCTTCTTGTACGGAGCTGAAACATGGACGTTAAGAATTCCGTGGACTGCACATCGAACCAACGTCTCGATTCTGAAGGAGCTAAAAATGAAAGGGAGGTTATCGTTGACTTTACAACTTCGAATCCTTAAATTCTTTGGACATATAACCCGAAACGAAGACCCTATCGAACGATTGGTCTTCGATAGGGTCTTCGATAGTGGTCCAGGGAAAAGTCGGAGGCAAAAGATCGCGTGGGCGCTCTCCAACAAGATGGGCAGATCTGATAAAATCTGTGACGCATTCCAGCATTAATGAAAACTCTAGAGTCGCTAAGCATAGTGTCGTGACGTATTGTGTGGAACGCAGTGGCACAAGACCGAGGCACGACCACGACCACTCTGTCAAGAGTGAACGACTGAAAAGAAGAGTCAAACTGTAAATGCAATAGTCATCCAGAAAATTATACTTTAAAACAAACGAGATGCCAGTAACTGAATTTTGGAGATATACACAAAAGATGTCAGTAAAATTCCTCTAGATAGAGAAACGCATCTTCCTATTCTGTATCTCAAAACTATCCCATTTCTGATCTCGTACCCATAAATAAATTCACGTTAGAAGTAGAAGAATTGTTTGTTAATAATAATGAGGAGTTCATTTCGAATTATAAATACAGATAATACTCACTAAGAATTTTTTTTTCATTTTCATGTTCGTGGTGAGTTACAAAGGGTACAAAAATAAAATAGAATTTAATTAAACATTTCATTTACATAGGCAATAGTCAATGTTATATAAGAAAATATCAAAACGAAGTGAATTTAAGCAAAAGTCGCTCTCACATACATTAAATTTTCTACAAAATCGTATTCATATACTATCCATTCTTTAAACGTTTTTTTCAATGATTCATCATTTTTAATGTTTTCAAATGTGGACAATTGCGAGCAGCCGCCGCACCATGCAGTTAAAGTAACACAATGTATGCATTCCGAAAAAATATTCAAAAAAAGTGTCACTATGTGCAACCTTCATTGAAAAAAATACATTTAAATTGTTAAAGACCGTTATTCAACTTAATTTTTCATCTAAGGCGGAATGAATAGAATGAGAATTAGATTGAAAAAATCAAAGGAATCGAAATGATCAGTAACATAGCTACTTCTTTTCTACTATAAAACTGTCTAAAAACATTTTTTTGCCAAAGCTTCAGATAATTTGGTAAAAATGCGACACTGCATTCTCATTGAACATATTTATAGCGCGCATATCCACCTACTTATTGGAGTCCTATCACTGTACAATGCAACAGTTTGCCGAGGCAAATTGAATAATTATAAGGTGAATAAAAGAAGAATAAAGAAAAACAAAAATGTGAGATTCTACCGATATTAATGATGTAGCAATAGCATGAAAAGTTATTATCGCACGATTCGATGATTTCCTCATCTACATCACTTGTTAAGTGAGCTGTTTTTCTACAATTTTTTTGCTAGTTATGCGCGGTTCCACTGAATATATAAACAATATTAAAATTTCTTTAGCCAATCACCGCGTATTAGTCGGAAGAGCACCCGACTATGGTGCGGTAGGATTCTGGTTTGAATTTGTGTTAATTATTAATAATTAAAATAATGATAATTTTAGTAGTTTAATGATGATAAGTAATGGTTAATGTAACAGGTGTCCAAATAAGAATGGCTTTTGGCCATGTCTCGAGAACCATTTATAGTACAGCTTAGGGAAAAAATTCTAACAAAAGTGACCTCCAGAGGAGCCTGGAAATTATTTACAAAGTCGTAAGTCCACCGCTAGAGAGCGCAATTGAATGCCAAAAATTTAAACATCAATTTTTTACAAATTTTGTCTAATTAAGATGCACTTGAAAAAAGATTATCTTATTAGTCAAGAAATTCTGCGTATATTTGATTTCATGAGTCTTAGTCTATCTTTTCAAATAAGAGGAGGGAGACGTTGGAACCTCAACATGAAAAAACGCCTGTAACTTAGGTTCTCCTCAGGCAATTTATGCTTACTAAGTCTTTTTGAAGAGCTCTTTTCTGCCTATTTAGTAGCTTCAATTAGAAACAACGTAAAAAGTAACCTATAAGCTAGAGTGCGCTATTTATTCTTTTTTCAATATATTTACCCTTGACAAATATTAAATGGAAACAAACATCTTTAATTATGGAATATAAAAGTATGCAAAATTGGCAACATAATATCGAACACTGCAAGTCAATATATTTCTCCTATTCCGAGATATCTCAAGAAATGTGTAAATTTCAAGCATTTTTCCTTTTAATATAAATCACATAGGTTTTACTTAACGGATTTGACCATTTTGTGATTCCTCAAAATAGTATATCCTTGTTCTATTAATAATGGTTCCAATTATTATTTCAATATTACTGTTGCTCTCACCGGGAAACTGCGTTATGTAAGTTGAAGTAGAAATAATTGGAAAAAATTCAGTAGAGAGCTCATGAAAAAAAGAACAAAAAGTTATATGTTGAGACAAATTAATAACCGTAGTAATTTGTTCATTTACGTGTTATTGTGTATTAAATTCGATATAAAATGCACTTGAAAGTGAAATCTAAGTTGATTCTTACAAACGAAGAAGCATTTGATATGACAGGTATTTACTTTGAATGCATGAGAAATGCTAATATTTTTGCTGAAGTGTATGCAATACAATATCCTCAAAGACGTCATCGCGGTAGCAGAGTTTTTTGTCGTTTCTTACACTGTTTAAGAACGACGGTTAATTAAAACCCATTAGTTACTTGAGTTTTTTATATATTTCCACTTCAACTTACATAACGCAGTTTCCCGGTCAGAGTAACGGTAATATTGAAATAATAATTGTAACCATTAGTAATAGAACAAGGAAATACAATTCTGAGGAGTCAAAAAATTTTCAAATCCGTTCAGTAAAACGTATGTTATTTATATTTAAAGGAAAACTACTTGTTTACACATTTCCTAAAATATCTCGGAATAGGAAAAAGTATTTACATGCCGTTTTCGATATTATGTTGCCAGTTTGGCATACTTTTTTATTCCATAATTAAAGATGCTTATTTTCATTTAATATTTTCCAAGGACAAATTGATTTAAAAATATAAATAGCGCTCTTTAACACATAAGTTAATTATTACGAGGTTTTTTAATTCAAACTCCGAAATTGGTGGAAAAGCTCTTTTCATAAACACTAAGCTCGCATAAATCGGTCGAGCAGAACCTGAGTTACAGGCGATTTTTCATGTTAGGATCACAACTCTTTCCCTCCTCTTATTTGAAAAAATAGACTGAAACTTAAAAAATATACGCAGAGTTTTTTCATTAACACAATAAACGTAGTTTAAATGCTTTTTCCTAAGCTGTTATAAACGGTTCTTTAAATATAGCCGAGGGCCATTCTTATTGGGACACCCGGTACATTGATTACAATCCCATTTTCCGTTCAGAACTGGCGTTAAACTGTAGGTCCACCGAATTAAAAAAAATCTTTTTGCTAATCAATATTCATAGAATCCATCTCTGCGTAAGATACTCGTTTTCTTCGGAATGTTGGCACGACGTGCATACTTCGACCGGCTGCTGGAACAGCACACACAACTTCTGCTAACAAATTTATAGAGGCTCGATGACTTCATGTTGACCATTCTGCGATGTGGCGAGGTAACACAAGAAAGACGAACTCGAGTCGTCACATATCCCGTATGCAAAATCCAAATCGAACAAACAGTACCATACGTAATATAATCGAAGAACGTGCGGGCCATATAACGAAGCCACGCCGAAAAATGTACCGCCTACAAACTATCGTGTCTCTACAGCTAGAGACACCGCTTTAAAAATCTCACCAATTTTTGCTAAAATTGCGCGAATGGATAAAAGTGAATTTTTAAGGTTTAAGTTAAGGTTTAAAGTCTTATGATAATATGTATGAAGATGTTAATAGCAACAGCGAAATGAATATTAATAAAATTACCTTAAAATGTACTTCAATTTCATATGCGTATCTCAGAAATTGGTTGATGATGGTATAATATGATATAATAATATATAACATTAACTACTGTGAAACCTCTTACATTATACATATAACATTCGTTCCATTAATATCGTAAATACAACTAAGAACAATGTTTACCAAAGGACTTTATTCAGTTTTGAATCTGATCTTCCATTCTCGAACAAAAATGTTGGTTCAATGGTTCAATTTTACCTGAAATTCACAATGATAATCAACCATATTTGAGAAAAGAGAAATGATCTTAAAATATCGATACTTCAAGACAATTTCACCTAGTGAAGGACGACAGTCTTAGTGAAAAAATAAACGAACATACGATACAAAAAATTAATTCATACATTTCTCTCAGAAGAAACTCTGTGCACAAAACTATACACTTTCAGACAAGCGCACAGCTTTTGAAAGTATACCTAACTCGCATTATATATATATATATATATATATATATATATATATATATATATATATATATATATATATATTTAAAATTGATTTATTGCCTGTTCAAGATAGTTTATTTTTAATGTTTTCAGCAATAACAGGCTTAATTTAATGTTAAAAACTTTATTTTCGATGACGTTTCGTTGTATATCACAACTTTGTCAATGTGATAAAGTTGTGACTAATGATAATTAATAATAAGTTTTTCATAACTTAGCGAATGCTAAGCCAGAAATATTCCTCTGAATACTAGAAATGAATATGTGAGAATACAGAAAACCCAATTTGATTTTTGTTAATAAGTTTGACGTTTTGACATCTATATTAAATTCATTAGTTTTGAAAAATACAACGAAACTTCAAAAAAAAAAGCTTAACTTTGAAAATAAGCCTGTTATTGCTAAAAACATAGAAATTAATAATATATATGTATTATATATATATATATATATATATATATATATATATATATATATATATATATATATATATATTATAAAATATATATATATATATATATATATATAAAATATATATATATATATATATATATATATATATATATATATATAATAAAATGAACACTAGAACATTCATTTGAAAAATTCAAATTAACCAAGAGAATGTTATAGTAGAGCTAGATATGTGAACGTGTACATCAGCGAACATCTTGTAAACCTATCTTCATTAATAATTACATACTCACCTTACCGTGTTTATATATTTATAGATGTTTGTTATATGTTAAAGAAAATGAAGATAGGTTTATTAAATTGAATAGTAATGAGTATATATATATATATATATATATATATATATATATATATATATATATATATATATATATATATATATATATATATATATATATATATATATAAGAAAATAAACATGTGATGTCTCCATTATGAACGTGTACGATGTGATGTCTCCATTATCCTTCAAGGGATAAATGTTAGAGAAATATTGAAATCGATGCCACACCTGATTGAAGTGCGAGACATATATGTTTCGTTCTGCAAGGAACTCGTCAGTCGCACCACGTCCATCGAAGTGAGGCAACGATTTCAACCTCCAAGCATCTTCTTGTGACTCCAAGTGGAAAACCGTAGAGTAATGAATACTCCACAATTCCATCTATAGGAATCAGTAGAAAACACCTCTCAGATTACAGACACACCAAGCATCGAACTTTCACATATCTTCTATACCCGTAGGTATCCACTAAATTGCAATGTCTATTTGACAAATATCATCATACGATGTTTTCAAATGTAAATATTGCGTTAGTAGTACGCTCGCGTTTATTCCTTATTGACATTTGAAAACATCGTATGATGATATTTGTCAAATAGACATTGCAATTTAGTAGATACCTACGGGTATAGAAGATATGTGAAAGTTCGATGCTTGGTGCGTCTGTAATCTGAGAGGTGTTTTCTACTGATTCCTATAGATGGAATTGTGGAGTATTCATTACTCTACGGTCACTTGGGGTCACAAGAAGATGCTTGGAGGTTGAAATCGTTGTCTCACTTCGATGGACGTGGTGTGACTGACGAGTTCCTTGCAGAACGAAACGTATATGTCTCGCACTTCCATCAGGTGTGGCATCGATTTCAATATTTATCCCTTGAAGGATAATGGAGACATTACACCGTACACGTTCTATAACTCCGTACACTCTACTATAACATTCTCTTGATGAATTTGAATTTTTCAAATGAATGTTCTAGTGTTCATGTTCTTATATATATATATATATATATATATATATATATATATATATATATATATATATATATATATATATATATATATATATATATATATATATATATATATATATATATATATATATATATATATATATATATATATATATATATATTCATTATTATTATTACCAACTGTCTACATTCGAGTCATCAAAGCTGCCAATAGCAAATATTTGACTCACTTCTTAAACAAATGAGCATTTAGAACTTTCAAATCGTCGGAGAATGGTTGAAGATGTTAATACCCTGGTAATAGAATGAATACTCAAATTCAGCTGTTTTATGCTAGGGAATATGTAGCACATCACTGTTACTTGTTGAATACTCATAATTACTATATAATTTGATAAACCTATATTAATTTTTTTCAACATAAAGAAACACCTATAAATATATAAACAATATTATAATTGTTCATCAGAATATGACCTAACTTTAGTTAAATTTAAAATCATCCACCGGTCACTAATGAATAAAAACTGAACCATGTGCCTATTACATCAATTTCGGTAACCACAAAAAAATCTACTAATTAAATGAATAATCAAAATTAACTTATATATGTTCACGAGTTCGTTATGATAATATGATCTAAGTGAAAACGTAATCTGAAAGAATTACTCGATCCAAAAGTATGTCATTTCCCATCTAGATCGGACTCTGATTATCGTGAACTTCGGATAAAATATCGAAATAGAGGACGAAGAGTGAGAATATCAACGAAATAATTAAAACGTAATGGAACATTAAATTCGACACGGAGGAATTGTACATCTTATCAAATTAATCGATATTTTGCGATGTATGTCGAATAATGCGAGTATGTGTAATAAATAACAGTGCAGTTACGTCTACACCTTCGCAAGAAATTTAGAAAGGCTACTTTTGTTTATTATTCAATTCTCACCTTTAACGTGATAGGAAAAAATAAAATATGAAGTCAGTGAGGCCTATAAATTGGTTTCATGACACTGAGGTTATATATTGAATTTATCGTATATTCATGAAAAGAAACACGTAGGTAAATATATAACATATATTCTTCAATGTTTTCTAGAACTATATTCAAACTAAAAAATTTTAGCAAAAGTTCGACTGTAAAAATGGAAATTTCATTCTTTGATTGTAGTAAATTGTAGTTCTATGAAACCTTTAGAATTATAATATAATTTACACTAAATTTTTAATGAATATATTTATATCTAATTTCATACACAATGTATATTTCACTGATACTTATATGTAAAAAAAAATAAAGACCCAAATTTTATGGATAGATTCAATCTTATTTTATAGAATATTATTTATTTCAAATTTTGACGAAGTTACACTTTATAGCGAAATATAAACATGAAATTTTTGAACTTGAAATTATCAATTTTTAACGTCTGTTATTTACTGAGAATGTCAAGTTTTAGTTAATATATTATAATATAAACAATATGAAAAAAGCAAATAAGAGAGTTTCAGAATTTTAAGTTGTGTAAACTTGAAAATGAAACACAAACAAAATTCCCTGAGAACTTTACACGCGCCCTTTCGAGGCATCGGCACAAACTCTCTGGATTGGGAGATTTGACCTTCACTTCACCAAAGAAAGAACTTTCAAAATTTCAAAATCTCGAATGGCGAATTTTAAAAAAAAATGAGGCGTTATATGGTAACACAAACTATACAACCAAATGAAATATATAGTCCCAATAAAGACGAAATCATTGACATGTGTTTCGAAATTATTAGCTTCTTTCAAAACGACAAAGTTCAAACCCCCTGAAAATATCAATTTCCTCAAATCGGAGAATTCATGGAGGAGACGTGATTGGCGCTGGTTATTTGTAGGGGATTGCGTTTGTTTCCTGTTGAAAATTAAAATTGAATTTACCGTTCTGATGAGAGCCAACAATTACGAAACACGTGTCCACGGTTACTTACTTATGCGGGCTACCCCGCTAATTTTTTTATTTGATTTTATCATTTCTCCTGTAATGAACCCGCTTTGTTTTTTATTTGAATCCGGGATTTGAAATTCTGTGAAAGTTTAAAGCTTTCAATTCGGAGATTTCATGTCGAAGTTATAAATTGGCGTTATCATTTTGCCTAAGTCAGTCTAGTAGATTGTCTTGTGGTTATTTTGCATTGAGCAATATCAACCTTGCAAAAAAATAAGCCGGAAAAATATCTTTCGGAAGTTAATATTTTTCCATGCATCATTTTATTGTTTAGCTCTATAATTCATAAATAACCCTACCAGACTCTAATACTAATTTTGTAGTTCGCATGTATGGCCTATCATCCCCCTATATCATTATTTAAAATATATTGTCACATCAGGGGGTTGTTAAAAACCGTTCAAATCGTCTGGCAATTTAAACCTACTCGTTAAATCATCTATATGCTATTAATATTTTGAGATAACTGAAGTATTTTTGTCTGGTAATTAATTGAATAAATTCGGGGAGATCAAGTCACACTATAAAACTCAAAAACTAGTCTAGGAATGTTTTTTATGTATTATAAGGCTATTTAAATGATCAAAAAAATCTAACTTGCCCAAAAAATATTTTTTCGGTTCATTCTCTTGCAAAACTAATTAGTTGGCGAAGGGCAAAATAACCTCAAGATTTTAACCAGACTCATCATTCCAGATCCGCGCATAGTAATGGTGTTTTGTTTTATTATTTGACCGTTTATCTCTGAATTTGTCATTCGTTCTGAACTATTTGTAATAACGATTATAACACCTCATTATAAAACCTATCTATCAAATAAGAAATTCATACAAATCAATCGATCAAATTTTCACCAATCAAAATAGAAAGTGACTTCATCTCCGTTGTTTTTAACGAACACATTTCTGAATTGATAAATTTGCGTGCTGTGATTCCCGATATAATTAACTAGTTGGATTTGCTCCATTTCACATAATTCCTTATAACTCATCTCTTTCTCGTTATGAAATTAAATTGTTGATTTTAAGAAGTATTACAGCAACAATTTCATTAGGTGTTTTTTTCCTGTTTACACAATATAAATTTAGAATTTCGATACATTATGACTGATTAGGAGAACTGGACAAGTTTAAAAGGGAAATACATTCATACGAAATTGTTTTACTGTTATATCATCAATAGATCGATGGCAAATATGAACACGAGACCTTATTTTTTGATTATCTCATTGGAATGGATCTAGTCGTATTATATGACTTCAATTTAAAATTTCAAAAAAGTTTATAAGTTCCTCTGATTCAAAATTCACAGGTGCTTTACTAAAGGACAGTATTAATGATGATATGTTTATTCAGCACAAGCTATTTCACCTATATCAGCTCTTTTTTCCCATCTTGGAATTTTTTAAGAAAAACTTAAGTTCGATTTTCGGAGTTTACGCATCCAGACTCGCAAGCCCCTGATATTGAAGAGATTACGACAATTATCAAGCAACTCAAAAACAACAAAGCAGCAGGAGAAGATGGGATTATTGCGGAACTCTGGAAACTGAAAGATACTACTATGACGCAAAAACTTCATCCCTTAATATCAGAAATCTGAAGAATGGAACAGATACCAGAGGATTGGAAATGCGCGCTTATACATCCATTGCACAAAAAGGCGGACAAAATGGATATCAATAATTACAGGGGAATTTCCTTACTCCCGGTTGCTTACAAAATACTTTCTAAAGCACTCCTAAATAGACTAGAACACCAAGCGGATCCACTAATTGGGGAATACCAAGCTGGATTCAGAAAAGGCCCATCATGTGCTGAACAGATCTGGACATTGAAGTTGATATTACAGATGAGGAAATGTAGAAATACATTGATCACATTCATTGACTTCAAGAAAGCATATGATTCGATAAACCGCGGAAACTTTTTCGAATTCATGAAATAATTTGGAATCGATCGCGAGACCCGAAAAATTATAGAACAGACACTTACTGGTACAACTTCCATGGTGAAATTTATGGGCGAAGCATCAGATCCCTTTGAAATCAAAACCGGTGTGCGGCAGGGGGACGGACTTTCGCCAATCCTTTTCAATATGTTTTTAGAGAATATCATTAGGGAATAGGAACTTCACGTAAAGGGCTTACAAGTGGGTATCAAAAAAGAAAATAGAATAAATGTTAAATGTCTCGCCTTTGCAGACGATATTGCTATCACCACAGACAATCGAACTGAAGCCATTCTCGTCGTAGCAAAACTACAAGAAATTACACAGAAAACCCTTGTTACAAATTTCTTATGATAAAACCAAATACATGGAAAGAAAACCAAAAAATAAATCTTCTCTTATCACAAAACATGGTGAAATTCTGCGAGTCGGCCATTTTAAATAACTCGGGGAAGTTATTCAGTCCTCAGGTTTAAACCGAATCGCTAATGAACAGAGAATTACCAAGCTCCAAAGGGCCTACAAACTAACATGGGCTCACTATAACAAAAAGTTCATTTCGAGAGGCGCCAAATTGAGGCATTATAACACAACGATTCTTCCAGAAGCAATCTACGCATCTGAAACAATGGTTATTGACGTTCATTTAAGAATGACCTCAAGACTGAACTGTACAAACAGACAAATACGATAACGGAAGAAATCAGAAAACAATCAGCAAAGTTCTATGCACATGTCTACAGAATGAAACAGTCCAGAGTACCGAAGAAACTACTCGATATAATTATGAATAGTAAATGTGAAACAGATTGGCTAAAAGATGTCCTAAAGGATCTACAACATATCAATATAAAAATCTCGAAAATCGCACTGAATGTCGCTCTAAAATCACACATGTGAATTTTGTGCAGAAGTGAAATCGTCAACCTGGATTAAAATGGACAGATGAACGGAAGAAAGATCATTCAGAGAGGATGAAGCGTTTTTGGGTAGGCCTAATAATTGTGAATTCAAGTCCACTCACTCTCCTCATGGGGAGTCGTAATAATCGATTGACAACAGTCCTGGATTCATAGATAGGGCGTATAGGCCGCGGCCAAGGGGCGGCAGATTTCAGAGGACGGTCACTCGATTTCAGCGGATAAGTCAAACACGTCCACTGGTTTTCTCATGGTTTTTTCATAAGTACTTTAAATAAATCCCTTTAGAAACTCATACCTATATTATCGCGTGAGTCATAGATGAGAGCAGCGCATCGGGCGAAGGCGAACGGAAATTGTCTCAAGAAAAAGTGAATTCTTCAGATTTTCTTTACATAGAAGCAGAGATAATGAAAACCGTAAACTATGATGATATTCGATGATGAAAAGATGATTTCGCTATTAAAAAGGCCCGTAGAAAATTGTAAACCTCTATTTTTTTTAACCTCTTAATGACTAATTCAAATTTTATTTAACTTTAAGGCCTTCTTCACTAAAAATGGAAAATTATTATTTTAGAAAGGTATGTACATGGGGCGGCGGAAATAAAGTGGCCTACATTCATAAATAATATAAATCCGGCACTGATTGACAATCGTTATAATAATAATAATATATATACATATAAATGAAAATGAAAAAATTACGAATATACATATTCGTTATGTTGGAACAAGAACAGAAATGATAACTCTGATTTTATATATTGATTGTGAGCAGTGGCGAAGACTTCAGGCCCCCTAAAAAAATTATTCGGGGGCAGATCGCCCCCCTTCCCAATAATTAAAAAAAACTTTTTGTTATGCTTTGTGAAAATACCAAAATTAAGTCGGTATTTTTCATTTTAATGATGATCTTGATCTGAAAATGCTTTAAAAAAAACTTCAGAACAGACTATTCTTCATTTAAAATTCAGAAAATTTCCGGAAGTAAGAAATTCGGTATGAGCCCCCCAATATTTCTCACAAGTCGGCACCACTGCTTGTGAGATTATGTAATAGGTTAGGTTAGCATTGATGATCCTTTTTGATTATTTGACGACTAAAACTCCAAGATTGCATCATTTTGCCGACAATATTACCACTAATAAAATCAATGTAATTGAATTGAGGTTTTATCTTGAAGATTCGCATAATCGCATAATTATCTCTAAATATTGTGAAAACTAATTCAAACTACTGTTTACAACAATAGGAATGTGAAAATTGTTCGATGTATCAATAAACTTTAAAAGCATTCGCCTTCAACAAATTCTCGGTATACCCTTTGGTCCAAAATTTGTTTGCTAAATTGTTGACTCGCCAATAAAATTTATTGACATCCTGAAGTACCTTCCGGTTCTCAGGATACCATCCCTAAGAACGCCCTAAACAGCTCTAAGTCAGCCTACCAGGAGTAGCAGCCTCGACTTACAAATTTTTAGGGTGTATAATCTTCGATCATTGAAATGATTTTATGGGGTGCTACCCCTTGTCTATTGAGTAGTCAAGGGGTCTTTGTCTTGTGTAGACAAAGGAACCCCTTTGTAGACTTTATATATGACTCAACCCTTCAGACAACATAAGATCCATAAATTTCAAGTCATATCTTTCTGATAAGAAAATCGTCACTTGTTTTGGTCTTAGGGTTTCGTCAAACTTTACGATCGATGTTACAGGGGAATTACCTTCTTTTCATCATTGCGTTAACATATAAAAGTTGGCTTACATATAAAAATCATAAAAGTGGTTTACGCAGAAACTACATCAAAAATTCTGAGAATCTTGAAGCTGAGAGGTCTTTATCTTGAGTAGACAAAGCAACCCTTTTGTAGACTTACATTTCTGGTAAGAAAATCGTCACTTGTTTTGGTCTTAGGGTTTCGTCGAACTCTGCGATGTTACAGGGGAATTACCTTCTTTTCATCATTGCGTTAACATATGAAAGTTGGCTAACATATAAAAATGATAAAAGTGGTTTACGCAAAGACTACATCAAAAACTCAGAGAATTTTCTCAGAATTCTTCTGAGAAAAGGACTACAGGAAGATCTGCAGATGATGCAAAAATACTTCGAAAAATGGAAAATCAAAGTGAACTCAAGCGAGACAGTTGGAGTTTACTTTGATCACAAAAAGAGGAAAAAGAAACCACCGAACATAATTTTCAACGGTCACTCCATCCAGTGGGATAAAAAGTACTTAGGAGTATATCTGGACGAAAACTTGACATACAGAACACACATTTCTGAAAATGTCAAGAAAGCAAGACAGATGCATGCCTATCTGTACCCCCTTTTGAACAAAGAGAGCAGGATGTCAGACGAAAACAAAATTAAGATAATAAAAACGATCATTAAACCAGGGCTCCTGTATGGAGGCGAAATTTGGGAAACTCACGGACATGATAGAAGAGAGAAGAAAGAAGATGCTTGAAAATATGGAAGCTCATAAGAATAATCTTATTAGAAGAACAATGCAACGCAGATCACGCCCAAAACATCAGGTGGTAGAACATCTCTATCCCAATGGAAGAGAATGATAGAAGAGAAAATTCTCAAGGGAGCAAGAAGAGGAAGTGCTAAAATAAAAAGCACTAAAACATAGTATGTGAAAAAAAAAACTTAAAGGCGGTTTACGCAGAGACTACATCAAAAATTCTGAGAATCGCCAAGTTTCAACTATTTTGAACATCTTCAGAAAAAAGAGATTATTAAATCGAAATCGTTTACTTTGCTAAGCATTAAAGTTTGAGTTCTCAACCAGGCTAATATTCAAATACCAAATTATCCATTGCTTCTGAAGATGAAATTTTAAGAATCATCTACTTTTCGAAACCTTAATGCACGAAACAATCTAATCATTTCTCTAAAGGAAAGAACATATAATTAATAAATATCTACAAAAAAAATAAAACCAAAATAAACACCTAAAGAAAAAGTTTCTAGGTTTTCTCTGATGAAAAATCCTGCCATGGAAAAGTAGTGCCATCTACATAAAAGTAGTGCAAATCTTGCCATTAGTTGAAGTCAGTTTTAAATTTTGATAAATTCACATATTTGAAAAATGTTATTAATACATCTAAAGCTATGAATTGAAATTTTGCGGGAATTCAATTGATAACATTATCAACATTTCAGTTATTTAGCTCCAAGAAAATATCATGAACCAATATTCACAAAAAATGGTCATGATGGCTCCCATTTTCTTGAAAATATGCGATGATAAATTTAAAAATATATTTATTTGTAGGAAACTGTAAAATATCAATTTAATCAATTTCGTTCTGCAGGAAAGCAATAAACATTGTACGAAACTGAGAAATATTCTAAAGAAAAAGTTCTTTTCACTTTCAAGTGGTTGAAATAACCATTAACCGGCATTTCGATGAAAACAAAGATTTTACTTCAACACGAGTAACTTTTCATAACCTATTGCAAATTAATCGCAACTTTCATTAATTATATTCAAAATTTGTTCTTCCTTTAAGCTGACCCACTAACACATCGGTCACGCTTAATATATTACATATTAGTGTATAAGTAGCGCAAAAACTGAAATTAAAATTTTTTCTCTCTTTGTAACCAGCACAATAATTAACATTTCTAATTCTTTTCGTACACTTAAGGAAGACTGGATGAAAGGCATAATAATATATCAATGAATATAATGTATCTTAATGGTTTACCAATATAACACATTCGGTGAAAGTGTTGTAATTAATTAAAAATGATGTCAACATCAACATGAATATAACATTTTTTACAATGGTTAAGAATACCTTCAGTTCAATCAGAGCTCTCTGAGTAAATATATCTCAATTATACATAATCAGTAAGTTTGAAAACTAAACTAGAGAAAAGGTTATCAAAGATTGTTATTAAAGCTGGCATGTTTATAAAACTCATAATCTATAAAGACGTCCAGATTTTGGATCAAAATGAAGTTTTTTGAATGAAAATCAATTAAAACAGTAAAAAGAAAATCGTATGTGAATATCAAAATGACGAGAAAAATCAACTTACCTGCTTCAGTCCAGAGACAAGGATCATCTGTGATGAACGTTCTCCATTCATTATCCAAATCTTGGTAGGAAGCCATTAGAAAAAAACTCCAATACGTCAAATTTATTTAAAACCACGAACACTAAAAACACAAGTTATAAAGAAAAAAGTATTTAAAAAGGCATACTACTGAGTCTAATTTTCCACAATTTGATGCGCAAGTAAACGAACAGTTTTCATAACAAAAAAATTCCACAAGAAAGAACGAAACATAGCGAAAAATCTCTAGTCTTACCGAATGTTCAACACATGTCTCGGCAAATTCACGATTGGAGAGCCAAACTACAATTCAAACGCGATTGGTCGCAATGTGTTTTGTTTCTGCCACAGAATACTTGCTATATTACGAGCTCTCTTACGCACGGTCCATCAAACACAGAAATGAAACAGGTGATGGTCTTCAGTTTTGTTGACCGAACGTAAGCCGACTCTACATGTGACTGAGTTTGAATGGGTATTAAAGGTGAACCTGTTTATCTGGAATTGGGCGTCTTCCCCTTCTGTATTTGACTGAAGACGAAACTGCAATATGATCCACCTGTACGAACGGCGTCTAATCGCAACAACTGTCAACAGGTAGAATATGATATTCATTGAGTTATCTCCGCGAAATCATTGACCGGAATTGTTTTTTGAAAGGAAGAAATTTACTCTATATGCAGACTGATTATTAATTTCATAATAATTTTTCTCGTTTCTCAAGTTTAAGTTTATTGCTATCTGTATACTATTGAAAGATGATGTTTGCGTCATCCCAGATGAAATTTTAATTTTGTGTATTTTTAATTGAGAAACTCGTTTTTTATTTTCATTGAAATTTTTTTTCGAAAGTAGTTACTAATGGTTCTTTCTGCATCATAATTCTGTTTCTATGATAAGTCATATTATTTCTCTGATAAATGAAATATTCAATTTTTCAATATATGTTCTTACAATATTGGAAAAAATATGTGCGATTGAGATTGAAATTCTACAATTTTGTTAACGTATGCGCAAGCAGAAACACAGCAGGGTGTTGAAAATTTGCCTTCCATATATCTAATTCTTTTTTGTAAATTTACATCATGCTTATTTGTATGTTTTTAAATTATTTATCATTCTGTCCCAACATTTTGTCCCACTTTTCTGTTTTCCTAAGTTACAGTTGTTGTGTTTTACATTAAGAAAATAATTGAAATTTCTGCAGCAATATAGATAAGAGAAAAACTATATATAGTGTGTACGAGATCAAGAAACTGATTAGATTTTGAAAGGTATTGGGTGTTATGCCAAAAAATCTTAAGCTCTTTTTATATTATAAATAATTTGATTGGTTATGTGTTTATAATTGAAAGAAAATTCTACCATCCGCTAGCAATTTGTATTGCAACATTTGATCATTTAAATATCGAGAATTTGCTATGGAATATAATTTCATCCTTCACATCGCTTGTAAATATTTATTGTACATGTTGTATATTGTTTGTGAAAGTTTTATGAATTTAGTTTATTCATTCAACCAAATATTCATTGTATTTTCCAACAGAAGGATAATGAAAACTATGAGAATACCTTTCAAGAATCTTACAAACGTCCAAAAGCACAATCAACATAACCATAACCATATATTGAAACAGAAGATTTAATATTAGCATGGTGATTACATATAAAGCAAAAAATCAGACAGACTCCCTTTGCAGGTCAAAAATGTAGCGAATACTTTTGAACTAACCATATTACTGTAATTGAACATTCATTTTTGAAACACTTTTCACTAAAATATGATTCGTATGTATAATTCGTAAATGCATCTACACATAAAAATGCAACGCTTAATAGGTAAACAACCAAAATTAACAACACTTAAATGGGATTATTTGCTAATTTTTGTTCGACTATCTTGAATATACCAACTGAGGCGAAATTAATTTTTATTTCAAACTGTCAATAATTTGATAACAAGTAGATATAGTCAATCTTATGATAAGAACTCAGGTAGATACTCGAAAAAAATTGTCTACTCATGTTGTATTGTAATATGGTAATTAAAACGAGTGATGACTATAAGGTATGTTGGATATCACGCGAAAAGCGGAATTTGATATTAAAAATTTGCAAAACAGGTTAACAGCGCACCACAAAAAACTAACACTGAATAGTTGAAATCTAGTCTATCTATGGTCTATGCCAACTGTTATATATGTACAGAAATATTTTACTATGATAATAAAAATATTATTTCCTTTACATTACTCTTAGATATATTGTGAATTATATTTTGGTATATTTTATATAAGTATCTCAGTTTGTCACTTTTAGTAACTTCATATTACAGTAATAGACATATATTTACAAGATATAGCAACAATCATTCGTTAATGACTAATAATTCGAACCATGCACTATTTCAATATAAAAAAATAATATTGGGATTTTATCTTCAGTTTAGAATGGTACTGAATTTCATTTCATAGAAATAATGGCAGTTTCCATTAATGACGTTTCATTTTTTAATAATAATATTAATAATAATAATGATAATAATAAGCTTTATTTCCAAATATAGTGCATGTTACAAGAACAACATTACAAAAACATACAGTAGAAACCGAAATAGGGTCAAAATAAAGTCTCTATTCACAATAATTATTGATGAATTCATTTATATTATATGGTTCAATCCTGAGGAGATATTTATAGATATTAGCTTTATATGTACTGAGATGTTTGTCCCTTCTAATATTGGATGGTAGTTTATTAAGTACCATTATTAAGTTATTATAAGTACTTTATACAAAGGTCCTTGTTCTGTTTTTACCATCTTGTGCATTGGAAAACCCATGTCCAATATGCGGGTGTTATGTGGTATTCTTATTTTCTGCAAACCTATTTCTATTTTTGAATAAGAATAGGAGATACTCCTGAATGTGAATGACAGTAGCTTTTAGAATTCCCTCTTCTCTGAACTTCCCTCTATAAGATTCACGAAAAGTCATTTTTATTGTTTTACGTATAGCTGTTTCTGAAGTCGAGTGACTCGCTCTAAGTCTGAGGTACCCCCATAAATAATAATTTCGTACCTGATTTCAGCCTCAAATACAGTATGATCAATAATTTTAATGGTTTTCTTGTCCAGGTACTTGCGCAGATCTCCTAAGGAGTAACATATAGAACTCAATAGTTGGTTGCACAGTTGTGAAATATGTTTCTTCCAATTTAGTTTGTTATCCACTCATTTATAATTTTATCATTTTATAACTAATTTATTATACACAAATTCGTGGGTGTATACACACGAATTTGGATGAATTTGGAAATCTTAGATATTCAACTGCTCTTATAGTGTTATGCGGTGTTCTGAACAGCATTGCATTTGTTTTTCAGCATTCATGAGTAGATTGTTTGCCCTGAACCATTCTTGTGCTATGCTTAAGATGGGAGCAGCTTGATTTTCTGCTTGCATCTGGGTGCTTGCCCTTACAGTGATTTTTGAATCGTCTGCATAATTCACCATTGTTGCTTTTCCTATTTTCTTTGTTATACTGTTGACGTCACTTATGAATACTATGAACAGTGTAGGACCCAAGATACTGTCATGTGGCATCCCAATTTCAATAGGGGTGTGTTCAGACAGCACTTCAGACCCATAACCTCCCACCAATATTCTCTGAGTTCTGGAGGCAAGATAAGACTTGATCAATTCAAGTGAATTCATTCTTATTCCATACTGTTCCATGTTGATTATAATATACTTGTGAAAAAAGCTATCAAAGGCCTTTGAGAGATCAATTAAAAGAGCGATTATGATTTCTGAACTTTTAAAAGATGCAAGTATTTCCTCAATGAAGTCAACTATGACTGTTTGAGTGGATCTGCCTTTTGTATAACCATGCTGAGTTGTTGAAAGTAGATTCTGTTCATTTAAGAATGTTATGATCTGGCTGCTTTCAGCCATCTCAAAGACTTTTGAGAAGAATAGAGGGCGACTTATGAGTCTATAATTTGCAGGATTTTCTGCATCTCCTTTTTATATATAGGAATAACTATAGCATATTTTAGTTGGTCAGAAAAAATTCCGTATTCATAAGTTGTTTTTTCTGCTGGGAGATAAATTTCTTCACATCATATTCTTCTACTTATTTAAACTTGAAAGTATTTACATCCCTAAGAATACAATGTTGGAGATGTGTTTCTGTTATGCCCTGAAGTAGATTATCTTTGGCCAATGTTTGAAAGTAAAGGGCTAAAGTCCTCTAATGTTTTGATCAAATCGCTTGGTGTTAGCATAGTTATCCCACTTATGCCCTTAATCTCTTCAGTAGCACTCCAGAGTGCTTTGATTTTCAGAATTTTTTCAGTGCTTTTTTTTATCAGAATCGGTAATTTTCTGTTTAAATTTCTGCAATTGGTTGTCTCTCAGTAGGTTATCATATTCCCTTTTGACTGCCTTATAGGTCTCATTCAGTGTATTATTGTTCATTTTGCACATATGTAAAATGTCCAACCTTTTCTTACAATTTATAAGCTTTTCATTTCTGGGTATTCATTTTTGTTTACAGAAATGTTTTATGTTTATTCTTTTCAGTGGCCAGGAATAGTTAAAAACTGTAACAAACAAGTTCATGAAGATATTCCACTGTCCATTTACGTCACTTGGTTTGAGTTTCTTTATGGTATTCCAGTTTACACGTTCAAGTTGTTCAACAAGATCTAGTATTCTTTCATCACTCAACATTCTTGTGACGGTAGTTTTAGTGTTAAATTCTTTGATTATTCAATACCTAAATATTGTATTGTACTTAATTTAGAAATCACCGTAATATAACTTGCTAGGAATAGTCATAGTAATACAATGTTTAAACATTTCTAATACATGTTAATACATTTACATGTATTAGAAATCTGTAATTTGAAATTTGTAACAATTAATACATGTTTAAACGCTCTTTTCGAAGTATCTACTACCTTTTCTTCAGATGCAACCTCAACAACAGCATTTGCTATATACGAGGAGCGGCTGATAAGTTTGCGGCCGAGGGTACTCACCTTCTGAAAGAAAAATTTAGTGTTTTAATTTTTATTTTTCGATATTTCTTCCTGAAGTGAAATACACTCCTCACATTGTGAATACAATGCCTCTAAACCATTGAAATAATATTCTGAAGATTTCGCTTGACAATGGCTCTCCACGGCGAACTTCATCTCATTGTCATCCGAAAATCTTCACCCCCTTTTTCAGTTTGGAAAAAAAAAGTCACTGGGAGCCAGGTCCGGACTATATGGGGGATGGTCAATTTCTGCGAACCCAGTGGCTTTTAAAGCTCTCGAAACGCGAGCGGTGTGAACGGGCGCGTTGTCTTTCAGAAACAACACACTGCGCGCCAACTTGCCACGTCTGCTTTACGTGCCTGACACAATAAATTCGCGTAGTATTGATCATTCATAGTAGTTCCTTTAGGCAAGTAATCAATTAATAAAATTCCCTCGATATCCCAGAAAATAGTCGCCATAATCTTAGAGGCCGACATTTCCACTTTAAACTTCTTTCATGGTCTTAATAACTTTTATTCATCCTTTCAGACAAAAAACACTTGTATAAGGACACGTTTCTAAAATACACAAAAACAAGTAATCTAAGTAATAGCAATGACAATAGTAAATATATGAAACATAAAATAAATATACCAAACAAAAGAAAAAGAGAAGCAAAGGAACATCAAATAACTAGTTATATGCTAATTCATATTGAAATCAAAATATTCTTCCTTATTGTAAAAACACTTCTCGTTGAGCAGCATTTTAATTTCTCTCTTAAATTTACTGTTTTCCAAAACCTTCAGTCTATCGGGCAGATGATTAAAAAATTTGATACCATTGTACATAGGTGACCGCTCGAATTTAGAAGTTCGATGTTTTGGAATACATAGTGTTTCTTTGTGTCTTGTGTCATACTCATGAACTCCGAACACTTTAGTGACACATTTCTACGAGTGTACAACAGACAGCCAATAATATAAATACATGGAAAACACATTATTTTGTTCTTGATAAAAGAGGGTCTACAGGTCTCCCCAGGTTTCAAGTTAAAAATCAATCGGATTATCTTCTTCTGGGCAACAAATACTGAATTACTAAATGAGGAGTCACCCCAAAGTACGACGCTGTAGTTGAGGTGACTGTGCACCAGTGAATAATAGGCATTCATTAAGGAATCTTGTGGTAATATAAGTTTCACACGTCTCAAAGCGAAAAATGCACTACTAAGACTCCTACAGACATAATCAGCATGATCTCTCCAATCTAAATTCTTATGAACATGTATCCCAGGAAACTTGATACATTGAGAAGGTTTCAACTCAACGAACTGAAGATTTAGGGTTAACTGGGGATCAGAATCACTAGTCTGAAAGAAGAGGAGCTCAGTCTTGTCTGAGTTCAATAAAAGGGAGTTACTGGAACATCAGTTGGTGAAGTATCTGACTAGTAGTTCACAACCTGCCCTAAGTTCGCTAAAGGTTTGTGCAGAAACTATAAATGAAGTATCATCGGCAAACAATACAATCTTAACACCCAGAAAATCAAATACATGGCTCCCGATATAGTCAGGTAAGTCATTAATGAAAATAATGAATAATAGTGGTCCCAGGACTGAACCCTGGGGCACCCCCATTTCTGCAGGGTACCTTCCTGAGCTATGTTGCCCCACCCGCGCAATTAACCATCTGCTGGTCAGAAAACTTTCAATCCATTGGAGGAAAACACCCCTGAAACCAAGATTGAACAATTCATTCAGTATAAAGTTGAAGCTTAAGCAGTCGAATGCACGAGTTAAGTCAAAAAATAACCCGACCACAAAAGTTCAATCATCTTAACAACTGTACACAAATCTAACCATTTCAGTTGCCGCAGACTCCGTAGATCTACCAAACCGAAAGCCATGCTGATAACGTGTTATAAATGAAAACTTGTCCAAACATTTCAACATTCTGTCATAAACCAATTTCTCCATAACTTTAGATAAAGAACTTAATAATGAAATTGGTCTATAATTATTAACGTCATCTACAGCATTTTTCTTATGGACTGGTATGATCACAGCTGTCTTGAGTAAGGAGGGAAATCTGCCTGTAGAGACCGAGACATTAATCAAAAATGCAAGATGTTCCGATATATAAGAAGCCAAAATCTTCAAAACCTTCATCGGAATCATATCCATGCCACTAGAGTGTTTATTTTTCAATTTCTTTATGGTCTTTCTCCTTTTTTAATTCACTGCATAGACTCTTGTTTGGACTCCGGATCATACTGAATAAAAATAATAATGTATTTATTTAGCAGAATTGCTATATCATATTATAAAATATAGTAATAAGAAGTTAATTGAAAATTAAAATAATGAAAAGTAAAATATTGGGAATTAAGTAAAGTACCAATATATGTAAATAACATAACATAGTAGAAAAACAAAAACGTTATACTTAGCACCTAACTAATATTACATGATAAACATCAATTAGAGTAATAGCAGAAACAAAGCTCAATTGAATTAGAGTGACTTTAAACTGTATTGCATTTGGTTGAGATGAACGTACTCAAAAGTCTTTTAGATAACTTTTAAACTTTCACAGTTTTTTATATGTGCAGGAAGTCCATTAAATTCATTTAAACCTTTATACAAAATAGATTTGAGCTTATGTGGTGTTACATTTTCCGAGGATAAAGTCTGTTTTGAATCTCGTATTATAAGTATGTACATCTTCAAATAATCGAACTCTATCACTAATGTAGGTTGATAACATATTCCTTTTCAGTTTAAAAATGAACACTTGTACATTAAACACAACTCTTTGGCTAACAGATAACATATTTAACACATTAAACATGGATTTGACAGGTGTATATCTATTACATTTTAATATAGATCTCATAGCCCTATTTTGTATTTTTTCTAATCTACTTATTTGATATTGTGGACAATTAAACAATAAGGAACAACAGAATTGTAAATGAGGAAGTGCAATGGCTTTATAGAGTGACAACTTTGTACTCATAGACAAAAATTTCCCGATTCGTGATAAGAATCCTACATTTTAGAAAATTTTCTCGTTACATAATCTGCGTGTGCGTGAAAGTTCAAATTCGAATCCAAATTTGTACCCAAGTATTTGATATGTTCATCGTGAACAATGGCTTCTCCGTTTGCAGAAATATATATATTATCAATCTGCACATTTATCATTCGTGATTTCTTGGCGAATATACTAAATTTTGATTTTCCTGCATTCAAACTTGATCTATTATCACACAGCCACGTGAATAACTTGTTCATTTCAATGTTCATATCCGATACCATTTGATGTAAATCTTCCCCCACTATATACATCATCGTATCATCAGCAAACAAAGTTATTTTAGATTTTGCTGCTACCTGTACTATGTCATTAATTTGTGAAGAATCGGGAATCGTTAATCGTGAAGAATCCACGTTTTATCTACTGTCACAATGCGGTTACAATTTTCGTTCAAATCGTTCTGATACAACTCCAAAAATCCTCACAACTCTCTAGTTGTCGTTGTTTGTCGAGATGTGTGAGAATTCGCGGCACTAATTTTTTCATTTGTAAATTTTGGTGTAAAATTTCTCCGATTCGCTCTTTACTCTTTAGCTATCTATCTTCAGCTATCTATCACAAGTTTATTCTTCGATCGGCTAATACTAATTTTTCAACTCTTTGAACATTTTTTCGCGGGCGGGGGTCGTCTTGACAGCTCTCTTTTCCTCGTTTAAAAAGTCGAGCTCAATTTTTCACCATTGTATACGATGGCGCGAAATCCTGAAGAACCGATCACATTTCTTCAAAAATGTCTTTCGGCGAGTTTCCTTTTTTTTACAAGTAATTTAATCACTGCACGGTGCTCAAAATTGCGAGAATTTTCAGTTTCGGTCGACATGGTATTGTTGCTTGTTCCAGGTTTGAAGTGTTAATGAATCAAATTGAACAAATGGGTGTTATTTATACTATCAATTACTGCCGCAAGTTGTGCTATCAGTAACGAGATGATACCTTTTCGTTAAGTACCTTAGGTCGCGAACTTATCAGCCGCCCCTCGTACATATAAATATAATAAGCAACGAAACTTATAATAAATTTATGAGATCTCATTGTTACTTATTGACTTTCGAAGAAAATTAAAGGCTCAGCTTTCGTTTCGGAAGAATTTTTCAATCTAGAAATGCTCAGCTAGTATACTTTTATGAATATTGAAAAGCCTCAATCTTAATTATTCATTTTTCTTTCTGAAATAAATTTCAATAGGTGAAAATAATTTTTTTCGAATGTTCTTAAAAAGTTGCAATTTATAACGAAACTAAACACTATTATTTTTAAAATGTTCAAGCCTGTGACTGCAAATAAGATAAATTGAGACAAATATTCAAGAAACAAAAATACAACCGAAACAACTATATTTATTACAAAAAATTATTCAAATTTCGATATTTATGAAGTATTTTTATATATTTCACTTGGTCTCAACGTTCTGTTATTTAAATAGTACAAACAAAACTTTATGAAATTTTAATAAATATAAGAATTCATTGCATGTTGACAGGACTAAAAAAGCTTGTACTTTAAAAAATTGATTCACGATGACAGCGTACCTATCAGCTTCATCTGTAACTAATATGACAAAGTCAAATTTCTGTTTAACACTTCATAAACTTGAATCTTCTGTTCATCAATTCAGTTCGCTAATGGAGAAAGTACATTACCATGTCATTAATACTAAGTTAACGATCTCTAATATTGTCCTTTCGTTTTAGAGCTGTTGTTCATTTTGATTACATTTCCGTTGAAAATAGAGTGAATAAAGCCTGAATAAATATTTTAATCTTAGTCTGGCGGCATATCAATTATATTTCCGTTTTCATTATTAGTATTCCTATTCATTATTAGTATGTTTAAGTATACACAGTGTTTCAAAATCAATTCGAAAAACTGAAGAGGGAATTCTTTGTTAAAAAAAGGGTAGTTTGTTTTATAAATATTGGGTTGAAAGCCAACTGTAAGGGGGATGATGCGCTACGAATATGCCGTAAAAAGAATATTTTTATTTTTTATTTTTTAAATGTTTTTATGTTAATTTTATTGTTTAAAAATAAATAGATGTAAAAATAAAATAAAACGGAAATATAAGTATTATAAAAACATATTTCCCGTTTTTTAAATGAGTAAAGACGATGGAATTAGGCTACCTCTATAAGTAAAAATAAAGCAATAATGAGAAAAAATAAAGCAATAATAGTATATACGAAGAAGTGACAGCAGATCACTGGATATTTTCTATCAGATTCCTTTAGATTTTATTTTTTCAATCGAAAACGGTAAGTTTTATCAAAATCGCAAGGGACGAAAAAGTTTTCACCTGGAACATAAAATCGAAAAAACTTATGTATTGTGCGATTTTTTCCTCAAATCTAATTTAGAAAAATGATAGTGGTAGACTTATTCAATATTTTCCACTTTTATTAAAAAAGTAAAAAAATATTCAAAAAGTGTATAATTAATCGATTGGGCCGATACTTCATGAAAATAATAAAACAATTGTTAAACTGATTTACACATATATTAAAAATAATACTGCATGACGTACGTTTCGATGAGATTCACCTTTTTCAAATGCTACGTGCAGACTAATGACAATTTCTCTCTTCCTAATTCTTTCTAATTCTTTCTAATGGCAGTTTTCAATAGTGTAATACATCGATTAGTAAATATTCCTCTTTCTAGAACCAATTTCAACACCGAGAAAAATTTAATCAAGCAAATAGCCGTGAATAATAATTATAATCCTGAAATAATAGATAATATGATATTAAAGAAAAACTTCAAAAAGGCGATTGGTTTGGTTTATCCTCTAGTCAAAAACAATATCAACTATAACAGTCTTACATATATCGGTAAGTCCAGTGAAAAACTCAAATCTCTTCTTTTTAAGTATAACATCCACATTGCTTACCGTACTGGAAATAACTTAGGAAAACATATCAAAAATAACAAATCTAAGGTCAACAAAAATAAAAAATCAGGTGTATATAAAATTAACTGTGGTAGTTGTGATAAGTTTTATATTGGTAGAACGTTTAGAAGTTTTCAAATAAGAATTTCGGAACATAAACGTAGCTTTGATAATCAGAAGACAGATTCTCATTATGCAAATCATTTGATTAATGAAAATCATATATTCAATTCCGATTTTGAAATTTTGAATATCGCAAACAAGGGAATGAAGCTTAATTTGTTAGAATCACTTCAAATTAATAAAAACAAATATTCTGGCAACCTTTTGAACAGCCAAATCGATCATACCTCAAGCCCCCTTCTCAATCTTTTCAAAATTACTTAGTTTACTATATAATAGTTCAGCATGAATTGATCCCTTCTACCTGTTATCTACCTGTTTTCTCTGTATTCATAAGTTAAGTTTATATATTGTATGTATTCGAGAAATTGTCATTAGTCTGCACGTAGCATTTGAAAAAGGTGAATCTCATCGAAACGTACATCATGCAGTATTATTTTTAATATATGTGTAAATCAGTTTAACAATTGTTTTATTATGTTTATCGATTTACATCAAGTATCGGCCTCATCAATTATTAACTTCATGAAAATCTAAATACATCATTAAAATAAAACTAAGTAGTTTTTCGATTTTCACTATAATTAATTCAAAAACATGACAATATCGTTTCGCCAACACAGTTGCTTCATCAGATGTTGATGATAAACTGAGCTATTACATTGTGGACTGCTTTCATTTATCCTGAAGAGCGTGGAAATGACCATAGAACACTGTTCTTCTTTTGTAGCGGAATGATAACAGAGTTGTACTTGTTAGAGCGGTACTTGTCCCAAAGTATATGCTGGTCAAACTGGCAGGAATTTCAGACTTAGAATATCTGAACACCAAAGATGCTTTGCAAAAAATAAAACCGATTCTACGTATGCAACATATCTTTTAGAAGAGAACTATGTCTACGACTTTAAACAACTTTAAAATATTGCATACGGAACGTAAAGGTTGTAAACTAACCCTGCTAGAAGTCAAGGAAATTAATAAGAGGAAGAAATCAAACAGTTTATTAAATGATCAAGTTTCAATAAATAATTCTCCTTCATTAAATTTATTCCAGTGAAAATGCAATCGAAGAATGGTCATCCCGCACAATTCAGAAAAAATATGTTCTATAGTCATTCCCCTACAAAAGAGGAGCAGTGTTCTATCGTCATTTCCACGCACTTCAGGATAAATAAAAGCAATCCACAATGTAATAGCTCAGTTTCATCAACATCTGATGAATCCACTGTGTTAGCGAAACGATATTGACATGTTTTTGAATTATAGTGAAAATCGAAAAACTACTTAGTTTTATTTAAATGATCAAAAATGTATTTTCATATTATATTAATAGTTCCATGAAATTTTTAAATTTCACGAAATTTAATTTTGTTTTTAAGATGGAATGAAAACATTATTTTCCGCCATTGTTGAAGGGCAACATCTCTCTAACCATTAGCTTTGAAAACCAAACGAGTAGATACTGAATAAAAGACAATAATAATAATAGTTGATGTTATATAATATAAAATTGAACTTTTCTAAGTCTATGTGATGACGTTGTATGTGTTTCATAAATTTTCCTTTGAATTCATATGAAAATGTATCTTGCATAATCAATCTTCATCCATATTTGTCACGGATTTCTGGTAAAATGAGTGAATTGTGCTTCTCCTGGAATAATGTATGAAATGGCTGCAGAACAACTGCTGTTTGAGTAAATGTAAAACAGCGGGTCGTAAGAGCTCGTTAATCCTTCTGTGAAGTGAAGAACGTGCCAATTCAGACAAGTGCATAACTACAGCAAAAGAGTTTTATAATAATAGTACACGTAAATAACTTCAACAAGTGTTTATTGCAGCAATAAATGATTTAAAGCAAAGAGATTTTTAGAAGTGGTGAAGATTTTGTTCAGGTAACTTGGCTATGATGAAGTCAGGTTCGTTCTGAAGTTCGATTTATTTTTAATATATCATGATTAGGTATGATCGATGTTAGAAAAACATCGATGTTGACATCGATGTCATAATAGAAAGCCCAACATCGATGTCCGATATTTATCGAATACCGAAAATCGATGTAAAAACATCGATGTTCATGCTTTAAACATCGATGATCATGGACCATCGTCGTGCATGAGGCCGTGAGTTAACATCGATATCGATTCCGTTAACATCGATGTTCGATATTTATCGAATACCGAACATCGATGTTCTTGCTTTCAACATCGATAATCATCGATCATCCCTAATCATGATTTAATAGATCACCAATCAAAATAAGAATAAACACGAGATCAACTTCATATATCAACCAACGAGAAAAAATTGAAGAATAAATTTTCTGGATTAGCTCTTTAAAACACAACTACATGCTGGAAAACTTAATTGTCTTGCTTACCATGATTTTTTAAAGATTTTCTTATGGCAAACAAGATAAATACATTTCCGAAACGAATATTGCTGTCAGAATTTTCCTAGAATTTTTATTTTTAGAATTTTAAAAATAACCTGTAGAGACAAATATATTTTCACTATTTTGTTTCTGCCACTTGTATAGTGAACCAATGGTAATTATTTATGTTATTAAAGTTTTGACAAAGCATCAATTTGTTGCGAAAATTTAACAAGAAATAAATGTTTTCATTTTTACTGTATCTTTTGCTACTATGAACAGTTTTTAGTCAAAACTAGTAAATAGACAGATCCTAATTTAGCGACAATTTGTAGAAATAGACAAATTTGCAAATTAATTTTAAATGAAACAGTGTCTTAATAAATTACTATTTTTATTGAGTGAATTTTGTATCAATTGTAGGCACCGATTCCAATATTCTCTAATATTTATTCCTTGAAGCCATTTGTTCGAGTTAATTAAACAATTGATCGCAAGAATGTCCCAGTAAACTTCACCTTTAGAAAGAAATTTACTACAAAAAAAAAAAGAATTCTATAGTTCTCGTGCTATATTATCGCACTTGTAGATATTTGCTATTAAAGTATACTATACCTAACTATATTTCGATAATTTTTAACAAAACAAATTGACAAATTATTCAAAAGAATATTATTTTCGGAGAAAGAACTACAGAATTATTTTTCTTATATTAAATTTCTTTCATGTTTTGTGAAATGACAACAAGCGTTTCTACAACCGCAACCTAGATGGCGCATTACTTCATCAAATTAGATGAAATTGTTCCAAAAAGTAGAGTTGTAAAATGTAGTATCTTAATTGATAAGGACGTGAGAAAATTTCAAAGTTAGATGTATTTATGTGCTTTTCATTGATTCCTAAGATTTGAGATGTATATTAATCTAAGCATTATATATGCATACGACTTACGAGTACTATATATTTCTGTCTTATAATCAATAGGAGGGTATGTGAGGATTGAAGTCGTTGCCTTTCATTTGTTGAACGTGTCGTAACTGATGAGTACCTTGTAGTACGAAACAGAAATTCTCTTACGCTTTCAATGAATGCATGCATCGATTTCAATATTCTCTAACAATTATACCTAGAAGGATAATGGAGACAGCAGGATCCACTCAAAGAATGACATTTATGTTTATATATGGTATTATTTATGAGTTTAAGTTTCTTAGGAGTACCTCACATCCCTCTCTTCAAGTTTATTTTATATTCCAGAGATTAGAAATAATTTTACAATGACCAGTGCTGCATATTATAAATTGATATTTTGTCAAACCGTATTTGTAAAGATTTTTTTATGGTTTGGGTCGAAATTTCCGAAAGAGTTGATGATAATTTAATTATCACATTTTTTTTCGTATTTACTAAAACATTACGTTACTTCGATATCATAATATTAGTTTCGAACAGTATAATCAAACTATGAGATTAAATTATCGTCTCAAAAATTAGATTACAGGTATTCGTTTTTTATATTTCGTGAATAAAATATTAAAAATAAAGCTGGTTATATTCAATTTATTGTATTTATACATTACTGTCAAGTTTACTTTACTTGAATTTTTTGAATAATTGTATTCGGTGCTCATCGAATGTTTATTAGAAAAAAATATTGATTTAAACAAGAAAAATGACAAAAGTATCATGTTCATTTTTCATTTACAGAATCAAGAACCAAGCAATTTCTCATTGTCTCCCTATGAGACTTCGGTAAATGGCAGAGATATTCTATTACACATGAAACAAAAGAGAACATACAATCACGGCCAAACTCTACTTACGTAAGTAGAGTTAGGCTGTGGGCTGTGATACAATTTTATCACAGAACCATAATTAATTTCGTTTTAATTTCTACTCTATGGTGAATTGAGTGTGTGTAATGTTATGACATGTATAATCGTGACGTGTGTACGTGTAAGGTTTTGGCGTGAGGTTTTCAAAATGAACTTCATAATTTTAGCCTGTATTTGTAGTATTTTCGTAACACAAACTATTGCTCAGGGCAGAACTCTAATCCTACTTGATAATCAAGTTATTCGAGAAACGCATTCCATATTCTTTAAATCATTACAAGGTAACAAACAAAATTTTAGAGGTTATTCCCGGTGTATAACTAAAGCTGTAAAAATTAATTTCTCAACTAATCATAATAACATATATTGTTTTCAGAAAGAGGATATAATTTAACTTTCAAAGTAGCAGATGATTCAACATTATTACTCTCTAAATATGGTGAATCTTTATATGACAATTTGATAATTTTTGCGCCTTCTGTAGAAGAATTCGGCGGCTCTTTAAACGTTGAAACGCTGACACAGTTTATAGATGAAGGTGGTAATATATTGATTGCTGGCAGTAGTATTACTGGTGATGTATTGAGAGAATTGGCCTCAGAATGTGGTTTTGAAGTGAGTAAATTCTAAGGTATCATTAAAACATTTCATGTAAAAATTTTCAGGTTGATGAAGAAGGAGCTTTAGTTATTGACCATCATAATTATGATTACTCTGATGAAGGACAACATACAAAATTAGTTATTAACAATGAAAACCTCATTGATTCAGAAGTTATTATTGGCCAACCTCGTAAAAATATTGCACCCTTACTTTATGAAGGTACTGGACTTTTAGCTGATGCTGATAACCCTTTGGTACTACCTCTTATAACAGGTTATAGTTCATCTTACAGTTATATTCCAGACCAAAAAATCAAAGAGGTGAAATTATATAAATTGTGTTTTTGATAAATATGCATACAACATTTGTTTTCAGTATCCACATGCAGTTGGTAAAAATATTTTATTAATAGCTGGGCTTCAAGCAAGAAATAATGCCAGAGTTATTTTCAGTGGTTCATTAGCTTTCTTTTCAGATGAACTATTCACATCTCCTGTAAAACATGCATTGGTAAGATTTCAACCAAATTGAACCTTTCGCATTGGTATGATATTAGTTTTCTTTTGTCTTCTCCTTTAAAATATTTTTTAACTATACTATAAACAAATAATTCTGAGATCTCAACAGCCTTTTATGCTGTTGAGATATAATACTCTTCAATTAAACCTAAGTCTATCTGGTTCTTTATTATTATGTTGGGGAACATCATAGAATAAATCGAGTGCTCACTGTTCTGTTTATTTCGCATGGTTTATGCAAATTCATCAATGAAATATTCAATTAAGAAATGAAACATCTACAAACTTCAAAAGGTATATAAAAAATTTTCTGACATTTTGCCACAGAAGTGAGCAAAGTTAAAACATTCAAAATCTAATATATTAACTCTCTCTGCAGAGCAATGAAGAATACAAAAAATCAGGTAATCAAGATGTTGCCATCGCTCTCAGTCAGTGGGTCTTCAAAGAGCATGGACAGCTTCGAGTAAAATCTGTTAACCATCATAAAGCTACTGAAACAAAACCTCCAGTAGATTACACTATTATGGATGATGCAGTAAGACATTCATTGTCAATATGCTACATATATATTTATATATAATACACATGCACATAGATTTTATCATGAGGTATTTTTAGGTCTACAATATAGAAGTTGAAATTCTCAATGGTGGTAAATGGGAACCATTCATTGCAAATGACATTCAACTTGAATTTGTAAGAATTGATCCTTTCATTCGTACTACTCTGAAAAAAACACACAATGGAAACTATGAAGCGAAATTCAAGATTCCAGATGTATATGGTGTGTATCAATTCAAAGTAGATTATGACAGGGTTGGGTATACCAGACTCTACAGCACAACCCAAGTTTCTGTTCGACCTCTCCAACACACACAGTATGAAAGGTTTATATTTAGTGCATATCCTTATTACACTGGAGCATTTTCAATGATGATTGGTGTGTTTTTGTTTTCCTTTGTGTTTTTGCATTTCAAAGATGAAGATAAAAAAAGTAAAAGTGATTAAATTTTTTTGTTAATTTTGTATTGAATAAAGAAATTAAAGAATTGTTTTTGTATTTTTACAAGGCTTTGCGAATATTATATTATAGTGTTTGTATTTTCAATAATGACAAATTCTTTTCTAAATAAAAATTTCAATCAAACTCTTGGCTTTAATGTTTCACAAATATATTGAATAAAAAATATTACAATGTTTAGTCCACATGTTTCGAGCGGTCAGCTCATTATCAAGACTGTGTCTTGACATTTAGCTGAGTTCTCGAAACATATCGACTCAACGTTGTAATATTATTTAATATATTTGTGAAACATTAAACCAAGAGTTTGATTCAAATTTTCATTCAATCATGTTTCACCCAGAGATAAGGAGAATTTAATCTCAGTTATACATTCTTAATTATATTTTTTACATTGAAATTTATCTAGAAAAAATGTTCAGAGAAATTTGGTTACAAATATATTCATGAATAGATATGTTTATAGGTTATATGTTTGATATGGCCAGTTTACTCTCCTTTCAAGTGATTTAGCTGAGAAAATTAAAATCACTTTCATCAAAGGACAAATGACTCTTGTCAAGACAGCTTAAACTGTAATGTGATCAATGTCAGAAGTTTGAGGAAAATTGAAAAATACTTGATATTTTTTTCTATAAACAATCTTCATTAAGTATTTATGTACTGCATTTATATCCAAGTGTAACCCATAAACTTGCTAAAGTGCTGTGCAGTCCCCCTTTTATGACTCGACTGCGCCACACAGCATAACTTCACTTACCTAGGTATATATATATATATATATAAACGGTAGCTCAGACTTAAAGTGCTCATCGTATATCCGGCAGGTAGAAATCACTAGAGAAAGGACGGACTATTCCTAACATGTATTACTGGTATATATTAAATAAATATTTATTTATTTTACTTAACTTAATGGACCAATTTATTAGCGATTTCAAATATAATATAATTGATACACTTACGTGTCAAACCACACAAGACTATGCAACTCTAACTGAACCAAGGGATATGACTATATCCCTTGATCAGAAACGTTCTTTACTGCAGATTTGAATTTATTTTATTTGGAAGGGTTTGATTTAATATACAACGGCGGAAGTTATAATAGGAATGATGTAGTGTAGTTTATATCAACAAAAAATTTTGTTACGATTTGCAAAAATTACAATAGGAGAGCTACAGGCATTCAAAATAAACGTTAACATCGGGTAAAATTTCAAATTACGACGCTATCTAAATATAAACGCATTGACCGACGAATTCAATAAAAATTTTCATGAGTACTTGAAAACAAATTGTAGAAATAATTATAAACACATAATAACTGGTGATTTCAACATAAATATACTAGAAGAGAATGAACAAGGCATGAATTACCTCAACCTTCTAGCAGAGGAGAATTTCATTAGTGTTATTAATAAATCTACTAGACTTCAAAAACGCAGCTCATCATGTATAGAACACATTTTGATAAAAGGCATTGAAGAATATACTCCGATAATAATTGAGTTGCATGTAACTGATCATATTTTTTGCAAAACCGGGTTAAAAGTACCACACAAACAAAAAGAGGATGTTCACATCAACTATGTAAAACTCGTTAGCGAAGGACCGAAATTTATGAAATGGATCGCCTGATGAGTTAACAGACTGATGGGTTAACAAAATAAAGAATAATATTAAATTAATAAAACAATTGTTAAACTGATTTACACATATATTAAAAATAATACTGCATGACGTACGTTTCGATGAGATTCACCTTTTTCAAATGCTACGAGCAGATTTAAATGTACGTCATGCAGTATTATTTTTAATATATGTGTAAATCAGTTTAACAATTGTTTTATTATGTTTATCGATTTACATCAAGTATCGGCCTCATCAATTATTAAATATTAAATTATGTGAGTATAGAGTCAAATGAAAAGAAAAGAAAACCCTGAATAACAAAATAGTCTGTTGAGGTTGATCAATACTAGAAACGAACTTTACAAAGCATGAGAACGTGATAAAAACGACAGTAACTGGTTAGAATTCAAAAACTTCAGAAATAGTACACATCTTTTGATAAAACGTGCTAAAAGTGATTACTACATACAACTTATAAAATCGAGCGGCGATAAACCGGGACAATTGTGGAAAAGCATATTTGATATCTGTGGAAAAGGAAAAAAATCGCAAAAATTAGATAAAATAGAAATAGGAGAGAAAACTATTGTTGACCACAAGGAAATAGCACAGGTTCTCAATGATCATTTTCTCAGCATCGGTAGGGATCTAGTAGAAAAATTATATACCCAGACCTCTATCTGAAAATAACTCAAAATATTTTTTGAGTTATTTTCTCGCGTGATTTTTCTCTCACGCCACACAACTGACGAAGAAGTAGCCAACATAATTTTGAATCTCAAAGATAGAAAGAGTAGAGGAATTGACGGTATATCTTCAGAGGCTCTAAAAATTGGAGTTCATTCATTAACTCCACCAGTTGTGCACATGGTAAAAACATGATTTTCAAAACGGGAAAATTTCCAAAGTCTCTAAAAACAGCGGTCATTTTGCCCTTACATAAAGGTGGTAACAGGAAACGATGTGCAGACTACAGACCTGTATCCATACTTCCCGTTCTATCAAAAATTGTTGAAAAAGTTAAAATTAGGCTACAAACTTTTCTGAAATTTAATAAGATTATTTTTGACATGCACTTTGGATTTCAAGAAAATAAGTTCACTGTAGACGCTGTCATTGCATTAATGACGCATATTTATAAATCTTTCAACAATAGCGACGTTGCCTTGTGTATATTAATAGACTTAACAAAAGCGTTCGACACTGTTGAACATATAACACTTTTGCGCCTTCTAGAAGAGATTGGAATTAATGGTGTCCATTTGAGATTATTTAAAAGCTACTTATCAAATAGAAACCAAACAGTGAAGGTGAACAATACATTCAGTAATATAAGGATGATAGAATATGGAGTACCTCAGGGAACAATATTAGGCCAATACTCTTCACAATCTATTAAATCTTTATGAATAAACTTTTGGATTTGGAGAGTGAAGGTAAAATAATTAGTTTTGCAGACGATACTGCGATAGTTTAATCAGGAGCAAACTGCAGCGATATCAAAACCAAAGCTGAATCTGATTTTGTGAATATCTATAATTCTCAAATAATTAAAATAGATACCTTGATATGTATGTTGGTATTAAATATTGCAGAATATAAATAGACGTTATTCGTACTCACCTTAGGGGGTCTTTGTGAGAAAATGTATTATCTTTGTTTGGGCAGCATAATTGACAAGATAGATCTTAAAATTAGAATAGTTACTATTGTTTTACCTTATAATTGTATTACGAGCACCTTAAATAAATATTATTATTATTATATTATATAAATAATTATGTTGGTCCATTTATGTTGGACACTTCCTTTTAAAACTTTTTTCAGAAATTCTGTCTGTTACTATGAAATATTGCCTATGAGAAATTTTATGCACTCTTTTTCAAAATCCTGGCTCTAGGGTTGAATATGCCATATTTCGCTATCCTTTAGTTCCGAATGATGGCAAAAATTCTTCACGAACTCTTCATATTTAATTTCTCAAAATTCAAAGGCTTTTGAAACATTATAAATAAATTTTCAACTAAATAACAAATGATTCCAGTGTTCTGGTTTCTATATTGTAGCTATACATATTCAAAAAAAAAAAGTTTATTCTTAGATAGCACAGAGAGAAACGCTTAATTCAATGATACAAGATTTTCTTTCACTACAAACATAACCTTCACAAATGCCAAAAAGGAGAAAGTTATAAAAAAAACAATATTTGCTTTCTTCCACAAATAATTCTAAATAAGTACTGGTGAGCATGTTGTTTTGGAATAATGCTACGTGCATTGTAAATCATACGTTGATATAATTTTCGCTTAACCAATAATATTTTTGGTTAGTGAAAACTGAAATATACGGGGAAGCCCATTAATTATTAAAAAATGGAGCTATTTCGAACTGATTTGTTTTATATTTTCAAAAAAGGAGAGAATTCTTTGTGGTGTGATCGTACGACAGGATGTTTTATTCCAAAAACAGGTAAGTTTCGAGATGATTTTTCTTGAATATTTATATATATTATGTTCTCTATTAAACAGCTTGGTCACTAACAGAAGCAGACGACCCAATATGTTTAGGTATTTGTGATGGTATTGTGGGAAAAGTTTCAGCTTCAGTGTTTGATTCTCGTCTTATAGTGATTAAGGAAAGTGCTATTGTTGGTAAACTTCATGGAGACAACAATGTTTATAAAATCAAATCAATTGCATTTGTTCCACTCAGTTTGGAGGAATCTGAAATAAATTTACGTCCATGCCCAAAACATAAATATTTGTCTAAATCCTTAAAACAAAGTGGGTCAATCTTTGAAATACAAAAAAGTGGAGCTTTCAGTAAAACTTGGGGCACTTTGAAAAATGCTGGTAATTCAATAAAAAATACAACCCAACAAGCAGCAGCTATTGCCTCAGGTACACCAAAAAGAAGGGAAGGCAAAAGTAAGGATAGATTTGAGAAACAAATTATGGATGAATTTTGCAAAATATTTGGAGATACTAATTCCTTTTATTATTCATATACAACTGATCTCACAAACTCATTACAGAGACTTTGTGATTTGGAGAAATCTGGAAAATTTGGAAGTTCAGCATTATGGAGAACAGTTGATGACAGATTTTTTTGGAATAAGCACATGCTTAGTGATTTCATTCAAATAGAAGTGAGTAAAAAAAATTCTGGTATAGAGTTTATATTTATAAATGTACTGTGTTACCTTTGTAGAGTTCACTTTTTGATCCATGGATTCTTCCAATCATTCAAGGCTATATTCAAATAGAGAAATGTAAAGTGAACATAGGTCAGTACTATCAAAGTGGAGTACTTTCTGACAAATGTCATGAAATTTTCACACTTTGTATATTATCTCGAAGGAGTAGATTTCGTGCAGGAACAAGATACAAAAGGAGAGGTGTAGATGAAGCTGGACATGTTGCAAACTATGTTGAAACAGAGCAGTTAATTATGTATCATTCACATGAAGTTTCATTTGTACAAGTCAGAGGATCTGTTCCTGTATTCTGGTCACAACCTGGTTATAAATACAGACCACCTCCTCGAATAGATAGAGGAGAGGTAGAAAACCAAAATGCTTTCGAGAAACATTTCTCAAGTGAAATTAAATTGTATGGTCCAATTTGTGGAGTAAATCTAGTTGATCAATCCGGACATGAGAAAATTATCTTTGATGCTTATTCTAACCAAATATTTCAATATAATAGCCCATTTATAACTTATGTTACTTTTGATTTTCACGAGTACTGTAAGGGAATGCATTTTGAAAATGTTTCTGTCTTATTGAATGCTATTGGTGACATACTGAAAGACATGAATTATTGTTGGAAAGATCAACATGGACATATTTGTTCTCAGAATGGTGTATTTCGAGTAAATTGCATTGATTGTTTGGATAGAACAAATGTTGTTCAGGTAAAGAATTTCAAGTTTTGTTAAAATGTATGAATTTTTTAATAATAATAATGTCTTCATTTATGTTGATATTGCATAAAAAATGGCAATGTACACACGTCAAAGAACAAATACAAAATCACAAATCACTAGATTATATACACATACTTTCTTAAAAACAATTTTTAAAAGAGAACCTAAAATACTGGCGCTCAAAACGTGAATGACAATGAAATTACAACAAAATTAAAACAAACACTACATTTCCCGAAGAAAATAGTCAAAGTATTCTTCATTGGAGTAAAACACACTTGAAATAAAAATTTGTTTCATTGTTTAATTGATTATATTAATATAATAATATTAAATGATACTTATAACATAATGTGTAATCAAATATGTATTGCCTTAGCAATCATTGATTTTTGTGGTCCAGTGCTATTGGCACTGGTTATAACTTTTGGCATAATATTATAACTTTTTGAAAGAATAAATATAAAATTTGTAAGTTATTGCATTTCAAATTTTCACAAAAGTTTATTCTTGGCAATTTTAAATAATATATACTTAGAAAATAATATTATAAAGCCACAGTTTATGATACACTTTGTTTGAATCACTTTCTTATGAATTTGATTTAGGTAAATATAAAAACCATTTTTTAATATTTCAGACAGCAATTGGAAAAGCTGTAATGGAAATACAGTTTTGCAAACTTGGACTGACAGCTCCAGAAGCTCCTATTCCTGAAAATATAAGAAGTACTTTTCAACTACTTTGGGCAAATAATGGTGATATCCTAAGTAAACAATATGCTGGAACAAATGCTTTAAAAGTAACATACTATATTAGCATTGCCCATTTTGTATGAATGATAATGTTTGTTTCAGGGAGACTATACTAGAACTGGGGAAAGAAAAATTTCAGGAATTATGAAAGATGGAATGAACTCTGCTAATAGGTAAGTAAAAACTTTTTCCTGCAATATGCAAGTTATACATTTTTTCATATTTGCTCTATTAATATAATTTTATTTAATATTTTTTCTATATCTATATATCTACCAATGATGGCAATACTATGAGAAGAGAGGTAGTAGGTCCCTCAAAAAATTTTTATTTTTGACATTATAATCTGAATAATTTTTGAATGAAACTACTGTTGAATTCTAGTGATCAATTCAAGCAATATATAACATAACCATGGAATATATCAAATATGATGTGAAGTCCATATAATTTATATCCACCATATATATATAGGCTCTCTGTTATGGTATTGCATCTGATTATGAACACATTAAATAAACAATGAACTGAAAAGTTATCAGTATACATAGCATAAATAGGAAGCCTTTTTGTATCTAACAAAAGTTATACTTGCTTATATACTTCTACTATAGTTATTTATGCGGACAAAAAGGTTTGAATTTTGATTTGTTGACTGTCGTCAAATAGCTTGGTTTTTTCATATGCCTATGCGAGTGTGTATATATCTTGAATCTCCTATATTTGTATTATAAAATTATTAGATTATTAAATTTTGATTTGATATTGTGTTATAGATACTACTTCAATCAATTCAAAGATTCAATAACACAGTATTGTATCAGTATTATTCAAGGAGAACAAATGAATGAGTTAGATTTTGGGGATGTCAGGAATTATTTTCATAAAATGTCAAGTATTGCTATTGAATATCTTCCAGAAGATACAAACCTGTCCTATACGCCACAATTTGCTCTTGATCAAGAATATGCGTTAGCTAATGTTATGTACCACATGTTTAGGTCAGTTCATGAATATTTTGATCTATGTGCTTATAAATGGTGGATTGTTTTATCTTACTAGTTCTAATTTGATTGTTTTTTCTTACTACTTGCTTCATATAAATTTTTCATCAACAGCCACTTCATTTAGAATATTAGGAGCACAAAAATCCTCACAAGTCCTTTTTTTCTTTTTTAAACTACCATAATATATATATATATATATATATATATATATATATATATATATATATATATATATATATATATATATATATATATATATATATATAAGAAAATGAACACTAGAACATTCATTTGAAAAATTCAAATTAACCAAAATTATACTGATTCCTATAGATGGAATTGTGGAGTTATTCATTACCCTACGATCTTCCACTTGGAGTCACAAGAAGATGCTTCGAGGTTGAAATCGTTGCCTCACTTCGATGGACATGGTGCGACTGACGAGTTCCTTGCAGAACGAAACATATATGTCTCGCACTTCCATCAGGTGTGGCATCGATTTCAATATTTCTCTAACATTTATCCCTTGAAGGATGATGGAGACATAACATCGAACACGTTCACATATCTACCTCTACTATAACATTCTCTTGGTTAATTTGAATTTTTCAAATGAATGTTCTAGTGTTCATTTTCTTAAATATTTCATTCAGTGCCATAAGCACAAAAAAAATTTCTTATTATATTATATATATATATATATATATATATATATATATATATGTGTGTGTGTGTGTGTGTATAATTTGGTGTTGTAAAGTAGTAGTTATCCTCATTTCAACTTCATGCATTCTTCCATAGAGCTACAAAAATTCATTATTTTCACAATGCATATAAAGAAAGTTTTCATTTCGAGGTGATAATATGTTTTGATATAATTTCAAGATATACTAATTTGTTATATCAATTTAATAATTTCAGATTTACAATATACTCACGAAGTGTTAGTTTTTCATGAGCAGTTTCCAAAAACTTCGTAAATGAACATCAATACTCAAAATTTTGATCTATTAATAAAATTTTTTATTATATTCAAGGTATTTCTTACGTTTAGTTTATTATTTTTTTAATTTCATGAGCTAATTTTTGATTTTGTGAACTGTATGTATATTTGTAAAAGTGATGTCATATAATAGAAGAAATAATTATTGCATAGTTAAAATTTCTATTATTTTTCACTCTTTCTTAAAAATTGTTTCCAGATATTATCTTAGCCGATTTAAAGATTCCACAAGACAAGGGACAATTGATCTTATGTTGGGTGAGTTTTTATGTTTTCAATGATGTTCCCATAATATGTCAGGAATAAAATCAGAAATATATTCCAGAAAAATGTGATAACCTCATATAAGTACTGCTTTAAGATGTATATTATCGCTATATAGAGGAAATACAATTGAACAAATTATACTATACTAGATCACTTCTGTCTAAATGTGTATTATAGCCTAGTAAATAGTATTTAAACTATAATATTGCGATGTGGTGTTGCTCGTGGAACTTGTTTAAACACCATAGTGATCGTGTTTGTTATAAAAATGTTATGAATCGTTGGTGGTAATCAGTGAAAAAGACCATTGATGTATTCTTTAGCGTCTTAATATTATTAGTTCAATTATTTTGTACTTATTTCATTATATAGCTGATAAGGATATTTAGAAGTATATATAATATATATATATATATATATATATATATATATATATATATATATATATATATATATTGAAAATCGAAATAATATATATATATATATATATATATATATTATTATTATTATTTCGATTGTTATGAGGAGAGCGACTGAACTTGAATTCGCAATCATTAGGAATTTTGCTTCATCTTTTTTGCCTCCCAAAACGCTTCATCCTCTCTGAATGCACTTTCTTCCGTTCATCTTTTTTTGAACTTTATATGTGCGATTTTATTGCCTGTTTGCGGCATTCAGCATTTTTTTATTGACAGGCTTTTTAATATGAAAAAATTATATTTAGTTTTCTGTTGACGTTTCGTTGTTATACATGTTACAACTTTGTCAAAACTAATGAATTAGTTTTGACAAAGTTGTAATATAACAACGAAACGTCAACAGAAATAAACTTTTTCATATTAAAAAGCCTGTTAATGCTAAAAACTTTCAAAATATATATATATATATATATATATATATATATATATATATATATATATATATATCTAATATATAAAGATTCATAAATCATTTATACCAGTAAATACTGAGACTCTTAATCGAAAAGCGCACCTAATATTCACTCTTGAAAGTGATAGGTTTGTTCTCGTCAACAACATTTGTGTAGACAGCTCCCTGAGAGTTCTATTTGAAATATTCCGATTAACAGTATGTGTATTTACTGGTATGAATGATTTGTGAATCTTGAAACTAGCTATCACGCCTGGGCGTGATCTGAAGCGATTAGGCATGGGACTATTCTTTCACATTCTTTCACATTGCAGACAAATTTCTGTTGTGTTCGAATGAAATGTTTACGATGCCTCTACGTACTCTTACTAATGTTGTCATGAGTAGGAATCTAGAATGCTGGGAGAGTTTATAGCTCTTTTCTTCGATAGAGGGAGCTCACGTGAATGTTCACTAAGTGATGTTCTCCTCACTTGGATATGTGAGGAGGACTTGTGGGCGTTTTGAAACTCATCGATTCTTGATTGACTGATTAAATAAGGACTGATTATTCACAATAATCATGAAACAATTGTATCCTATTATCATTCAACAAGCGTCTCAGTATTTACTAGTTATATATATATATATATATATATATATATATATATATATATATATATATATATATATGCATATAGAAATATATTTTCAGTGTTTAATTGCGATTGAAGTCCAGGTTAGAAAATTAAGTTACCTCTTCTTTAGTATTTTCCAAGCTTTCGAAAATGTTTACTTCTTCAGGGCTAAAATTGTATAATATTGACAGTTTAAATAACAAGGTACTATCGAAAATTTTTCTTAGAATTACTGTGAAGTTAGTCTGAAAGTACATTTGTTTCTTGAAATTCAAAAAATAAGTATTATTGCATTTTGCCTGTATAGTGGTTGAAGGAAGCAATGACACTGACTGTATTTCTCAATTCACCTTTTCAAGTGGATTGTTTCCATATTTTTCAAGCCCATATTGCATAAAGTCATCTTAATAGTCAACTTAAATTGCATAACTTTGACCGAAGTTTTATCATTAACGAAAAGAGAATGAATTTATTTTGTGTATTTGATAGGATAAATCAGTGTAAATAGGATATCAGAATATGAGTAATTAATCAGATTTATATATATATATATATATATATATATATATATATATATATATATATATATATATATATATATATATATATATATATATATATATATATATATATATATATATATATATGTTGCTTTGATTATCTGTATCAGATTTTTAGATTTTTTATTGGTACTATTTTTATTGGATTTCTAGGAAAAGGCGTTTGTTGTAATGGTTCATATAAAAAAGACTGAAAACTGTATTAATAAAGAATCTGACACAGATAATCTAAGCAACATATATATAAATATGATTCGTTCTTGTGATTAATGGCTCATATTCTGATATCCTATTTATCAAAAATCTATTCCAAATACAAAAAATAAATTCATTCTCTTTTAGTTAATGATAAAAATTCGGCCAAAGTTATGCAATTTAACAAACGCGCGGGTTGCTTGAAAAACATATCTGGAAACAATCCACTTGAAAATGAACACTAGAACATTCATTTGAAAAATTCAAATTAATCAAAAGAATGTTATAGTAGAGCTAGATATGTGAACATGTACGATGTGATGTCTCCATTATCCTTCAAGGGATAAATGTTAGAGAAATATTGAAATCGATGCCACACCTGATGAAAGCGTGAGACATATATGTTTCGTTCTGCAAGGAACTCGTCAGTCGCACCACATCCATCGAAGTGAGGCAACGAATTCAACTTCCAAGCATCTTCTTGTGACTTCAAGCGGAAGATCGTAGAGTAATGAATACTCCACAATTCCATCTATAGGAATCAGTGGAATACAACTCTTAGATTACAGACACACCAAGCATCGAAATTTCACATATCTTCTATACCCGTAGGTATCTACTAAATTGCAATGTGTATTTGACAAATATCATCATACGATGTTTTCAAATGTCAATAGGTTGCGTTAGTAGTACGCTTGCATTTATTCCCGTATTTCAGAATTCTTTATTTTATTATTTACTTCGATGGACGTGGTGATTCGTGCGACTGACGAGTTCCTTGCAGAACGAAACATATATGTCTCGCGCTTCCATCAGGTGTGGCATCGATTTCAATATTTCTCTAACATTTATCCCTTGAAGGATAATGGAGACATCACATTGTACACGTTCACATATCTAGCTCTACTATAACATTCTCTTGATTCATTTGAATTTTTCAAATGAATGTTCTAGTGTTCATTTTATTAAATATTTCATTCAGTGCCATAAGCACAAAAAATTTTATTTCCTTATATATATATATATATATATATATATATATATATATATATATATATATATATATATATATATATATATATATATATATATATATATATAAACTTGTATATTTATCCAAAAGAAAAGTGTTATTACTGCTTTTACTTCAATTGGTATTGTGTAATACATGTGACACATCAATGACACTATGAAATATTACTTATTCCATAAGTAATGTGAATTGTTGTCTAAGGCTTTTCGTGCAAATTTCAGGCAATTACGTTTCTGAAGAGAACTTTATAGTTTCAAAGGTAAATCAGCCTGAAGACGATCATTTAGCAACTGCTGAACATGTAAAGCTCTTATTTGAGGATTGTAAAAAAATGTTAATTAAAAATCCAGAAGATACCCTAGGTATATGGGGTCTCATAAATGCCGATCTTTCAACAGGAGATATAAATGAGACAGAAATTGATTCAATATTGATCTTAACTAAGGGGTCATATTTTGTGGCAGATTATGATGATCAAGTTGATAAAATTACGAAATATCAAGAAGTATTATTACAAGATATTACGTTAATAGAAAGTGGCATGGCGGAGATGGGCAAATCTTTATTTGGCGGAGCAAGGACAAGACCATGTTTGAGAATAAATTATAAGATTAATGATATTACTGGTTATTATCATATGTTCAGATCTGCTTGTTTTGGGTTCTTCAACAATATGCCTATGTGCATTAAAAGTATTGACGATGAGACAGGTAAGTTGTATTTCATGAAATAATGTATCATATCCAGTGTATGAAGTGTTGAACAATGTATCCAGTGTTGAACAATCTAATGATTTTTTCAAAAGTTTCTTGAAGTGTTTCAACTGCATTTTATTTATTCTATATATTTCAACTAATATTTTGTGTTATTTGAAATTGAATAGTGAAAGTAAAGTTCTTGAAATAATTATAATATTATAATTATTATTAATGCTATATGTGACTATGGGGGTACATATTTCAAACTTCCAATTTTATTCTTATGAACAATTTGAATGCATTATCCATCTTATTAAACATTTTCTTTTCTCTCATAATTTTATATCAGAGCATTTCTTTAATTTCACGAATCTGTTCCAGAATACTTGAAAGCAATTTGTGAATCGTTTTCAATATCATTCGAAATTTGTCAATTGCCGTCAGTTCTATTCAAACAGGGAGTTTTAGATAAACGTAAATCTAAAATCATTGTCGACCATAGCAATATGTATTTAGATATAGTTGGACTACCGCAAATGACTAGAAATGTTTCAGAAAGTCAATTATTAGCTTTGAAAAACGTTGGTAAGTAGTAATTGAATATAAAGAAATTTTTTTGTATTATCGTTAATTCCCTTTCAGGATCGAAAGCGATTTCTAATATGAGCCAACATTTTTCAAAATTAAACAAAATCGGTAATAAATTTAAAAGCTCTAAATCCAAACCAGCAAACTTTAGTGTAGGTCAAACAAACACTTCAGAAGTTTCAAGCGACTCCGAAGATGAAGGAGACAGCAGCATATTTCAACCTAATGATCACAGCTACATCGGCAACTCAAGCTCTAGTAGTGAAATAGAGCAAGGCGAAGAAATTAATGAAGAAACTACTCTGGGAATTAATATACAAGATAGTTTTCTACCTGGGGTAGGAATTGTTATGGGGAACAATAGAGACAGCAATGAAGCTGTTATTAATGAATCAAAGAGGGATATATTAGTTCGTCAAGATTCTAAGCTTAACAATATTCAGCTTGCAAGTATCATGAAAAGCGTTAGTATGATAAAGCCTGATATACAAATTAATTCTGGTATTCCTGCTTTTGATACTGAACTAACTTCTATGTTAGAGAAGAAATTTAGTCATTCAGTTAGTGAAGTTGATGATAGTGCTAACAGCTCATATCTTTCTGGTGTGAAATTAGAAAAACGCTCAAATTCAGATTATGAAGTATCTTTGAATATCTCCCAGTCTCAGAGTGAATCTGCCTTAAAAAATAAATTAACTAATCTCACTTCACCTGTTGCTTCAGTAACAAAAGATCTGGTTTTCTCGCCATTTAGTAAACTAGCAAAAGGCGTTCAGAATTTTGGTTCCAATATTGATCGTAGATTGGGTGGTCAAGTGAGATATATTTCTGAAAAGGAAATGGAGGAGCATCGGAAGCTCCAGGAGAAATGGCAGGATTGTAAAACTAGATTGATTGCCCTGTAATTGTTGTATTCCCAGTTTATTTTAGAATATAATTTTCTATCTTCAATGAATATTATATTTGCAATACAATGAATATTATACTTCATATAATATTTGCACCGAGCACTTACATGAAATTTCAATCTGGTTTAATTTAAGTATAAGTTTTTACTTTCTCAAAAATAATTGTACGTTGGGAAACTATGAAAACCGTTATTTGGATTTTTCACTCTTAATTCATATTGGTTGCTCGTTTAATTGAATTTGACTTTATTTAGCAATCATTTTGAATAATATTAATTTCAGATTAAACATTGTATTTGTTATAAAAATTGATGCATGAGTTAGATATGAAATTGCAGACAATAAACCTTTCACTTTTATACAGTGATCTTATCAATATTGAGTTATTTTCTAGTTTCCTAGAAATGTCTTGAAGCCTTTCTTATTTCAACTCGTAACTTTTATATTGTGTTATTAACGCTGTTCCTAAATTAGTATTAGGTGTTTATATCCCCATATATTGCCAAAGATACTTAGATCAAAAATAATGAAACATTTTGTTATATTGTTTGTGTTTTAGATTAAAGTGAATCTGCGATGTTAGAAACCAAATAAATTGTTAGAATTGTAGAAATCACATGCGCCTTAGGATTAGACGGCCTTGGAATTTTAATCTTTTGGGATATTGATAAGATATATATGATTATTATATTCCGAAAAAAATCCTGATTGTAACCTCAAAAAAATAGAATTTATTAAATCCAAAAAAGTAGCTATTTTTAATGATTTTTTTAATTTATTATCTTCAGATTAAAATTTTTGAATATTTTTAACCTTTAACTAATAATGTCTTATGTTATAAGCTATTCAATAATTTTTTAGAGTATTCATTTTAATTGTGCTTATGTACTTATTTCAAATTTATTTTTGTTGATCTAGTCATAAAAAATTGTTATTGGTATACTATAGTGTAATTTATCAATATCTATTTTTAGAGTATATATTCGTAGCTTTAACTTTGGCTCAAATTAGAATGCATTATGTGATTAAAGATGTTTGAGTTATATAAATATCTCTATGTATAATTAATGATTTTACCTTTATCAGAATGTGATATAATTACTTTTGTTATACCTGAACTAGAAGAACTTTTATTCCTTATCAGGTGAGAACAATTCAAGGAATAATTTGCAAACTGTGTAATTTATCTGCTGAAAATAGTTGAGTAAAATATTTTATGATTTTTTTGCACACATTTCAACATATTTATTGGAAATAAAAAGCATATTCATAAAATAACAGAATATGCGTCTTTAAAACATATTAGTTGAGTCATGTAGCAATTATTGTGAATGTGGTTTAAATGTGGACAGACATATTCCAATAAGTCACTCATTATGAAATTTTGAATGTTGAACACACAAATTTTGGCCGCTTTATACTAAAGAGTATTATAAATGAACGAAAATCTTCTAGTTTTGATTGTTTATTATTATTATAATTTATTGTATTAATGAATTATTTACACATATATGAATTATATTCAATGATGTACCTACTATGATCTAAATATTTTACTCTACAAATTTTCTTTTATAAATAATACTTTTAATATAATTTTTAATTTCATATTTATTCTGTTCTTTTAGTCAATATTCCATTCAATTTCAAATAAAGTGTGAAATAATTTCATATTTATAGTAAATTAAGAGTGATTTTGCGTCTTCCTCATCTTGACTTTCATAGGTCTGTTGCGGATGATATTAGACCACCATTTTCACTGACCAAATAAACATTTTATTTTTCTGATCTATATCATTTATATATATATATATATATATATATATATATATATATATATATATATATATATATATAATAAACATCAAATTTGTTCAAAAAGTTGGAACATATTTTATAACTGAATCATTCAAAATTAAGTTGGCACAAAGCTGAACATTTATAATTATGAATATTTTACATTCCAACGGTGTAACAGTAAATTTGTATATTTACTATATTTTAAATATTATGTTATATTAATCTATTATCATTGTTAATGATTCTAATAATTACTAGATACCTACTTTATTTACAATAATTGAAACACTTTTTGATGAATTTTTTTTCCTATTTAAGTTATTTTTATAGGTGTCAAATTTTTTTCCATTCACAACTTTTTCAAATGTTCTCAATTTTGCAAAGTTATTTTGTCACTGAATTGTTTGTTAGATATGTTGTCAAGTTACATATCTGTCCCATTATTCTGCAAGTTATATAATAAAGTGCTGGTTTCAAAATAATTTCATTGTTCTTTTTGTATAATATAAGTTGTGTTATATGTAGTATTATCACATAACTAATAGATCTAGAGTTTCCACCAAATTGTAATATCATTAATGAATCACAATATATTAGTTTTAGCAAACTATTTGTCAATTAAGAATCATTCCATGCTCTCTTATATAATAGTTGTAAAACAATCAGCATATATTAAATAGAGAGAAAATTACTGTACTTTTAATTTTACCTCCTAAAATTTGAGGAACACATAGTAGTATAGTTTGATAGTTTATTCCTCTACTTATAAGTGAAGATTAAATTAAAACGTTAGGTCAATCAAGTATGTATTTTGAAACATTCAAGTCAAATAAGCTAGGTATAGATGACGAACAAGAGCAAACATTGTAGATTTCTTAAAATTATATTTCCAAACCATCAACAATTGAAGAGTAAGCACTATGTATGATATAAAGATGTATAATTTGTATATAAATAAAAAGCTAATGGCTCAAGTAATTAATGTTTATACATCTCAATTTTTATAATACTCAAAAAATAATACAATAACGATTGCAAGTCAAATTTTAATTATAGTGAACAAATTTCCTCTAATTGTTTTCTTGATCAATAAATTATGCTTTAACCAAACCTACAGGGTTTAACATTGGTGGTGCTTTTTTAGTTAACCCTGCCAAGTGTCTCTTAATTTCGGCCACTGCTCGCCCAGGATTCAAACCCTTGAAACAAATTTATATAACAATCAGATATATTAGCCACTATTACATATTAATTGGGTTATAGGTGATATTACCTTGGGACAAGTTCTAGAGCAATTCATAATGGTGTGACATTTGAAGACTGAGTAAGCATCGCTGAGGCTTTCCAAGCGTTCTTTTGTTGCCTCATCTCTTGAATCAATGATCCATCTATAGGCCTACAGATTATTGATATTGGTTATATTTACTATTGAATTACACGAGGCAAAGTCAAATACAAAAAGAAATTGCTCCTTTTTCAACTTGCAGTTGAGAATACTCATAAATGCAAATGGGATTAGAAGAGTAATTATAAAACCTCCACAGTAGAAAAAATATTTTTTGGATTTTTAGCATAAGTGATAGAGGGTTTTTTATCATATAGATCTGAATAAAACTAGAAAAGTTTGTGTTCAGCACTATCAACTTTCATATTATAAGAATATATGTCAATCAATTCAGTAGTATAATTTTTACCTGCATTAAAACTGCAGGTCCTAGATACTTATTTCCATTCCACCAATAGCTTGGACAAGATGTAGAGCAACAAGCACAAAGAATACATTCATAAAGACCATCTAGCTTTTCCCTATCTTTGACATCTTGCAAATATTGAAATTTTCCAACATTGCTTTCATCTCTAGAAAAGAAGATTTATGGATATTTATGATATTAAGACTGTATGAATATGTTAAAATTCTGTAAGCTTTAGATAATCTTCCTGAAGATATTCACTGATTTCTTGAAAAAGTTTTCATATTAATGTGTTTTATGTGAAATTAAAAAAATCTAAATGTCATAAAATTTTAAATGAAGTATTTATTGGCATTCTGATGAAACTGGGAAGGTACCTAATACTCAGATCAGACTCATTAAAAATAAAATATTACTTTGAAGAAACTTACTTTTAGGAGAAAGTTACTTACTTTCTTTGCAACCATGGCTTGATAGACCTATATTGCTCATAAAAGTGTGTGAGATCTGGTACCAAGTCTTTAACCACATACATATGAGGCAAAGGATAGATCTTGGTGGTTTTAGATGTATTTTTATTGATTTTACTGAAATTGTAAAAAAATATAATCTATTGTGCAGGTTAAATAGAGTCCATCATACACACCAAATACAAGCAAGAGTATTTACACCCTCAATATTCATAGCACAAGATCCACAAATACCCTCCCTGCAGGATCTTCTGAAAGTTAAAGTGGGATCAATTTCATTCTTGATCTTGATCAGGGCATCCAGAATCATTGGTGCGCAATCATTGAGATCTATTTCATATTCCTGAACCTTTGGCTCAGTTTTCGGATCATCAGGATTCCATCTGTAGATAGCAAATTTTTTCATATTTTTTGGTTTGGATTGTACATCAGCAGCATTAACTGCACTAACATGAAATTGTCGTACCTAAAAATAGGGCATTTCAAAATAATAACTACATGAATATAGCAAAGAACACACCCTAATAACTTCAATTGTGAAATTATATTGATTTAGAAAACTTAAACCCTATAAAAATGAAAAAAGATTTAAATATTGGAAAAGGAAAATATGAATATCTAAATTCCATATGGAAATAGGGAGAAATCGAAATGTCCCTTTCAGTTATTCTCAAAATTAATAATTTTGAAAACAAATGTATTTTGTATCAGTAAAGAAGTATATTTTCATATTTTTTTTTCAGGTGTTGTTATAATAGCGGGTAACTATTTAAAATTATATAATACATTACGTTAATCAAATGCATCTTACCAGACCCAGCGAATTCCTTGTTAACTTTAAGACATTCATGTTTTCACCCACAAATATTCGTAATTTATTTTGCTATGTTGGAAATTTTTACAGAATTATCTTAATATACGGAAAACTGAATATCATATATCCGTATAATAATTCAAAACTCTACAATCCCATTATCAACTCTGAGTGACAATGACAACAATACGTGTGTCAACTGTCAAGTGTCCAACGTGAGCATAGATTTAGAAATTTTTTTCGACAATCTCAATATTTCAATCAACGCTTCTCAATAAACCCAATTAAATATTTGGTTGAAGTTATCATTTTACTTTGTTAACTGTTTGTAATTTCAACATATTGCATATACTGCACTCAATTCAATGTCATTCTGAGGACAGAAGGTGAAGGCGACTGGAAGTTATGATTCATATATATATATATATATATATATATATATATATATATATATATATATATATATATATATATATATATATATATATATATATATATATATATATATATATATATATATATATATATACGCTTTTTCTGTCCCTTTGTACGCTTTAATCTTTGAAACTACGCAACGGATTTTGATGCGGTTTTTTTTAATAGATAGAGTGATTCAAGAGGAAGGTTTATATGCATAATAACATCCACTAAATAGTGGAGAAGTACTGTTATTTTTGAGGTTTCTAATGTGATGTCGTAAATAATTACATTTTTTCCGCTTACATTGCAAACGCAGGCTGAACCCTACGAGTTTTATCGAAATAATGTACTAGGTATTGTACACATTGAAAAGGTCTACAGAAAAGTCCGTGATGGTATATGTCTATCTCTTATGGATAACCCACAATAACTTTTTTTTGTCATTTACTTTTTGCGACAAATAATGGCTAATTTTCGAAGCGATTTTAACCCATACAGCATTAATCCTTAACCAATTAAATACCTTGAATACATTGTTCATTTAATATAGATATATATGGCCCTTTACATCGTATGATTTAAGTGAATATTTTCGAAGATATTACAGATTTAAAAATTGCGGGGCGTAGCGTTTGCGGCGGTACCGGCCGGCCGCCCGGTGCGGCAAAAGCGTGCGTGCCTATAAATAGCGCGTCTGAGGCCGCGGTTTTCCCTATAGAATTTGAATTTAGCAGCGAACGGACGCGTTTATTATATCGGAGCTCTCCAGCGAGGAATAGCAATACTTCACTACATAGTATAAAACAAAGTTGCTTTCTCTGTCCCTATATCCCCATGTATGCTTAAATCTTTAAAACTACGCAAAGGATTTTGATGTGGTGTTCTTTAGCAGATACAGTGATTGAAGAGGAAGGTTTATATGTATAAGAGCATCCATGAAATAGTGGACAAATAATGTTATTTTTGAGGTTTCTGATGTGATGTCGTAAATAATTACATTTTTTCGCTAACATTGCAAACGAAGGCTGAACCCTACGAGATTTATCAAAATAATGTACTAAGTATTATACACATTGAAAAGGTCTACAGAGAACTCCGCTATGGTATATGCCTATCTCTTATGGATATACCACAATAAAATTTTTTTCTCATTTACTTTTTACAAATAATGGCTAATTTTCGAAGCGAATTTAACATTACGAATTTAACCAATACAACATTAATCCTTATCCAATTAAATACCTTAAATACATTGTAGATTTTATATAGATTTATATGGCCCTTAACAGCATATGATTTAAATGAATATTTTCGAAGATATTACAGATTTACAGAGAAAGCGACTTATATATATTATATAAGTCTTATATAATAAGTATATATATATATATATATATATATATATATATATATATATATATATATATATATATATATATATATAATATATATATATATATATATATATATATATATATATATATATATATATATATAATTATAATAATTTATATGGCAAAACAACGTTATATATATATATATATATATATATATATATATATATATATATATATATATATATATATATATATATATATATATATATATATAATATAGTTTATTTAACATAAATTGGTTACAGAATTTTGTAATATATAAATTAGCTCATTGTTCATTGTTTTCTATAATATGACTTTCATACTGTCAAATCCAAAATGTAAATAAACAAAAACTACTCTATTCCCACAAAGGCTTTGCCAGAGCGTGGGATAACAATTTCCTCAACTTAAACAATAGTTTATTCAACCAAAACAATAATTCAAAGTAGAAATAATTCAAAGTAACATCATTCGTTCAGAAAACAAACCCAAAGTCAACACCCAAACAGAGCGCTTCCAACCCACTCATTCCATCAAGGAGCCGATGAGATTTCACTTCTGGTATTATGATAGTCGTGTTCAATATAATTTAATTTCAGCCGTTCCTCATATTTTGCGATTACACACTTCAAAAAAAAGAGCTGTCTTATATCCAAAACATCTGCCTCCCGATATAGTTTATCCGATGGATAATCGCTAGTCCTACTGAGCATTAATTTTAGTACTCGTTTTTGGAATCTCTCTAATTTTATTATATGACATTTGGCAGCTGATCCCCATAACAAATTCCCATATGTCAATCTACTTTCAACCAAAGCATAATAAATTACTTTCAGTCTTTTCAGGTCTAGAACTTGTCTTAGAAATCTAAAATTTTGCAGTAGTCCCCTCAAGCCAGAAATCATCCCACTTATATGAGAATTCCATCTCATATGTCTGTCAATTATAATACCAAGATACTTTACTTGATCCTTCATTAAGATTTCTATAACTGTATCATCTTTAAAAATTCTCAATTTATCATATTTCGGGACATTAGATGCAAGACAGCTGAAGACCAGAAAACCACGTTCTATTAAAATTAACTGTCAAAAGCATATCACTGAATGCGTCAATCAAATGGCCCAAATCTGTTTCCAACTTCCCCTTAAAATTTTCCCATGTTTCATCTTCGTAAAAGATTACAGTGTCATCTGCAAAACTTGATATCTCACCTGCTGAGTCAACATTAAGTATACAATTCATGTATATAATAAACAAAACAGGACCCAACACCGTACCCTGCGGGACACCATACTCTACAATATTCTAACAATTCTTACTGTAAGAATTACTTATCAATAATTACTTATTCTCTACAATATCTCACAACACCTGCAACAACTGCCTATGATCAACTGTATCGAAGACCTTCGCAAGGTCTAAGAATACAGCCATCGATTTTTTCCCTTTTCAAGGCTTCGATATATTTTGGACGTATATATATATATATATATATATATATATATATATATATATATATATATATATATATATATATATATATATATATATATATATATATATATATATATATATATATATATAAGGAAATGAAATTTTTTGTGCTTATGGCACTGAATGAATAATTTAATAAATTTCAATGTTTTTATTTAATTATTCAATTAAAATAATTTTAATAATAAATTAATATTCTTATATATATATATATATGAAAGGAAATGAAATTTTTTTGTGCTTATGGCACTGAATGAAATATTTAAGAAAATGAACACTAGAACATTCATTTGAAAAATTGAAATTAATCAAGAGAATGTTATAGTAGAGCTAGATATGTGAACGTGTACGATGTGATGTCTCCATTATCCTTCAAGGGATAAATGTTAGAGAAATATAATTCGATGGACGTGGTGCGACTGACGAGTTCCTTGCAGAACGAAACATATATGTCTCGCACTTTCATCAGGTGTGGCATCGATTTCAATATTTCTCTAACATTTATCCCTTGAAGGATAATGGAGACATCACATCGTACACGTTCACATATCTAGCTCTACTATAACATTCTCTTGATTCATTTCAATTTTTCAAATGAATGTTCTATATTCATTTTCTTAAATATATATATATATATATATATATATATATATATATATATATATATATATATATATATATATATATATATATATATATATATATATATATATATATATATATATATATATATATATATATATATATATATATATATATATATTAAATATAATCAACCGAAATGATAATTTTTTTCCATAGGAAACCTCGCTATTTTAACGCACAGATTGACTGTGAAGTTTTGTTCAGAACTGACTAACAGATAATAATTTCATTTAAGATTATTTATATCTCAATTTATTTCATTATGTAATAACTTACCCAAGTAGATGTAAGTTTGCAAGATATAAAAGTTTACGATTCAAAATTTAGTTTTTAATGTGGCTTTGCTTTAAAGCAATTTCGTGAATTTGTTGTTGCATTTTTTTATTGCATTTTCTCACTTTATTGCACTTGATTTTTTTCCCTGAAATTGATGAAAATTTTCATCAAATTATCAATAATTCTTCAATAAAACATTTAAAAAGCTGGGAAAATTTACTAGTTGATACTTTAATTCTCTTCATTAAGTAATACTACATCTGATCACAGGACTGATGATCTAATATTCTTGTAGAAATCATGATTCATGCTCGGAATTGAGTCCATCAGTTGCTCAACTTCCTTTTTAGCTTCACGTGTTATAAATCCATTGAAGTATAAACATGGAAGGGGAACAAATTTTCTCGATAATGATCTTAAGACAAAAAACGTCTTTTTTGTTGTTGGTATATTTATAATAAATTTTATCATTGTATTCTCATATTTTGTTCTCATATTCTCATGTATTGATTTCTCATATTTTTCAATATGAAAAATGTAACATTTAAAGTTTTAGGGATAATAATAAAAATAAACAATCTATTAAAAACATTGTTATATATTTTATATCAATGTGAGTAGATAGTAATGAATTTACCACTTTCTTTAATTCTACTACTAAAATAATGAAATGCAAAACGATATTCAATAAACTTAGAACGAACATAATATTTCTCTCAAGTATTTTCTACAAATAAAATCGGAAATAACGTAAAAACTCAATATAACAATCATTATATACACTTATCTTCATATAATAGTCACACTATACACTTTTTCAATAAATCATATTATTAAAACTAACAGTCACTTAAATCTTATGCTATTTCTTAAGTTTGGAGAAAATTTTTTCTGCCCATTCGAATGTTTGGAATCTTAATGTATAATAATAATTTACTATAAATGTATTTGCATGTAATGTTACAAATCACGAAATGCTTTCATAAACTCTACATTCATACATTCGTACATGAGATTTCCGATTCAATGGATAAACTTTGGCAGTGGTCAGAGTGAACACGACTGATAATTGTCGTACCTTTCTAGTTTGACAAATACTGTTAACAAGAAAATTATTATTTCAATAAATAATGCGTTACAAAAATAATAAAATATTCTCCAGCAGAAGTAATATAGTTAGGTATCTGCATAATTTACATTTATGAATAGTAGAAGTTCCAAAAGCTTTAATCATTTTGCACAATACTTTGAAATATTCCTATATTATTTAATACAATTCCGTTTCTACGAGTTTCACAGAGGAATTGAAAAAAATGTGTTAAACTGAAAAAATTGTGTTTAACTGAAAAAAAAATGTGTTAAATGGTTGAAATAAATAGGAACAACAAGTAATTGACATTTAGTGTAAAGTTTGGATTGTGCAGAGCATTCAGTTGAATAAGACGATTGAAAATGAAGAATTGTCAAACAATTTGAGACTGCTATGTTAAAAAAATATAGCAAACTCTGTTGGTATGTGTCATAAATAATTTTCAAATGACTCCTTGTTGAATTCACTTCACATTATGTCAAATATATTCAAGAGTTTTTACTAAATATTCATCTCTATTAGATATCAAAGTTTTCTTACCGTATACAGAATGTGCAGTTCTGTATATTAGATTGAATGATTGGAGATAGATTCGACTTATATTCTAGATACTGTCAGGAATGTTCTTAATTGTAATTTGTCATAATTCTCATAATTCACACTTTCTTCTAATATTTCAACATCAAATTCATACTAAATATCGAAATTTATTAAATGCCTTTCTATTTTTTTTCAAATGACCACTTTCTAACACTATAGTTGACTATCCTCAAACACTGACACTTTTTAATAAAAAATTTAAATCCTACCATTTATGAAGTTTTTATCAAAACTCCTGATCTATTCTGTTTATGTAAATATGTGCATATACGTATACACACACAGACACACACATTGAAAGATTGTATAAAACCAGTGTTCGGTGATAATTTTGTTGTAATGGATTCGAGAAGATTGAATCGGCGTATTGTTAAAGGCGATATATCCGTTGAATACTTACCGTCGACAAGTGTGTTGATATATTTCAAAGGTCAGAGATTACCTGAAAATGTCTCGATTCTTAATTTTTTTAAGGGACGTACATCCTTATATACAGAAATCGTTCAATGCGTAAAATGTTTTCGATGTGGCCATTCAGTCAACTTTTGTAGAAGCAGAGAATAGCGCTGTGTAAAATGCGGAAGTTATCATGGTACAGAAATCTGTAACAGTAATGAGGAATATTGCAATGGAAATCATAAATCTAATGATAGTGTTACGAATTATGGGTTTCGACGGATAAATTCCAATAACTTTTAACAAACAATAAATATCCTTTATTAACAACTGAAAATATAAATACAACAATGTCAATGTCACTTATGTTTTAACCTTATTTGCAAAGAACTCTACTATGCCGACACGTGGTTGCTACTCTATGTTCTTCTCTCTCGATCTCAGACTGGAATGACGGAGGCAGTTCGATGTCCTGAACATCGACACTGCAACCACAGCCTAACTCTACTTACGTAGGTAGAGTTAGGCTGTGCCACGACCCCCTTTATACGTAGTAATCAGTAATTAGGTAATTATCGTAATAGGTAGTAAAGGTGGTCGTGGCTGTGCTGCAACTCTAGATGGGCTCTGTGGTCGTGCCTACGACGGTTCTCAACAGCCTCATGATTTCTTCAAACATCCATCAACTATTGTGGGCAAATCTGTAACAATAGAAATTGTCCTTGGAAAGTATTCTTGGAACATTATTTGAGTGATAAAGTTTCTCTCCTGCTCTGCAATGAGATTAAACTAAATCGACTCAATAATTCGTAATGAATGACGCAATAAGAGAATTAAACTGAACAAAAACAAATTTCTGCTGAAATAAGCTGACTCGTCTCAAATTTATTATGAACAAATGACACTTATGTCTTGGTGAAACATCATGTTAAAAACAATAAATTAAAATTAACACACTTGGCCTAAGTTTCACTAAATATATTAGAAACTCTACATTTGATTTGTTTCGGGTGGTTAACCCATTAGTAAAATATTGAGTTAACATGTCAGCAACGTATTGTGTTACGATTATGGGTTTCGACGGATAAATTCCAATAAGTAACTTTTAACAATCAATAAATAATTCTTTATTTACAAACTGAAAATAAACACAACAAATGTCAATATCACTTATGTCACACTTCTGTCTATTTCACTGTAATCTAGATAACTGTAATCCAACTCTCTCTCTGGCCTGCCATCTTCTGTCCTGGTTCATTATATACCCTAGAGTTTTCTAGAAGTTTCTATTTCGAGAAGGTTCGATTGCCAGAACCACGAATATATATATATATATATATATATATATATATATATATATATATATATATATAGAAGAAATATTTATATGTAAATTTGGAATCGAAATTACACCGCAAAAGTTTTCAACCTCGACTGGGATACGAACCCAGGTCTCTCAAGTTTACGCCCTGTTGCTCTACCAACTAAGCTACCGAGGTCTACTACTTCGCGATGCAATTCCGACTATATCTAATTACTCTTTTGTTTTGCGGTGTAATTTCGATTCCAAATTTACATATAAATATTTCTTCAATATTTCCGACGTGCATGGTTAGCGCGAATAATATTCATATATATATATATATATATATATATATATATATATATATATATATATATATATATATATATATATATATATATATATATATATATATATATATATATATATATATATATATATATATATATATATATATATATATATATATATCTATACTTCGTGGCCAGAACGTAGTGTTCGTTGTTACATCACATTTGCCGAAATATTCTAGATAACACAGAGATGGCTTCAGATATTTTCGTAACAATAGTATACTCTTGATAAAGGATTAACCACCCGAAACATGTAGACTTTTTAATATATGTATTTAGTGAAACGTAAGCCACATGCGTTAATTTTAATTTATTATTTTCATTTTGAACGTTAACTTTTTCAGCGGAATGTTCATAAATGATAATATTGATAATAGATTATCTTCTCCCCAATTATGAATGTAAAAGTAAAGTGCCGATTGTGTTAGTTCAGTAAGGTGGTTTATGTGTTAGCTGAAGTTAAATCATTACATTTGAGAACTCTTAATATGGGCCAATCCCCGAAAAATTGCAGAATCGCCTGCATCAATTTTTGTGAAAGAAGATAATTAATTTGGAGCGCTGTAGGTATTTCAGAATTGACTGAAACTAATGTCTGTGATTTCATAAGATTTTTTTCAAGTTATTATAATATATCGCCAGCGAAAGAAGTTTAAACATTTTAATGCTAAAAGTAGAGGTAAATTTGGCAAACCCATATGATACCAAACCTTTGAATGAGTGTATCCGTTTTGTCAAGTATGAAGTACATCTGTAACCACACAAAAGTAGTTGAATTTGTTTTTTTTAGGCAACTGCTTTAGTGACATCTTACAATTTGTTGCATGAAATAAGAAACCAAAAAAAACTTTCTGTAATATGATTGCTGTCGCGATCTATGATCGAATTGCAAAACTTTATTTGACATTTTATGAAATTCGACAGTTTTAGAGGTAGTGCTTGAATATTATTTATCTGCTTCATTTTCTACTTGGCAGTCGGTACGTGAAAATGTGTATGTTTTGTTAGAATTTTCATTAGTAATTTTTCTTATTTCAGCAAGACAAACCCAAGTAAAACTGGAGAAGCTCAAAAGTTCCAGTTTCTAGGACGGCTTTTCTGTTTTTACAGTACAGTAAGTACTTTTTTCCTCATTTTCTTTTAGTTAGGTCAACTTAACATGCTGGTCAAAGTGACACGTCGACTGTGGAGATTTGAAAATAGTGTACAATTTTTGAAACATATGTATATATACATTTATTGTGATCACATTCTATTTTATCATTCATTTTGATAGACGTGGTAATTATAATTTATAGCATATTTTTCAAATATCCATATGTTGAATCAGTAAATAAGGTTTAGATTCCATTCTACCCTTTGCTCCTTAGATTTTTTAACATTAGTTTACTACTGATGGCATGTTGGTTTGGAACCCTCTAATTTCCACAATATCATTATATTTTTGTAGTGTTTCTGTTATACAATAATCTAATTATTCTGGTCCTTACATTTGTAACAATGATTACTGATACAATATAATTTTTGAGTATTGAAATGGTGTGACATATTATGTATACACATAATATATCATATATACGTATTATATTATTGAAAATATATCAACATAAATTTAACAACACGGCAAATAGATGATTTGCCCTTTTAATTGAAGACATTGTTCAAATTTGATCTTATATTGATGTCATATATTCTTGTTAACTTATAAATGCTCAAATATTACTTTTTAGTGGTTTTTACATTGATGTATTTTTCTTTAAAAGCAAGTATTTTGGGACGAGCTTTACTAATAATAAAATAATTAAAATTTATTAATAATAATTTTTGGTTAATATATTCGGAACGATTGATAGACTTTTCATATTGCTGAAATTGCAAATATTTTCTCTAAGTTGTCTTAATAACTTGTTATATATATATATATATATATATATATATATATATATATATATATATATATATATATATATATATATATATATTTAATTAATTATTTTTATTGATAAGAATTATGAAAAACATTTTCTCTTATTCTACAGAGAGATAAGAACATTTCATGATAATTATTTCTGTTTCGGTCAAAGGTTCAAAAAGCTTAATGATTTTCAATTTATTGAATTATTTATATTAGATTATATTGTTTACCTTCATTTTTACTCAAAGTTTCAATCATCTGTTTAAAATGGCCTACTGATATTGTTGAATGAATAATATTATTTCAATCAATTTTTATTGAATGATCAACATTCTTCTTACTATTTTCCTAAAGAGTTATTTAATAATAATAATAGAAATATTTATTTTCATAATTGTCATAGAAAAATACATAAAAAAGAAAACAAGGCAATACCTATGGATAAACTATCATTACACTTTATCGCAGGCTAACAGGAATGCATTTGCATTGTGAGGTTCAATTTCAAATTCAGCAAATAAGTTATTGTGTTTCTGATCGAAGAGTAGCAATCGATAAATGCACAAAGTGGGTACTGTTAATATTATCTATTTTCACCACATTGTTCGTGGTGAAAAGTCATTTAGAAGAATCACGACGATTGATCTTTAATATTCTCAAAACATGCTTTTGCATAACAATATCCCTCTTCGAAACTGAACTGCCATCTCAGAAAATGATCCCATAACTCAACAGATTTTTGAAGTTGTAATAAGCTTTTTTAATCATAAATAATTGGAATATTTTTTCACCATCTATCGCACCTTAGTGTTGCTGTAACGACTTGGCGCGAATCAGGACAATCCCAAAATGCAGCAATCAGTGATTGAAGAGGGTGGTGCGGCTTACGGAACGCCGTCGGTGAGGAGCTACGATGATCTGTTTCCGGCTTTACCGGAATCAGCTCCAGGAATGGGTCAAAGCAGTCATCCAGGTGCAGGATGGCAACAGAGAAACAACAAAATGAGGGTTGGTTCATCCATCATCACACAAGTATTCAGGTGAGCCATATTATCTTTCTTACCTATGACATGAGAATATTCAGATCAGATCAATATCATAAATTAACCTTGTGGTCTATGAATTGCTAACTATTGCTAAAGTGCTTATAAGTTAAAGCATAATAGCATTTATCTGAGATATTTTTATATCTAGAAATTCAAAATTGTTCATTGCTTTCAATTTGTTTCTTTTGTTTAGAGTTCCATTTGAAGAAAGAAAACAAGATCATAGCCAAAAATTTGGAGAAGGAGAATCTATTCAGACATGTGGTAATATTATGAAAGAAAGTGGGGCACACATCGAAATATCCCATGGCAAAGATCAGTCCCTGACTTTCTTGGTAACTGGCAAACAGAATGATGTTCTTGAAGCTAGAAGAAAAATTCTAGTTCATTTTCAAACACAGGTATAATATTAGTAATGCAATTTGTATTAATGCAAAAAAAAAAATAGATTTTACAATGCTTATTTGACATCTATATGTATTTTTCTTATTTAGGCGTTGTTAGTATATACAAATTTCTTTAATTATATAGTAATTAAGTAGTTAGTGGACAGATCTTATTTTTGCACCCATGTCCACACTGAATGAGGTTTTGAGAAAAAAAATGGATTTTTCTACGTCTACATCTACGTCTTTTCATTTATATAATGAAAATTTTAAATGAAACATCTAAATGAATAAGAACGTGAACGATTAAATATCTTTTATATGACGTATTTATTGTGATGAGCATTAGAGGTTACAGCATCAGCAAATACGCGTGACACTCAAAGCTTTCCATCAACGCTCGTATTGTTCAATTACAGGCTCTGTAAGTCAAGTAGCTTTACGCGTTTAGTATTATGTATATATTAATCTACCGAAAATACAAAAAAAAATTAATGAAATGCTTTTATGTAATCTCCATATTTCCTTTTTCAATTGCAGGCCAGCAAGCAGATCTCTATTCCCAAGGAACACCATCGTTGGATATTAGGAAAGAAGGGTGACCGTCTTAAAGAACTAGAAAAACAGACTGCAACTAAAATTTCTGTCCCATCTATGAATGATTCATCTGATATCATTACAATTTCAGGTGAGCACATGATTTGAAAGAATGGAATTATTCAGGTTATCAGATGAATTACTAACCTATATTAATGATTTTCTAGGTACTAAAGAGGGCATTGAAAAAGCAGAACATGAAATAAGAATAACTTCTGATCAACAATCCAAAAAAGCCTCTGAACGTTTAGACATACCAAAAATTTATCATCCATTCATTGCTGGCCCATTCAATGAATATGTCAGTCAACTTTCTGCTGAGACAGGAGCTAAAATAAATGTACCACCACCATCGGTAATGAAAGGTAAAGATGAATGTTGAATAAATTATTTTTATGACTAGATATTTATATCCCGTGATGTTCATATCATAAATTTCTTTCAGATGAGATTTTTATTGCTGGTGACAAAGAAGGTGTAGCAGCAGCAAAGGCTAAAATAGAGGCGATCTACAAGAACATGGAGAAGAAGTGTAACACTGTTAGTGTTGAAGTTCCAAAGCCTCAACACAAATATGTTGTTGGACCAAAAGGTTCTACCATAGCAGAAATTCTTCAAACTACTGGAGTTAGTGTGGAAATGCCAACAAGTAAGATAATATGTATATTTTCTAATCTATCAAATCAAATAGCTTGTTTGTTCTTTAATTCAAATTAAATTAATAAAATCTTTTAATATTATTTAATAAAACATTTATATTGGTTAACTATTTTTAGTTTTGGTAAAGTAAAAAATTTTATTTGCTGGTTTATAATGTCAGAATTTTCCCACTAAAGTATTAGAACTAATTCCACAAATTCATATATTTTTTAATGTAATTAAAAATATATAGATACGCACTTTTTGAAAGCACACGGTGCACATTGTTGTGATATTTGAATTATATATTGTACATGCTTTACAGCAACAATATCAATTAATTCCTTGTTCAACATTTCATAGAACATTTTTGAATATATACTTAAATTAACAACACTTGGCAAAATTTTACAAAATTGTTTAATACACAACATATGTTGGTATCATTTTAATTGGGCTATTAGCCCAACATTTGAGTGCATTAATCAATTTTGTTTAATTTAATGCTTTTAATTATAAGATACATCATAGCAAGTATATATGAATATAATAAAATTCACTTATCGGACATTTTTTCAGGTGATTCTTCAACTGGCACTATTACATTGAGAGGACCCCAAGAGAAGTTGGGTTTAGCTTTGAATAAGGTTTACGAAAAGGCAAATTCTGTCAAGTCTTGTCATGTTGATGCTCCAGCTTGGTTGCACAAATACATAATTGGTAGAAAAGGTCAAACAATTAAGGAAATCACACAAAATATGGAAAAGGTACAAATTTTATCCAACTGGAAATTTGTCAATTCAAATGTTTCCAAGTATTCTACAATAATACAACTATGACAAATAATTATGAAAATCAATAGTAGACTATTTAAACATTTGTAAATATTTCTATTTTAGTAACCAATAACTATGTGCATCAGTTGATTTTTAACAATCTAATTGTTTTCTAGATTCATGTTGAATTTACTGCTGAGGATAAGATCAAAATTGAAGGTCCACCTGAAGAAGTAGAAAAGGTTCAAGAACAATTGGAAATAATGGCAAATGATCTTATTAAAAAAATGACATATGATGAAACACATGTTGATCCCAAACTATTCAAGCATATCATTGGAAAGAATGGAGCAAATGGTGAGAAAAATTTCTTTCAAAATTAAAATATGTTTTATAAATATTTCTTGTAGATACTAATCTACTCAAAATTCCAATTTCATTTTACCAATATGTTGAACTTATTATTATATATAGTTCATTTTTTTCATATATAATTTCAATTTTTGAATTTTTTAATATTGTTTTCTTATTTTATAATATATATTTTATTGAAAGCTTTTAAAAAGTTATTTTTTTTCTCGGTGTCAGTTGTAGTTTTATTGAGAGAAGCTTTTTTTTCAATATATCAATTTTTGTGAAATATAGTAAAAATGTTATTAATTTTTTTCAGTTAATAAACTTAAAGGTGAATTCAATGTAACTATTAACATTGATGAGAGAGGTGTTATACGTATTGAGGGCAATAAAGAAGAAGTGCAAAATACCAAGGAGGAATTAGAAGAAAGAATTCGAAAGCTTGAAAATGAAAAAGAGAAAGATGTTATTATTCCTCAGCGTCACTATAAGAGTATTATTGGCTTCAAAGGAGAAAATATCAAGGATATTCGGGATAAATTTAACCAAGTGCAGATTAATTTCCCAGGACCTGGAGATAAAAATGATATTGTCAAAGTGAGAGGTGAGTTATATTTACAAACTAATAAATTCAATAGACGATGAATCTACTCTGTGATAATTCATATTTAAATGAGAGGTAATAATAAAAACTGCGACTAGTTTCGCCTTTTACGGCATTATTATTCTTGATAATGTCGTGAAAGGCGAAACTAGTCGAATAAAGAATTTTTCAGTCAGTGATTTTTAGACAAGTTTTTATTATTACCTCTCATTTATAAACTAATATTTGAGAGATTAGATTTATGGGGAACACCTCAAATATATGTATTTAAATTGAAAATATACAATTACTTTGAAAATGATTTATGTATTATACAATTTCTATAGTTTGTTTTAAGAATTTTAGAATTTTCTAAAAGAAAACACAGAAGCATATGAAAAGTTCAGACTTTCCTTTATTGTAGTAAATTTTCTGTTTAGGACTGAAGGAGGATGTTGATAAGTGCTGCAGATATTTAGAAAAACACGTGAAAGAACTGAATGAGTCCTCATATCAGATCGAAGTGCCCATCTATAAACAATTTCACAAGTTCATCATAGGTAAAGGAGGTGTAAACATTAAAAAAATTCGAGCAGAAACACAAACAAAAATTGATCTTCCTTTAGAGGTTGATAGGAGCGACTCCATCACAATCACAGGCAAAAAAGTGAGTTATTAGAATGAAAAATATTCGTGAATTTTCAACTAAATGCATAAATATGTTTAAAATTTAGGAAAACAGATAGCTGACAGAATATTTAAAATTAGTTATTATTTTTAATATTTCCAAGATTTTTTTTTCATTTTGGTCCAATAAATTTTAATTGAATTAAGCTAAACATTTTTTTTTTTGGTAGTTTTTCTTATATTACAAAATTAATTATTATTCTTTTTCAGGAAAATGTAGAGCAAGCTAGAGAAATGATAAGGAAGATTCAAGACGAACTTGAAACAATTGTAACTGAAGAAATTACAATTCCTCCCAAATACTACAATTCTATGATTGGCGCTGAGGGAAAACTTATACACTCGATCATGGAAGATTGTGGAAATGTAACCATCAAATTTCCGACTCCAGAAAGTAAAAGTGATAAAGTCACTATCAGAGGACCTAAGGAGGATGTTGTGCGTGCCAAACAACAATTGCTTGAGCTAGCTAATGAAAGGGAAATGGCTAGTTTCACAGCGGAGGTGGGTGTAACCTAAAATTTTGTAAGCAAAATGAAAAACTTAATTTAAAACTGACTTATGATTATTAGAGATAATGAGAAAGTGTAGATTCATTCTTGTTGGTTTTTTAAAAGGGTGGTCTCTTAATTTGCTCATTCACTCGAGCGTTGAAATATTGTTTTTCTCATATTTTTGCGAATAAATTTCTAACCATATTATACTTTAATACCATAAAATATTTTTTAAAGTTTTCCAGTTTTTTTAAAAAGTTTTTTAAAATATGCTTATTAGTGCTATAATACATCCTCCATCCATCCCATGATTTTTAAATAGTCAAAATCTATTCCAGATTCGTGCCAAACCTGAACATCATAAATTCCTTATTGGTAAAAATGGTGCCAAAATAAAGAAAATACGCGATTCTACTGGAGCAAGAATTGTTTTTCCTTCGAATGATGATGAAGATCGCGAAGTAATCACCATCATTGGGAAAAAAGAATCTGTGGAAGAGGCTAAAAAGGCACTTGAAGTGACTATTAAGGAAATTGTAAGTGTTTTCTATTATAATTATTATAATTTCCCTATTTATTTATTATTTTTTTGGTTATCTTTTTTATTGCCCAATTTTTTCAATAATTAATTTTGCAAAAGATTATTTTGATGTTCTCTTATACTCTATAATAGATTTTCATAATATGTAATGAGAAACATCAAATAAATATTTTATTCTTGCAGAAGGAATATATTTGTCCTCTAAAACCCTGCATTATTACATTTTTAAAACGTAGTTCTGTGTTTGTATTAATATATCTCCTATTATTTTCAGGAAGACACGATTCTGACTACCATTACAGTAGATAGAAAGCATCATAAGCATTTTGTCGCTCGAGGTGCAGAGAAATTGAACCAAATTAGTGATGAATATGGTGTCAGATATCGTTCCCTCGTTCAGGAGATTTAAGCGACCAAGTAACATTAAAAGGTAAAAAATTCAACTAGTTAAAATGTTGGTTGTGTGTACAGTTGTATAGTTCATGTGCATTAACATTTTCTATAGTTATTCTAAACTAAGTTAACAGTTCAATTTAGATTAAACAGAATGGTTTTTTGACAGTTTTTCGGTAAACTTAAAGGTTTCAAAGAATTTCATTGACTGAGTTTCATGAAATTATCTTCCCTTCAGGATGATAATTTTGAATCATTGTATGATAAATCAATTCTGATATCTGATAAACTCAGAATCAGATAGTTAATCAGAATCATTCTGATAAACTATCAGAAAAAAATTAAGGAGAAATGCGATTCAATGTTGAAAAGATGCAATGAATATTAATACATTATTATGTCTTTCAACGCTTCTGGATGAATGTTTTTTTATCTTGATAGGATAATAGATAAGAACAACTGTAGTGATGCTAAATAAACATAGGTTGACTTTGTACTCCACTATTTTTATATGTCTAGGTTATTAGATTATTTACAGTATTCATTGATCTTACTCTTTATTTATTTTGCAATATATGTATTTTTGAGTATTGTTTTCATTTTCTAGGTCCCAAGAATGCAATGGAAGCTGCTATTGCAAGAATAAATGAAATAATTTGCGATTTAGATTCCATGGTCACTATTGAGTGTATTATTCCACAGAAACATCATCGTACCGTAATGGGAGCTAAAGGTCATAAGGTAAAGACTGTAACTGCCGATTTCGATGTACAAATCAAATTTCCTGAACGCGACAGAATCGAGGAATACGAAACTAGCCAAACAAATGGAGATGTTGATTCTGAGCCAGTCAGGCATTGCGATGTAATTCGCATTACAGGTAAACAATCCACATAGCTATTTGAATTTCTGCCATTTTATCAACATTGTATTAACTATATATGCTACAAAGCATTTGATTTTACCAGAAGAGATAATTCTCAAAACATCAAATTTTTTTGAATACATGGTAAATGCAAAAAATTCCTTTGAAATGAACAGTACAGTTAGTACAGCTGAGAAAATTCTCAGTTCTAAGAATATTTTAATCTGTGTTAATTATGTAATATTAAAAATTTTAATCGATGTTATTGAGGTTTTTAGGAGTGTTATTATCAAATATACATTTTCAATTTCTGTTTGGATCAATCTGGTTGATATACAATTCATATCTGAACAATAATCTGCAATCTGAAAATTAATCAAATATTAGGGACTATAGTAGAGATTTTCAAACCTTTTTTGTCTAGTGATGGTAATTGATGAGCATAGTGTTGAATTAGAATTTTATATTTTACTTTCCAGTGTCAATTAGTTGTATTTTTTGCAATACATGAAATATTTATCCATTTATTCATCATCTGTTGATTCTGGCATTTGTGTTGAAACATGCCTCAAATATGAGAAATTATTTATTTTAATTCAACTGTTTTGTTCAGGTAAAGAAGAGAACTGTATTAACGCTAAAAGGGCGCTCCTGGACCTTGTACCCATTACAATCAATGTAGATGTTCCTTATGATCTGCATCGCTCTATCATAGGGCAGAAGGGACGTGATGTCAAAGAACTCATGGACAGATATGACGTTCATATTGTTCTGTCTCCACCAGAGTTGAAAGAAGATATAATCAAGATTACAGGTGCACCAATTAATGTTGAAGATGCCAAAGAGGCCCTATTAGAAAGGGTAAAGGAACTAGAAGCTGATCGAAAAGATAGAGAATTGAGATCTTTTGCCTTGAAGATTGAAGTTAATCCGGATTATCATCCAAAGATTATTGGAAAAGCTGGTGCTGTAATTACAAAAATCAGGAAAGACCACGATGTGCAGATCAATTTTCCAAGAAGAGGTAATGAAAATAAGTGTATCAAAAAAAATACTTTGATTCTGATTCAATAAGATCTGTTGACTGTTAGATTGCACATTAAATTAAAAGTTAAAACTTCCTCAATAATGAACAGTTTAGTCAAAAAGGAACTTTTGAGCACTCTAGACAGAATTAGTTTTCTAAATACTTTGTGGTTTTTCCAAGTGGATTTGTGGTTTTATAGTAGAGTTATACATCACAATAACTTAAATTTATTATAGCATGAATACAAAAAAAAATTTCTTTTAGGTGATCCTGATGAGCATATCATCACAATTACTGGCTATGAACAGAACACGGAAGCAGCCAGTGATGCCATCATGAAAATCGTCCACCAACTGAATGATATCTATAAAGAAGAAGTACACATTGATTCGCGTATCCACTCTCGTCTTATCGGAGCTCGAGGTCGTTCTATTCGTAAGATCATGGACGACTACAGGGTTGAGATTAAGTTCCCAAGAAACGACGACGCGGACCCAAATCTAGTGGTTATATCTGGTGAAGAAGATAACGTGATTGAAGCACGAGATCATCTGCTCAACTTGGAGGAAGAATTCGTAAGTTTAAACTTTGAATATCGAACTATATTTTCTCCTCAAATTGTATGTAGTTTTCTTAATACAATTTAAGTGTAAAATATTTCTCCTCTAGAACAAACCTTTCAACATTTTGTGTCTCATGAATTGATCTAATAATTTATCTATTTTGATTTCAAGAAGATATTTTTTGAAGAGAAGAAAAAATTTCAAATTTTTAAAATGGCTCAAAGACTGAACATTTTCTGCTTCTCTAAATTACTGGAGTTTTCACAACAAAATCTACATTCTCAGAGACGATCTTTTTGCTTTTAGCAGAAGTCAAAAGTCCTTTAGTTTTAGTTAAAACTAGCCCTTCAACCAAAACCTGGAATATGAAGCCAAACACATACACAAATTTTGTGACATTATTTTTGGAATTTTATAAATCCTAATATGGATTGGTTAAACTGCCGATTTATTCGGGACCAAGCTCATTTCCTATCTAAATTTTATATTGAAAGATGTTATACATATATTTATTTGTATATCATGAAGCTTTCAGTCATTTCTAACTGTGCCGTTATATTTTATGAGGAGGATTTTTGAGGTCTTTTAATTAACTTGAAATCTGTTGTGTTGATATTAAATTTCAATCTTTTGCAGCTACAAGATTACGAAGAGCAATCAGAACGTACTCAAAACCACACTCTTAATATTCACTTTGAGAATACAGGACCTGCTCAGTCCAATCGAGGCCAATCGCGTGGTGCCCAACCTAACGGCTTTGTCGTACAGGGCGGCCCCTGGGAACAACGTGCTCCTAATACCAACAGCGTTACCGAATTTCCATCGTTTGGTCGTAACACCGAAGAACCGAAACAGGCACCGATAGCGGGCGCTTGGGGTTCCCGTCGCTAGACACTACGCTCAGTAATTTTGCTACGAAGGTGCTATTGTTTGATGTTTCTAAAACGAACCTTTTTCTTGCCTAATCTTCATTCTGAGAGTGTTTTTTTTATATATATATATATTATATGTATGTATATTTTTAGTGCGTTTTGATGAAAAATTTCATTGTGAGAGTAATCTCAGTTAATCATAGTATAGAATTTTGAAAAACATTTTAGCTTATTGTTGGTTTTTATTTAGGAAATTTGTTTCTAAATATTCATTGACATAATATTCTTAGAAGGGGAATCTGTAGAAGAGGAGCTGCTATGGTGCATAACTTCTGGGACTGTTTTTGTTCAATTTTTTTCTTTTGTGCCATAGGTTTTGTGTGAACCTTATGTTCAAGCTCAAGCAATCCTTTTGAATTTTGTAGAGTGATAAAAACTGCCACAGAGTGCGTCCTCGTAGCGAAATATGCTGTAGTAGAGCTAGAATAACTAACAATAACTATTATATGTATCCTTTTCCCTCACTGTTTGCTGCATTGAAAAAATTATAGGCCGCGCAATGAATTCTGGACTTGTAAATGGACACTGACTTATATTAAGACGAAAACATGGAAACATATTTCTTTTATTTCAACGCGATATTCAGTCTTCCCTTGTTGATTGAGGGGGCAGACAGGCCTAGATACGGCCTTAACTTGTAGAGGAGTTATGATGTTTTGCCTTTTCATTCTCTGTGTTGAAATTTTATTATTCCTCATTTAAATGTAGCGGCTCGATTTGCGTTGTGGTAGTGTTCAGTTCATACCATTCAGCTGTATTTTTCACGTGTGAAGAATAACAATTATATATTTTTGATGAATTAATTTGAAATTCAATGTACTGGGTTTGGTTTTATTATGTAAGCATGTGTTAGGAATGCTACCTCAATACTGACAATTCAATTTAATCACCGTGGAATAACGGTTTGTTTAATTTTTTTATATTCTGGAATTTATTTATTGCATTATATGTGTCATAACCTCTCTGCCTATTTGAGGCTTTGGTGCCTTTCTCATTTTTATATGACCGTATTGTACTTCGGTTATATGAAATATTTTGCATTTTTTTTCCTTAGAGGTGAAGGATGACTATTTTTTATTTAGAGATATATTTATATAAAATGATGCAGACTGAATGTGCCGAACAGATAGATATATCGACACTACTTAAGCAACTTACTGGTATTTGCTATTTATAATGATTGTATATAACAATGATTATATACTTGAGTCCTTGCGGTCGTTTTTTGTTAGCCCTGGACTACCTGAGGGAGAGAATAATATATTGATTTAAATAGAAAATGTTTAATTATTTTTTTCATATCCTTGAGAATACTGTTATAAATCTGCAATTATTAAATTCAACAAATTCGTTGATTTTTGGAACGCACTTAATATTGACTCTCGAAAGTAATTGGTTGTATTTCGTTGACAAAATTTGTGTAGACAGCTCCCTAAAAGTTTTATTTGATATTTTTCGATTGAGAATCTCAGTATGGGATATATATATATATATATATATATATATATATATATATATATATATATATATATATAAGATATATATATATATATATATATATATATATATATATATATATATATATATATATATATATATATATATATATATATATATATATATATATATATATATATATATATATATATATATATAAATTTTTTATCAAATCAATTCATTACAATTGACATAGAAAGTTGAATGTTTTAGTTGGTGTAAAACTGATGTAAATGCAATATTTAATGATTTAATTTAATGTATACTGTGGCTCCGATATTCAAATTATCGACTTTCAAAATTATCTAATACATTTTAGAAATGAAGTAGAATTTAGGTCAAGTTGAAATGGCTGTGAATTGAAATACCAACGAAAGACTTCCTGTAATGAATTTTTCGTTAACATTATTCCATGGCTTTCAAAAAGTTTTTGGTATTTATATTAGTTAATTTCTTTAATTCGATGTAAATATACAACAAGAAATCTTTAAAGATAAATGTTTTGTCTAGTCTGACATCTATGAGTGACAAAGCCAATCAAATGCTCTTCTGTTTATCAATATTGGATAAATCGACTACGTTGATCATTTTAAATAGATGTCGCTTTTCATGTTCGAGCTATATATATTTATATAAATAACACAAAATTCAGCGAAAAGGAATCGAACTCTTTATATCTTGTAAAATGAATATCTCCGGTTTTGAAGACTGAATTATTTTTCGATTTAGATAATTCAAAAAGGTTAAAACAGGTACATTTTTACAAATAGAAAAAAAACTCACGGTTTAAACCTGCACTTGTAACAGCCGTTGACATATGTTTCGAGCTACTGGCTCTCCTTAGAACGGCGCAGTTCAAGTTTCAGATGTTCGAAAATTAATTAACACCAAATTTATCTCTGAGGAAGCCAATAGCTCGAATATAACAATATATGTAAGGTACAAGCAATACAAGTGCAGGTTTATACGTTAGTTTCTTTTTATATTTGTATAAATGTACCTGCTTAAACCTTTTTGAATTATCTAAATTGTCGGTTCAAAATTCCGTAAGGTATGAATATCGCCCCATAGGCGTAAAATGATTCAGTCTTCAAAACCGTAGATATTCATTTCACAAGCTACAAAGACGTCGATTTTTCTCGCTGAATTTTGAGTGATATTTAATTTTCAAGTTGAAGTTACAACCGACTAAGTAAATAAGGTACTTATTTACTTAGTCGGTTGAAGACTCCGTAAAGGATAAATAGTCGCCACATTGGCGATATGTTGACCAAATCTCCAAACCCGGAGAGTTCACGTGGAAGCCTAGCAATGGAGACTTCTTTTGCAGGTGTGTTCGTTTGTAGTTGATTCCATCTCCAGGTTCGTACACCTTGAACTTGGCTACGCCGTTCTGAGGAGAGCCAATAAGCTCGAAACACGTGTCAACGGCTGCTTCCAATTGAGTTGCGGGCTATACCGATAATTGTGTTTTTTGTCATTTGTACTTTTCACGGCAAGTAAATTTTTCATTAAATTTTTCATATATATATATATATATATATATATATATATATATATATATATATATATATATATATATATATATATATATATATATATATATATATATATATATATATATATATATATATATATATATATATATATATATATATATATATATATATATATAAGGAAATCAATTCCATACTAGACTCGGTTATTAATTTCACATCGCCCAACGAGAGAGTCTCATTGCTTTCTATTAAATCAGCTAATAAAGCTTACACTTTAATCAACGTGCACGCTCCCATTAATCACCACAACAAAACCGTTCCAGAAAGCGTACAAGATTTTTGGGAAACATTGGAAGAAACAACCAATAAAATACCAAAACACCACGTGAAAATCTTGCTAGGAGATTTTAACGCACAGCTAGGTAAGGAAAGGAAAATACTACGGGTCCCCCATATAAACACAAACGTACCAACAAGAACGGTGAAAGGTTAATCGCGTTCTGTAGGAACTTCGAACTCAAAATCATGAGTACTCAATTTCAAAAACCTGCACATAAGCTAACTACTTGGAGATCGCCCAGTCTCAAGCAGGGTGAATATCAAATTGATCATGTCGCAATTTCCAAGAACAACGTAAAGGAAATTTTAAATGTCAGAACTCGTAAAGGCGTCTTTGATTCGGATCACTATCTCCTCCAAATAAAAACGAAATTTCAACCCAACAGAAATAAAAAAATTACACCCAGAAAAGTTAGGTCCGATCCCGAATATCTGAAACTTCACAAGGATACAATCATTGCACAAATCAATCAGGAAGAATCGACGAATTGGGAAATCCTTACAAAGAATATTCAGAAAGCCATCACACTAGGGCAACCTCCTCGCACCAGGAAACACCGCTGGTGGAACTTAATCTGCGACCAAGCAGTCGACAAGAGAATAACTGCATGGAAAAAATTTAACGGCCATAAAAATGACGAAAACTGGGAGAATTTCCTTACAACTCAAAAACAGGCCTCCAAAGTAATTAGAAGAGAAAAACGGAGATATGATAATAATAGGTGTCACGAAATACAGAAGGATTTCACTAATAATAATACTAGAGGTTTTTACAAAACTTTCAGAGAAAACTTGCGAGGATACCAAGCGCCCACTCTTTGCTTCAAAAAATCCGATGGCGCGTTGGAAACTAACACAAAAAATAACTGCAAAATGTTAGCCGAATATTTCAGCACCCTTCTCAACTGCAATCCTCCCCAAGAAAAACTTAAGTTCGACTTTTCGGGGTTTACGCATCCAGACTCGCAAGCCCCTGATATGGAAGAGATTACAGCAATTATCAAGCAACTCAAAAACAACAAAGCAGCAGGAGAAGATGGGATTATTGCGGAACTCTGGAAACTGAACGATACTACTTTGACCCAAAAACTTCATCATTTAATATCAGAAATCTGGAGAACGGAACAGATACCAGAGGATTGGAAATGCGCGTTGATACATCCATTGCACAAAAAGGGGGACAAAATGGATATCAATAATTACAGGGGAATTTCCTTACTCCCGGTTGCGTACAAAATACTTTCTAAAGCACTCCTAAACAGAGTAGAACACCAAGCGGATCCACTAATTGGGGAATACCAAGCTGGATTCAGAAAAGGCCGATCATGTGCTGAACAGATCTGGACTTTGAAGACGATATTACAGATGAGGAAATGTAGAAATACAGTGATCACATTCATTGACTTCAAGAAAGCATATGACTCGGTAGACCGCGAAACCCTTTTCGAAATCATGAAAGAATTTGGAATCGATCGAAAGACCCGAACAATTATAGAACAGACACTTACAGGTACAACTTCCAAGGTAAAATTTATGGGTGAAATATCAGATCCCTTTGAAATCAAAACCGTTGTGCGACAGGAGGACGGACTTTCGCCAATTCTTTTCAATATTGTTTTAGAAAAGATCATAAAGGAATGGGAACTTCACGTGAAAGGCATAAAAGTGGGCATCAAAAAAGAAAATAGAATAAATGTCAAATGTCTCGCCTTTGCAGACGATATTGCTATCATCACAGACAACAGAACTGAAGCCATTCGCGCCGTGGAAAAACTACATGAAATTGCGCAGAAAACCGGGTTACAAATTTCTTATGATAAAACCAAATACATGGAAAGAAAACCAAAAAATAAATCTTCTCTTATGACAAAACATGGTGAAATTCTGCAAGTAGGCCACTTTAAATACCTCGGGGAAGTTATACAGTCCTCAGGTTTAAACCGAATCGCTAATGAACAGAGAATAACCAAGCTCCAAAGGGCCTACAAACTAACATGGGCTCACTATAACAAAAAGTGCATTTCGAGAGGCGCCAAATTGAGGCATTATAACACAACGATTCTTCCAGAAGCAATCTACGCAGCTGAAACAATGGTTATTGGCGGCCATTCAAGAATTAGGGAAATAGAAAAACAAGAACGAAAAATTCTCAGAAAGATTTACGGGCCAATCAATAGAAACGGTATTTGGATGAAAAGACCTCAAAATGAACTGTATCAAAAGACAAATACGATAACGGAAGAAATCAGAAAACGACGAGCAAAGTTCTATGCACATGTCTACAGAATGAAACAGTCCAGAATACCGAAGAAACTACTCAATATAATTATGAATAGTAAATGCGGAACAGAGTGGCTAAAAGAGGTCCAAGAGGATCTACAACAGATCAATATAAAAAATCTCGAAGATCGCACTGAATGCCGCTATAAAATCGCACATATAAAGTTTAAGCAAAAAGTAAATCGTCAACCTGGAGTAAAGTGGACAGATGAACGGAAGAAAGAGCATTCAGAGAGGATGAAGCGTTTTTGGGAGGCAAAAAAGATGAAGCAAAAGTCCTAATGATTGCGAATTCAAGTTCAGTCCCTCTCCTCATGGGGAACAATAGAAATAATAATATATAAGGAAATGAAAATTTTTTGTGCTTATGGCACTGAATGAAATATTTAAGAAAATGAACACTAGAACATTCATTTGAAAAATTGAAATTAATCAAGAGAATGTTATAGTAGAGCTAGATATGTGAACGTGTACTATGTGATGTCTCCATTATCCTTCAAGGGATAAATGTTAGAGAAATATTGAAATCGATGCCACACCTGATGGAAGTGCGAGACATATATAAATAAGATGCTTGGAGGTTGAAATCGTTGCCTCACTTCGATGGACGTGGTGCGACTGACGAGTTCCTTGCAAAACGAAACATATATGTCTCGCACTTCCATCAGGTGTGGCATCGATTTCAATATTTCTCTAACATTTATCCCTTGAATATATATATATATATATATATATATATATATATATATATATATATATATATATATATATATATATATATATATTTATTTATTCATGGTGAGCGAACTTATCATAAAACTACATATTAACGTCTTTGCTGAATATTTCAGTTCGGTGTATGATTCACATTCATGCAATGTGAATCATTCTGATGGTCATGACGCGATGGTCATTGTGCGAAAATGTTAAACTTATTTTTTAGAAAAAGATTTTTCTAAAAAATAAGTTTGACATTTTGATATCTATAGTAACTCACAAATTCAATTATTCATTAGTTTTGACAAAGTTGTAATATAACAACGAAACGTTAACAAAAATAAACTTTTTCATATCAAAAGAAGCCTGTTATTGCTAAAAACATTCAAAATAAAATATCTTAAACAGGTAATAAATCAATTTTAAGATATATATATATATATATATATATATATATATATATATATATATATATATATATATATATATATATATATATATATATATATATATATATATATATATATATATATATATATATATATATATATATATATATATATATATATATATATATATATATATGTTTGAACGTAGAGATTCACGGATGGAAAAATATAATGGTATATTGTTCCGGGAATACATCCGTTGGTTTGTTGAGTGCCTGTTGGGAACTGGCAAACGTTTCGTCAAGGTCTCACTTGACATTATCAATGCTTCAAATGATGGTTATCGATTACTCGGAGTCTGGTGACTGAAAGAGAGATCGGTTTGCTGGCTACCTGTATTTATAAGTTTTCGTCGCTGTCGGAGATTATATCTGTGCTGATTGGTTAGCGGTAGCGGTGGCTCCGCCTCCTCAACTGACTGGTCTTGGATATCTCCTCTTGTCTGTTTTGATCTTTCCGTAGGTTGGTGAATTTCGGTGTGTTCATTATTGTTTTCCAGGTACTCGACAACTTCAGGGTATCGTCACTGTCACCCGCAGTAGCCAATCTATTCATGAATTATTTTGAAAAGAAAGCTATACAATCGACAAATCTAAAACCAAAAATATGGAAAAGATACGTCGACGATGTGTTCGTCGTATGGTCGTTCGGTAAAGACAAACTTCTAGAATTCCTGGACCATCTGAATTCAATCCACCCACGAATAAACTTCACTATAGAGCTTGAGTATAACAACCAATTACCCTTCCTCGATGTACTTGTTATGAGAGGTGAACATGGCAAATTGGGACACACTGTATATAGGAAACCAACTCACACTAATAGATACCTAAACGCCGAATCCCACCACCATCCATCGCAGATACAAGCTGTTGCAAACACACTGATTTCAGGTCACTGCGTCTTACGAACAACAACCACAAAGCCCAAGAACTTGACAAAATTACCGCAGCCCTTGAACAAAATGGATACAAACAGAAAACAATTAAAAAAGCGATTGATCTGCAACAAAATCTGGGAAAGAAACCAAGAGAAGATTCCGAAGGCAAATTTAAAACCGTCCTACCGTACATCAAGGGAACAACTGACAGGATTGGACGGATTCTTCGTAAATGTAATATATCAACGACATTTAAACCACTTGAAACTATCAGAACAAAATTGAGAAATCCTAAACAGAAGATCCTACCACTAGAAAACCAGGGTGTGTACAGCGTAACATGCAGAACATGTAACAAAAGCTATGTCGAACATGTAACAAAAGCTAAAACGAACCGTAGAATCTCCTCTAGGTTAGAAGAACACAAACTTTCCATAAGAAACAAACAACTATCGGCTCTATTTCAACACGAACACCTAACCGGCCACAAAATTAACTTCGACAGTGGTAAACAAATTGCAAACGTCGAAAATTACAAAACCCGATTAATTAGAGAAGCCATCGAAATAGAGAAGATTGGTCAGTTGAACAAGAAAGACGATACCGTGAAGTTGTCGAGTACCTGGAAAACAATAATGAGACGACACACCGAAATTCACCAACCTACGGAAAGATCAAAACAGACAAGAGGAGATATCCAAGACCAGTCAGTTGAGGAGGCGGAGCCACCGCTACCGCTAAGCAATCAGCACAGATATAATCTCCGACAGCGACGAAAACTTATAAATACAGGTAGCCAGCAAACCGATCTCTCTTTCAGTCACCAGACTCCGAGTAATCGATAACCATCATTTGAAGCATTGATAATGTCAAGTGAGACCTTGACGAAACGTCTGCCAGGTTCCCAACAGGCACACAACAAACCAACGGATGTATTCCCGGAACAATCTACCATATATATATATATATATATATATATATATATATATATATATATATATATATATATATATATATATATATATATCCTATACTTTAGTCTATATTTTAATGTGTTATACTCATATATAGTGCCAAAACATCTTTGTTTTAAGTTATATATAAGTGCTAAGGAATTGTAATTGAATAAAATTTCCATATTTTTATATAGCTTGACTTTTTTAATAATATCATTATTAACCAAGTTCCAAAAGATATTGGAAGACGCGTCTAGTACTCTTTTTGTTTCAAAGCAATTATTGGTAGGGTTGCTTACCACATTCTCAAATATTAGGGTTTTTCAAAATTTCTTCACAATGTTGTCATCCACCTGTTTAGAGTCAAACACTATTTTCTACGTGGAATATAGTTTTTTCGAATCTATACATTTAAGTATTTTAAATAATAGATGAAAATTGAAAAAAATGTAATGAGGGTACATAATAAACCAGCTTTATTAAACATTAAATCTTTATTAAGGAAGCGATTATCACAAAATGACAATTAGGGAATCATCGTTAGATCAAAAATTATAGTAGAACAAAATTATTAACATATTTCATATAAATAGAGAACAATTAGTGTGGATAGCACTTAAAATGATAAATTCTGAAATTTTGGAAGAAAATGCCATAAATAATTCAAGTTTAACAACTTTCATATTCAAATAATACTTTTTTGGCAAAAAAGAAATTTGTCTTTTTAGACGAGAATACACACAGATTCTTTCAAGATATGGACTAAATAATGACTGTCATATAAAATAAAATTATCAGTCAGCACCAAAAAATATAGGAGAAATTCTCCTCATTCTGCATCACATTCATACTATTTATACAGATTCGTAAAATAATTCTAGTCTTATCTTCTAGAACTACATCTTCCAGTGGCTTTGTATGAAATAAAAATTAATATTTACAAAAGAAACGTCTAGACAAACCAGACATAGGGTCCGATGAAAAATTAAAGTTTTTTTTTGTTATGAGATAGATTAAGACCAACACCCTTAGTAGAAAATACCCTTGTCTGCATAGCACAATAAAGAAAAGCCATTGGAAAAGATAGCAAAAATATTTACATCTTGTAAACGTTTGGATGCAAACATTTTTATTTCATTTAAATATATCTAATTTCTCTAGTATCTCATACATTTCACATTTCTTGGCAGTTTCGTTGTGAGTGAGTAGTTCGTTGGACGTATATAAATAAAAATATAGAACACAGAGTAAATTAAATATACATATAAAAAAGTATAAAATCGAGTATTTAACTCAAATTGGCGAGTCATTTATATTTTTATCTGTCGTGATATTTTCTTATAAATTTAGAGTATTTTGGTTACTTATATGCTAAATTCGCAGTGATCATTACGTGAGGTAGTCTGGACTTGGTTCTGCCATTGGTTCTGGTGTTGTGAACAATGGATTAGGAAACTCTGGAGGGTGTGGCAGAGGTCCTGGTGCTTTTGGCCTACGTCTATAAGCCATCAACCAACAGGAAACTGCTACTGCAATGGCCACCAATGCCAGTAAAGCAGTTATCACTAAAGAAATCACGAAGCTTATCATGGAAACGCAAATATCTTCGACCCTCTGGTAATCTACAGCTAAAAAGCAATTAAAATAATGAATTGTTTGTCCTCATTTCACTGTTTCTGTAAATTATATCATACCATATACTAATAATGAAATGTGTTCATTTCATGATAGTGCTTCCACACTTTTTCATTGAAAGGTTTCGTAATTGAATAATATACTTTAAGTACCGTAAGTATGTTATTTCTGAAAAATGTAAGACCAAATATAGCAGTGATGGTGAGCCTTTATGCATAAACGAGCTGTTCTTTAAAGAAACTATGAATTTTCAATGAAGTCTTAGTTGCGTCTTCAAATAATTTTAACTTGATTATTGAGATTTTAATAATGCTGAATTCAATGTGCAGTGCCCTACGCTTTCAAAAACGTTGCACGTTTAATTAATTTTTTAGCATGTGAATTATAACAAGGGCGCATTCATCTTGTGAATCAAAACTCTACCTAAGATTTCATAGTGGCGTATTTGTTGAGTGCCATTTTTTGACTTGACAAACTGAATTCAATGTTTCATCAGTTACTCTGATGATACTAGTGTTAAGGTTATTGAGAGAACGAAAATAATTCATATGAGCTATGACAAATATTGACTTTCATAAACAAAAATATCTGAATGAATTCTCCATATTCTAAGTTGAATATATGTACATATTTACTTTGTACAAAGTTTTTAAGTAATTCCAACTTGAATTAACTGCTATGAGAACATATTACATTAGTTATTTTTCATTGTATATTATGTAATAGTAATAACGTACCTGCAGCTGGATCGACGAGTTTTTCTTCGCGCCTCTCAAGTGTTAAAATTGCATTAGATGAAATTGTAATTTCTTCTCTGAGCTGACCTGTTAACAGATCACTAGAGGTAGCTAAATCTGTGTTGTTTTCATTTTCCACTGATCTCCTTTTTCTTCCAAAGGCGTTATAGCCGCGACAATTTACCTAAAAAAAAATACATCTCAACTATTCTGATTGTAACATGTTGCGATGATTAATTTAAACCTTCAATAAGGCAAAACATGAATGTGATTCTCAAGAATTTCTACATTTACACAAAAAAACAAAGAAATATCCATTTTCAAGAACAATGAAAACGAATTGGAATTGGGCTTACCGGTTGACATTTGCCAAAACAGACTCTGATATTACATTGAAACCGAATGTTGTCGCTGCTTGGGAACTTGAAGGCGTTGAAACTAGCCATTAGGCTTTGAGTATCAGGATTGTAGTCCCACTCTCCGAAAATTGTTGAATCAGTAGCACATCCATTCTCATCTGTTACTATGTATTCATTTTCTACATTAGCTTCCATAGTTTTGGCAACGCAGCTTCTAGCGAAACCACCATATATCGAACCTGGCTGTACATCGACTTGTAACATGAGATTGTCTCCTATTTCGGCAGAATTTATTTCTTGACCAGTTGGTGTAACTATTCTCATTGTACAAACAGGAGGCGGCCCAGTGTTGGCAATTGTTCCCGCAGTTGTCAGCATTGATACGTTGAAACCTAATGTAACATTTTGCTCTCCTGTTTGATATACACATTTTATGTGGTAGGCTTGAGCTTTGTATGTGACTAGTTTTGGATGTTTCTGTATAACTAAAACGAAACTTGCTTGTCCCTACAATCAAAAATAATGACATATAAGGTATATTATAATGCGAATAATGTACATATTTCCTTTTGGAAACTTTCCTAAAACCAGATATATGATGTAGCTGTAGCAATTTTTTCAGAGTTTAGAAGTTACTAAATGTATATTTTCTGAGATTTTTGATATCATGTTTGTTCACAACAAATTTGTTCACGTTTTTCTATGAAAATTAGTTTATGGGAATTTTCAAGAGATGTATTTATATACAAAAATCTTCATGTTAATTTGATAGTTCAACGAAGGTACAGCAGGTAAAATTTTTCTTTTTGTTGTGAGAATATGAAAATTTGAATACTTTGAAACAAATGATTGAAACTGATGAAATGAATAAGAATGTTGTTAATACACAAGAAAACATGTTGAAAATAAAAATACAAATATAATATTTGCATTTTTATTTCATTGCGGTTCATTTGAAAACTATACTTACATTGACATGTATAAGTCCACAATTTCCAAACTGAACCTTGAATATCTCAGTGCGTGGCAGTGAATTTGATGGCAGTGTTACTATTCTTCTACATTGTTCATCTTTGCTATGGCCCTTGACATAAAATACGCCGTTAAATTCAGTCTCAGCAATGTGTATTTCTACTTGTACACCATCTGATAGACAGCTGACGACCATTTCTGGTCTAGGGAATACTGTTCTAAGAGGAGATGTTTGATCTGAAATTAAGGTAATTAATAAAATATTCTTTAAAATGTCAAAAGAGAAACTTACTGCAATAAACTTCTGCATTTCCAGTGAATCCAACACGACACTTACAAACTGCCTTGTGATCTGTTGCATTACAGAATGCGTTATCTGCACACTCTTTAAATGCACAAGGATCTTGACAGGTCTTAGTTTTGGTTTCGCAGAACTTATCCTCGGGGCAATCGCTGTCACTTTCACACTTAGGTCCAACCTCCCTTATACAATTTCCTCGGGAATCAAGGTGGTAACCAAACTCCACAGGACAAATACAATTTCCTCTCTCATCTATAATCAAGCCTCTTTCTAATGCACATACACATCTTCCCCTTTCGTCGATCTTGAATCCCTTTTCTAGGGGACATAAAATACATTCGTCATTTTCATTCGATGCTGTTTTGGGTGGACATATACATCTTCCGTCGGAAGTTCGAATGTATCCTTTATCGAGTCTACATAATGCAGCTAAAAAGAAGAACATTTAAACTGTTGCCTTAATATGTGTAATGCAAAAAAAAAACAATTATATACTTACTCTTATCACACTGAACCGCTGCATTTCCTTCATAACCTGGCAAGCATTTACAAATCATTGTTCTAACGGGTTCAGTATCGAGAACAGTACATTCAGCATTTACACCACAAGGGTCCGTTTCTTTACATGGATTTATACATTCTCCGCCAATACATGCGTACTGCGAAGGACAGTCGTGATCTTTTCTGCATGTTTCAATACCGATTTGTATGCATCCATTTTTACCATCACTGGCTGTTCCAGGTGGACATACACATTCGACAAAGTGATTGTAAACCTTGCATTCTGCGGGAGCATTACAAAGATTGCTTGTTTCGCATGGATTGTCGCATTTATTGTTGATACAAGCTTTGCTGCTAGGACATTCACTATTAGATCTGAAATCGAATGAAAACAATTAATCGTCATTTTAGTGAAGATGATTAACTTATTATTTCAGTTGCAGAATTGGTTACTTACCTACAACCAACAAGTGCACACGAAATTTTTGGATTACCAACGAAACCTGGCGGACAATCACATACGGCGCGATGGTTTATGCCGTAACACACAGCGTCTTTACCGCATGATGAACCATCAACACTACAAACTGGAATGCATTGCCTGTTGACGCAGATATGTTGACTTGAACATTGGTGATCACTTCTACATCCTGTCTTTTCACACTCTATTTCTGGGTTTCCATCGTAGCCTTGTTTGCACGTACATATCTGTGAAAATAACAAGATACTCTTTCAATACCATACAACTATATTTGTAATTCAGAAATACCTACCGGTTTGTGATTTTTAATTCTGCATTCAGCGTTTACTCCACAATTACAAGGGTTTTTGCATATTCCGCTTATACATGCTTTGTCAACTGAACATTCATCATCAACAACACATGCACCCTCTTTTATAGCTGTAACTGGATGACAAGTTCCACTACCGCTGCTAATGTAACCAGGCGGGCATACACAAATCATAGTTCTTACCGGTACTGATCCCACAACCACACATTCCGATGGCCTGTGACATGGCTCTAAGACGATACAAGGATCTTGACATTTATTGTTTAGACAAGCAAGTCTAGAAGGACATTCTGGATCTTCTCGACACTCTGGTTGCGGTTCAGGTTTGCAATCGATATAGGGGTTACCAATGAACCCAGTACGGCATCTACAGAATGCAATGTGGTTTTGCGTTTTGCATTGTGCTCTAGGAGAACATGGGTTTTCATAAATGCAAGGATCAACACATTGTGTGTTTCTACATTGCCTGTCACTTGGGCAATCACTGTTGGAAAGGCATCCTACTACACTGCATCTTTCAAATGGATTTCCCCTATATCCGCTTAGACATCTACATTCAGCTCTATTTTGGTACACATAACATTCTGCATTAATACCACACGGATCTTTGACTAAACATGGATTAATGCAATTTCCATTCACACAAGCCTTTCCAGATTCACATTCTGAGTCGATTCTGCAACCTACTGCGTAACAGGCAATGTTTGGATTACCTTCAAAACCATTCAAGCATGAGCAGATTGGTCTGTGTTTCTGCACAATACAGTTTGCGTTTGAACCGCAATTACATGGGTTTTTGCATAACCTATCGATACATGCTTCATTTGCTGAACATTCATTGTCAGAAGTACATCCAGGTGGAGTTGGCACTCCAACAGCATGACATTCACCATTTTCGTTAGGTACCCAGCCTTCTGGACAAGTACAAATCATTGTTCTAATAGGTATGGTATCTAAAACACTGCACTGTGCTGTACTGTGACATGGAGACAGAGCTTTACATGGGTTCAGGCATTTTTCTTTAATACAAGCTAATTGACTTGGACAATCTAAATCCAGTATGCATTCTTTTCCAATAATAGTTGGTGCAGTACAATATGCGAGTGGATTTCCTTCAGGTAGATGAGGTGGACACTGACATCCAGCAACATGATTCTGAGCAAAACATAGTGCATTGTGAGCACATGGTGGATTGGCTATAGTACTGCAAGGATCAATACAGAATTTCTGAATGCAAGCCCTGTTGTTCGGACATTCTGAGTCTGTATGGCATTCAATTCTTTTACATCTCTCAAAAGGATTTCCTTCATATCCTGATGAACATTTACAAGATGCTTTATGATTATTGCCAAAGCATATTGCACTTATTCCACATGGGTCTCCAAGTATACATGGATTAATACATTGGCCATTGAAACACTGTTGTTCATTACTACATTCATTGTCTGATTGGCAGCCCACTAAAACACACAAAAATTAATAATACTCACTACATGAAATTTGTATTTGTTACTTTTTATGCATCCTAGCTGAGGATTTCCGGAGTATCCTGGTTGACAATAGCATAATGGGTAATGATTTACTATACGGCATTGAGCATTAGGTCCACAATTACATGGATTAACACAGAAATGGTTGACGCAGGATTCTGTTTGAGCACATTCTGCATTCGATGTACATCTTACTGTTGGTCCAAGTGCTGTTAAAAAAAACAAATTAAAGGGATAGGTTAAAATTTTTGAATTGAAACATAGAATATTTGAAGGTGTTACTTACGTGGTAAACATTCAGTATGAGGATTTCCTTCAAAACCAGTTGGACAAATACAAACTGCTTGGTGGTTATTTACTGAGCATAATGCTCCAATACCGCATGGCTCGTCTTTCAAGCAGGGATTAACACATCTTTCATTGAAACAAGTCTTATCGTATGAACACTCTTCATTCGAGTAACATTCTGGTACTGGTTTCGGTATAGGTGGTTTTTCAACTAATGCAACAGAAACGATTTGTGAAATGTCATATATTATTTAGTACAGACACTATATATATATATATATATATATATATATATATATATATATATATATATATATATATATACATATATATATATATATATATATATATATATATATATATATATATATATATATATATATATATATATATATATATATATATATATATATATATATATATATATATATATATATATATATATATATATATATATATATATATATATATATATATATATATATATATATATATATATATATATATATATATATATATATATATATATAATGTGTGTGTGTGAGTGTTTTGATTTATTTTATTATTAAATTGAAACTTACCGGTACATTCAACATGTGGATTTCCTATATATCCTGGAGAACAGCTACAAAGAGCCTGATGATGTTTTGAAATACAGAGTGCATTTATTCCACATGAATCAAATTTGCAGGCTTCAATACAATTTCCAGTTACGCATTTTTCTTGATCTGTACAATCAGAATCGACTTTACATTGTGGATGAACAGTTGAAATGGCTTTACAGCGTCCTATTACATCTGCTATGGTGTCTGCTGGGCATTGACACATAATAGTACGTAACGGTAAGGTGTCTAGCACTCTACATTCTTGATCAGGAGAGCATACGTTATTCTCTAAGCATGGATTCAAGCATTCTTGACCAATACATGCCAATTGTGACGGGCAATCGATATCCATTTTGCATTCTGGTTGTGGTTGAACAGGACCCTTGCCACTTACGCATTCATGGAAAGGATTGCCCTCTGTTCCTGGTGGACATCTACAATGAGGTTGATGATTTTCGCCTTTGCAAATTGCCGACTCAGCGCACGTATCTTCATCACAAACTGGTCTACAGATTCTGTTTAGTCTATCACAAGCTTCATTGTCTCCACAATCTTCGTTGTATTGACAAACGCCAGCGATACATGATATCAGGGGGTTTCCTTGTGTACCGGCCGGACAGATGCATTGAGCAGCGTGATGTTTAACGATGCATACAGAACCACGTCCACAAGACTCAGCGGCACATGGATCCAGACAGTTGTCATTAATACATGCCTTGTTGTATGGGCAATCGTCGTTAGATTTACATTCGGCTGAAAATATAATTTACCGTTATGGTTGAAACTTCCACCTGAGTAGTAAATGTAAATGACGAAAAAGACAGACAAATTGTTGCTCAAATACTTAACAGTTTCACATTGTCAAAGATCTTACTATATAAGTGAGAGTAAACAGAAACGATCTATTCAATACCTGCTGAGCTGATATAATACGAACTTACGTTTATAGCAAACAACTTGCGGATTTCCACCCCATCCTTCAGGACAGAAACAGCTTGGATGATGTTGAAGTGTTCTACATTCGGCATTGGTACCACAAGGATTAGAAATTAGACATGGATCTTGACAATGTTGATTGATACATGATTTGTCATTTGGACAATCCAAACTTGTAGTACATTCCACTTTAGACTCTGGCACTGTAAAACAAATTTCTAATAAATTGTACCTCAATAATTTTTTAGAATACTTACAGTCATAGCACTTCACAAATGGATTCCCAATCAAACCAGATGGACATCTACATACTGCTTTATGGTTCTGTGGATCACACAAAGCTGTAATTGCACATGGACTTCCCAGAACACAAGGATTCACACAACGTCTGTTTAAACAAGCTTCCGTGAAGGTACAGTCATTGTGGGAATTGCATCCCGCCTCCGTTTCTAAGGAAATAATGAAATAAATTAGAATAAAATAGTTTCAAGTCGCTGGAAATATATTTGTAACATAAATGTGTTGCTGATGGGAAAAATAAATAGGGAATGATTTGATAATTTGAATTAACCTGAAAAATATAATTCAAATATTAGTAGATGTCTGCAAATGAAATGTAAAATAAAAACTGCTAAAATTTTCTCAATGCTTACTGCAAAATTTTACTACACTTTTAATCTTAAATTCAATTCAGTATGTAAGAATATTTAAATTTGAATTCATTTCAATATTTCATTCTGATTAGTAAGGATTGAGAAAATGAAGTTACTGAGAAATTATTTATCAGTGACTTACCAAGTTTGCATTCTTTATCTGCATCTCCTATATAACCTGACAGACATATACATGACATAGTTCTTAATGGCAAAGAATCAACTACTACACATTCCGCATTGATTCCACAGGGTGTTGTTTCAAGGCAAGGGTTTTTGCATTTTCCACTGAAGCATGCCAACTTGCTGGGGCAATCAGCATCCATTTGACATTCCGAAGTTACAACTGGTTGGATGTTACAAGATAACAAAGGATTTCCTATATAACCAGGGGGGCAAGAACATTGGGGTCTATGATTGTTCACCGAGCAAATGGCGTACAAACCACATTTGCAAGGATCTTCGCATCTTTCATTTCTGCACGCTAAATTGTATGGGCATTCATCATCATTTGCACATTCTGGTCTTTCACATCTGATAAACGGATCACCTCTAAAGTTTTCTGGACAATAACATCTAGCCCGGTGATTTGAATCTGGTCTGCACAGAGCATTAAGTCCACAAGAAGTGTATGAACATGGATCTATACATTCTTTATTGACGCATGCTTGAGATGGGGGACAATCTGAATTAGATCGACAACCAATTTCAAAGCAAGCTATCTGTGCGTTTCCTGTGAAACCGTCTCTGCAGATACATATGGCTCTATGAAGTTGCGCTCGGCATTCGGCATTTTGGCCGCAAACCCCAATTGAGTCTGAACATAGATTTTTACAACGTTCATTAATACAAGCTTTATCATTGGTACAATCCGAGTCTTGAATACATTCTGGTTTTGGTCTTTCAGGAGCTGTTAAAAAATTATTAATGATTAGAATCTTAATTGTGATAGGTTTATATTAAATGTATATTAGTTCATTGAACAATTGAGTTATATAAAGGTGAGATTAAATATTAATATCAGCAATTTCTCACAAAATATTTGATAGATGATTAGGCACTTCATTTACCAGAATAATAAATAATATAAATTAACTTATGGGTGGATTACTACAAAGTTATAAGTATATATTTATATTTTCTTGAAGAAAATATGCACTCTGTTAATATCACGTTTTATTAGAATGGATACAAGGAAAGACATATGATGAATAATGTATCTTCATTAAAGACAGTTTACTGAAATAAACGCACAGTAAACGCAAGTTTGTGATAAACAACTCGTAATACAAGACTACACTTTGATATTCAATAGATAATTCAAAATAGTATACCAAAAATTTTACTACACATATATTTGAAGGAATCCTTGGAGAAGTGTGATTACAAATTATACTAACCAGTTTCTAAACGGCACTGTACTTCAGGTGAACCTAGATATCCTGGTGGACAGGAACATATAGCTTTATGATTAATAACTTGACAAAGTGCATTTAATCCACAAGCATCTCTGCATGGATTGCCACATTTTTGATGGTAACATGCTTTGTCTCTTGGGCAATCTTGATTGATGATACATTCCGGATATGTACAGATTGCTACCCCTTCCACAACTCTACATTGTCCGTTCGGACCACACGGTGACGGATAGCATGGATTCGCAGGCTCTTTCTGTTCGGTACACACTTCAAACGGATTTCCTATCAGAGGAACGGGGCAACTGCATATGGGACTGTGGTTCACCACATTACATTTTGCATTAAAACCGCATACTCCTATGCAAGGATCTATACACTTAGAGTAAGTGCATGCTTTGTCTCTAGAGCAATCAGCACTGATAGTACATTCAGGTCGGCAACCTCCAGAAGTTGGATTTCCAAAGAAACCTGGCAGACATTCACAAACAGCAGTTTCGCCGACTTTTTTGCAGACGGTGTTTATTCCGCAAGGCGAAGGATAACATGGATTTGGCGTGGGAGGTACTGAAATACGAAAGCAATCATTATATATATATATATATATATATATATATATATATATATATATATATATATATATATATATATATATAATTTGTGAAATTTGTATAAATGTTGCATATTTACTAAGCGCTAAACTTATCAAATACAGAAATGGAATCAGTGCAGGAGAAATATCTATAAAATTCACAGAAATGTACTTACCTATAACTTCAGAGCATAATCTGAATGCATCACCGCTAAAACCGTCAGGGCAACTACAAATAGGAACATGGTTCAACACAGTGCATAATGCATTGATGCCGCATGTACCGGGGCATGGATCTTGGCATTTATTCCTTATGCACGCTCTGTTCATTGTACAATCCGAATTAGACAAGCATTCTGGTCGACATGATTCGTAGGGATTTCCACGATATTCTGGTATACATTCACATATAGCATAGTTGTTTTCTACTCTACATACAGCATTAGGACCACACGGAGAATGTTGGCAAGGATGAGATTCTTTTGTTGGCTGAGTTGGTACTGAAAAGGAATGATAATTTAAAATGTCAGTTTAAAAAAGTACTAAAGTTTTATAAATCTAACATGCAAGATAGTGTACAGAGTCCAAGTATAGTTAAGTTTCGATGAAAAAATTTACAATGCAAATGAAGAAAATATGCTAGGACAAAATTTTAACTTAAATTGTATTCTAGTTCATGCACTATCAAAGAATACGAAATAGTACACCTTATGCGAGTAATCATGCACGAAAGTTCGAAAAACATTAAATTCAATAACTGATGCAAGAATGGTTTTAAAATTTTCTTTCAACATGACAAATAATTAAAATTGAAGTACACTTTTCTACTTACACTAAAAATATTAGTTTTAGTGTAAGTTTTAATTAGGCCATAAAACTATTAGTTTTTAAATTGAAAAATTTTAAAACCAACAAATTGAAAAATTGTTCTTACATGGTTTTGGATAACATGATTTGAATGGATCTCCTACGAAATTATCCAAACAAACACAGTTGGGTATATGATTGACCACAACGCATTTTGTGTTCAAACCGCATGAACCGGGACATGGATCCTTACATCTTTGATTTATACATGCTAATTCTCTAGAACAATCATCGCTGCTGACGCATTCTGGCCTACAATACGGAGGACTTCCGAAATAGTTAGCAATACATGAGCATTTATATGTTCCCCCGGAAATAGGTTCGCACACAGAGTTGTGGCCGCAAGGGTTAGGTATACAAGATTCTTCGCTAGGAATGATCACAGGGTTGGGTCTAGTTTCGACTGTAAAATTATTTTCACGTTAGGTGTCATCTTATTTGGCAAACAATTCAATTTTATCATACCAATTATTATTTGGCATCTGAGGAATGGGTCTCCGCTATAGTTAGGTGGGCAACTGCAAATCGGATTATGATGGATAACCTGACATAAAGCATTCAATCCGCAAGTTCCAGGGCATGGATCTACGCATTTTTGATTTATACAGGCTAAATTCTGCAGACAATCAGTACTTGTTGTACACTCAGGTCTACAAAATGGAGGGCTTCCAAAGTATCCCGTCAAGCAAGAACATATTGCTTGCTGTCCTACATGTCGGCACTGACTGTTAGGTCCGCACGGAGAGGGGTAACATGGATTTGTTTGTGGAGGATCTGATATAAGAAAATAAGGTTTTATAATTAACGTTTGAAAAATGAAATTACTTTATTTTAAAAATTTCAGTAAATGTTTCTAAACTTACTATCTTTTTGTACGCATCTAACGAATGGATTGCCGCTGTAACCTTGAATGCAATTGCACATTGCTATGTGATTATATACGCTACAATCCGCATTTTGTCCGCAAGTGCCAGGACATGGATCTATACACTTATTTTTTAGACATGCTTTATTTCTTGAGCAATCACTGTTGAGTACACATTCCGGTCTACACCCTCTATAGGGATCGCCTTGATATTCAGGCAAGCAGCTGCACTGACCATTATTACAAACTGCGTTTGGACCACAGGGAGACGGATTGCAAGGGTCAGGTGGTATGACAGCTAGACGAATATAAAGTTTATTTTATGTCATATTATTCGAAACTATAACTTACGCAGAGGTTTTGGTGTAAATGCACAAGATACAAATGGATTTCCGCTATAACCTTCAGGACATCTACAATTTGGATAATGATTTGCAACTTCGCATATTGCACCTAAACCACACGATCCTGGGCATGGATCCCTACATTTTTCGTTTATACAAGCCAAAGCACTTACACATTCTGAGTTTATTACACATTCTGGCCTACAGTTAGGAGCAGAACCTATCATATTGGCTAAACATGAGCAAATTGCTGCTCCATTAGTATATGTACATTGCGAGTTCGGCCCACAAGGGGATGGTAGACAAGGATTTCCTTTAGGTTCGGTAGTTGTTGCTAAAATGAAATTACATGAGGGAGTGATGAATAAGTCCGTCAATGAAAGTTAACTTACGCGGCATTGAATAGCATCTGACAAATGGATCTCCAGTTAATTCAATCTGGCAACTGCAAATAGGACTGTGATTTTTAACCTCACACCTAGCATTTATTCCACAAGTACCAGGACATGGATCTTGACATTTTTGATTGATACAAGCTCTATTCAAAGCACATTCACTACTAACAACACATTCTGGTCTACAACTAGGTGGAGTGCCTACATAATTTGGAAGGCAGGAACAAACTGCTTGTCCATTTGTTTCGCGACATTGACTATTAGGTCCACAAGGACTTGGCGAACACGGATTAATAAGTTGAGCTAAAATGAAGAAAATTATGAATATTCTGAGTGGAATAATTTTATTTTTCGTATTACGTTGTTTTGATTTGATGATGTTACAGACTCTGAAAGGATCTCCTGTAAAACCTGCAATGCAAGAACACGCAGGAAGATGGTTAATAACTTGACAATTCGCATTATATCCGCATGAACCAGGGCATGGATCTTGGCATTTGTTATTGAAGCAGGCTCTGTTTGATGGACAATCAGAGTTAACCGTACATTCTGGCCTACAACCCTCATAGGGGTTTCCTAAATATTCAGGCAAACAAATACAAGCTGCGGCATTTCCATATTCTTTACAAATTGCGTTTGATCCACATGGAGATGGAATGCATGGATTTATCGGATCAGCGGGTTTAGGTTGTAAAACTAAAAAGTACAATCATATCACAAAACCATCGTTAAATAATTCGTTGTTGACTTACGTTGTGCTATCAAACAACGTTGGAAAGGATTACCAGAGTAACCTTGTTGACAAACACAGTTTGGAGTGTGACTAACAACTTTACAATCTGCATTGACACCACATACACCTTGACACGGATCTTTACATTTTTTATTTATACAAGCCAAATAATTGGGACATTCCTCATTGCTAGTACACTCTGGTTTACAGTTTGGTGGTATTCCAATGAATTGGGGTAGACAAGAACATGAAGGATTACCATTAATATCTTTACATTGAGCATTCGGCCCACATGGCGACGGTTTGCAGGGATTACTTGGCTCAACAACCGGTTCATCTAAAATGATTAGATTAGTGATTTAGTATAATGGAAATTATAACATCGCCTTACGTATTATCTGACAAAGTGTGAATGGATCCCCAGAAAATCTTAACGGACAGCTACAAATTGGATTATGATTGGTAACTTGACATAATGCATTCAGTCCGCAAGTGCCAGGACATGGATCTATACATTTTTGGTTGACGCAAGCTTTGGTTAGCGGACAATCTGAAGAAGATACACATTCGGGTCTACAATTTGGTGGTGTTCCTATGAAGGTTGCCACGCATGAGCACACCGCTTGTTCATTAATATTTCTACATATACTATTCGGTCCGCAAGGTGATGGGAGACATGGATTTTTGGGCGCGGCATCTGAAAGTCATCCAATTGATATTGCGAAATAATTCTTAATGTTCTCTGAAGTAATACCTGGTATACGGTTGCATAAAACAAAAGCGTTTCCTACAAATCCTTGAATACAACTACATGTAGCAACGTGATTGATTACTTTACATTCAGCATTTTGACCACATGTGCCAGGGCAAGGATCAATACACTTATTTCTGGCACAAGACTTATCTCTTGAACAGTCGTTGTTCAAAACACATTCCGGTCTACACCCCAAATAAGGATCTCCTTGATATTCAGGAAGACAAGAACATATTCCTTCATTGCACTGAGCATTGGAACCACATGGTGATGGATTACAAGGATCATTTTCTACAGGTACTAGAAGTGATAAACACACAATTGTTATTTGTCAAGTTTTAAAACCAGCAGAATGGAATGCTAAGATTGATACATACTAGGAGCAGGTTTGATGAAACATAGTGTAAATGGGTCACCGCTATATCCTTCAAGACATGTACAAATTGGAGTATGATTAATAACGTTGCATAGCGCATTTGCTCCACAAGAACCCTGGCAAGGATCTCTACATTTTTCATTCATGCACGCAAGGTTGCTTGGACAGTCCGCGTTAATTGTACATTCTGGCCTACAGTTCGGGGGGTTTCCAATGTAATTTGATAGACAGGCACAAGAAGGAGTTCCACTTATTTCTTGGCAAATTGAATAAGGACCGCAAGGAGAGGGTTCACAAGGGTTTAATACAGGTTTTGGTTCTGGCAGGGGTGCTGCAAAGAAATCATGAAAATGAGTCCCGGATATATCGTACATGAATAAAAACTTACGGGGCAGAACATAGCAACGACTGAAAGGATCACCTGTATGTCCTATTTTACAACTACATATAGGACTGTGATTCACTACCTCACAAATAGCGTTTAATCCACAGCTTCCAGGGCATGGATCAGAACATTTCTGCTTAATACATGCTTTATTAAGTGTACATTCAGAACTAGTAGTACATTCAGGCCTACAGTTAGGAGGACTTCCGCTATATTCTGGCAAGCAGGAACAAACTGACTGATAATTTATTACACGGCATTGGCTATTGGGACCGCAAGGACTTGGCTGGCACGGGTTTTTATGTGGTTGTTCAATGGCTGAAATCGCAAAATTATTTTAACTCTGAAAAACTTTGTGACGTGTGAAACTTACGTTCTGCGATCAAGTTACAATATCTGAAAGGATCACCAGTGTATCGCAATATACAAGTACATGATGGTAAATGATTTATAACTTGACATTCAGCGTTTAGTCCACATGTTCCAGGACATGGGTCCATGCATTTGTTTCTGATGCACGCTTTGTTCGATGGACAGTCAGAATTAAGAACACATTCTGGTCTACAACCTTCATAGGGATTCCCGAGATAATCTGGCAAACAAGAACAAGATCCTGCATTATTTCTTTCCTTACAAACTGCATTTGCTCCACATGGATTAGGGGAACACGGGTTTACATAGCTCAATGGTTTGAGTTCTGAAATATTCAACATTATTTGTATATGATTTCAAAACGGATATTTCGAAATACCTTCAGGTGGTTGACATTTTATGAATGGATTGCCAATATAATTCTGTATGCAGAAACAATTTGGTGTGTGACTGATTACTCTACATTCCGCGCTTTCACCACAGCTGCCTGGGCAAGGATCCTTGCATTTTTGATTGATGCAAGCTAGATTATTAGCACATTCCGTATTACTGACGCATTCTGGTCTACAATTTGGAGGACTTCCAATGAACTCTGAAAAGCATGAACAAGATGGCGAACCATTTGTATCCCTACATTGTGAGTTTGGACCGCACGGAGATGGTACACATGGATTTTCTGATTCGACGGGTGGTTCTTCTCCTGAAGGCGAAGAATTGGAAAAAAATTAAGAATGATAGCAAGAGTTTCAAATTTGTATCTGTATAACATACTTATCAATAAACATCGCGTAAATGGATCTCCGGTATGCTTGATTGGGCAACTGCATATCGGATTATGATTAACCACCTGGCAAAGTGCATTAAATCCACAAGTTCCAGGACAAGGATTTATACATTTTTGATTGACACAAGCTTCGTTCAAAGGACATTCAGAACTAGTGACACATTCTGGTCTACAATTTGGAGGACTTCCCATAAAACCAATTACGCAAGAGCAAACAGCTTGACTATTAACTTCTCTGCATTGACTATTAGGTCCACAAGGTGAAGGACTGCAAGGGTTCAGTTGGTGATCAACTAAAAATATATTTCATTCGTAGTTAGGTATGCCCACTTTCGATATTTGAAAAAATTACCCTTTTGTGGATTGCATTGAATAAAAGCATTTCCAACATAATTTTGTATGCAGCTGCAGGTTGGAATGTGGTTAAGTACCGTACATTCAGCATTTTGTCCACAAACACCTTGGCAAGGATTGATGCATTTATTTCTCAAACATGTCTTATCTTTTGTGCAATCATTATTTAAAACACACTCAGGTCTACATCCGCTATAAGGATCACCGTGAAATTCAGGTAAACAAGTACAAACACCATTATTACAAACAGAATTTGGTCCACATGGAGAAGGATTACATTTATCAATCACTACAGGTTCAGCTAAAATTGAATAGTTACAAACATATTCTACTTTAAAATGTATTACGTAACTTACTAGGTATTGGTTTAGGGGTACAAAAACTGAATGGATCTCCTGTATATCCTTCAGGACAACTACAAACGGGGGTATGGTTTACAATACTACAAACTGCAACTGATCCACAGGATCCTGGACAAGGATCTCTACATTTTTGGCTTATGCAAGCTAAATTACTAGAGCATTCTGAATTAATAGTACACTCAGGTCTGCAATTTGGTGGTGTACCAATATAGCCAGGAATACATGAACAAGATGGGAAATTTCCAACATTTCTACATTGAGAATTGTGACCGCACGGCGATGGAACACACGGATCAGGAACAAGTTGTGGTACAGGTTCCGGAGGTGCTGAAAAAATTCAGCTGTAAATATATTCCGTAAATATGAGACGAGGGAAATAATTTAGTCGAGAATCTAACTGGGAGAATAGCATACTTTTAGGGAAAAAATCTTACGTGGAATTGGATAACATCTAGTGAATGGATCTCCAGTGTGGCTAGTGACGCAGCTGCAAATTGGGCTATGATTAACAACTTGGCAATTTGCATTTAGTCCGCAACTTCCAGGACAAGGATCACTACATTTTTGATTGATACATGATTTATCATAATGGCATTCGGAACTGACCACACACTCAGGTCTACAACTAGGTGGACTACCACTATATTCTGGTAAACAAGAACAAACTGCTTGGCTATTTACTTCACGACATTGACTATTGGGTCCACAAGGATTGGGCTGACAAGGATTTGTTCCCTCTTCAATTACAGCTAAAAAAGTAACACGATATGATAGTGTCGAGAGTTGAATAAAGAAAAAAATTTCTTACGTTGTTGCAAATGACAGAATCTGAAAGGATCACCGGAATAAGACTGCCTACAAGTACAAGTTGGTAAATGATTAATAACTTGGCAATCGGCATTTGAACCACACGTTCCAGGACAAGGATCTTTACACTTTCCTGCAATACAAGCCGTGTTCGATGAACAATCTGAATTTAGTACACATTCTGGCCTACATCCTTCATATGGGTTTCCAATAAAATCTGGAATACAAATACAAGCCCCTGCACCATTGCTTTCTCTGCAAATTGCGTTTGCTCCACATGGCGAGGGAATACAAGGTGTTGGCCTTTCTTCAATAGGCTCTTCAAGTTTTGGTTGACATTTTATGAATGCGTTTCCTACATAACCTATTAAACATACACAATTGGGAGTGTGACTCAAAACTTTGCATTCTGCGTTTTGACCGCATGCACCAGGACAAGGATCTTCGCATTTCCTATTTATACAGGCCAAATGATTGGGACATTCGGTATTACTAACACATTCTGGTCTACAATTTGGTGGAGTTCCGATAAATTCTGGTAAACATGAACATGATGGAGCATCTCCTACTTCACGACATTGCGCATTTGGTCCACATGGAGATGGACGACAAGGATTAATTGGCGTTGTTGGTGGTATATCCACTAAAATAATATGAATAAATGAAATGAATAGGAGAATAAATTTTAAAGCTCACTTAATGGTATGCATCTAGTGAATGGATCTCCGGTTAATCTAGGAGAACAAGAACAAATTGGATTGTGGTTAACCACTTGACAGTTGGCATTCAGGCCGCAGGTTCCAGGACAGGGGTCTATACATTTTTGATTTACACATGCTCGGTTTAGTGGACACTCAGAACTAGAAATACATTCAGGCCTACAATTGGGTGGGCTACCAATGAATCCTGCTACACAAGAACAGACAGCTTGTTCATTTATGTCTCTACATTGACTACTAGGGCCACAAGGTGAGGGTTGGCAGGGATGTGTTTCAACGGGTACTAAAATTTTAAATAAAATAATTATTCAAATGAAATATTAAACTAAAGGTTAGGTGGTAATACCTGGTATTGGAGAGCAAAGAATGAAAGCATTGCCTTGGAATCCTTGATTACAAGTACACATCGGAACATGATTTACAACCAAGCATTCTGCGTTTTGGCCGCATATTCCGGGGCAGGGATCAACACACTTATTTTTAATACATGCTTGATTTCTAGAACAATCAACGTTTAGTAAACATTCAGGTCTGCATCCTCTATAAGGGTCCCCATGATATTCTGGCAAACAACTACATATTCCGTTATCACATCGTGTGTTTGGCCCACAAGGTGAAGGATTGCATGGGTCTTCAATCACTGGTTTGGGTTCTTCCGGTTTTGGATAACAAGATCCAAATGGGTCCCCAATATATCCTTCAAAGCAAGTACATATTGGAGTATGCTTAATGACTACGCACTGCGCATTCAATCCGCACGATCCTGGACATGGATCTCTACATTTATCTCGAATACACGCAAGGTTACTTGGACATTCTGAGTTGATACTACATTCTGGGCGGCAGCTGGGAGGACTACCTATGAAGTTTGGCAAACATGAACATGAAGGATTGCCACCTATATCCCTACATTGACTGTTGGGGCCACATGGGGACGGTACGCATGGATTTTCAACTGGTTTTTCTAAAGGTGGAGCTATGAAACAATTTCTTTTAATAACCGAATACAATAATATATATAATGTCTTACTTGGAATAGGATAGCATCTACTGAATGCGTCTCCAGTATTACCAGGTAAACAGGAACATATAGGACTATGATTTATAACCTGGCACTTCGTTTTGGAACCACACATTCCAACACAGGGATCGGCACATTTCTGATTGATACAAGCTAGATGTAGTGGGCATTCTGAACTAACTACACATTCCGGTCTACAACCAGGTGGACTGCCAATATAATTTGGCAAACATGAACAAACGGCTTGGTTATTTACTTCCCTACATTGGCTATTTGAACCACACGGACTAGGTTGGCAAGGATTTTGAGAATCTTCAACAACAGCTGTAAACTTATACCAATGAAGAAACTGCTTGTGAATATAAGGGAGCCACTTACGTTGTGGTATCAAATTACAATATTTGAAAGGATCTCCAGAGAATCCAGTTAAACATGTACATGATGGAAGATGATTAATAACTTGACAATGAGCGTTTTGGCCACAAGTTCCAGGACAAGGGTCAACGCATTTCTGGCTAATGCAGGCTTTGTTTGATGGACAATCCGAGCTTAATACACATTCTGGTCTACAACCTTCGTACGGATTTCCTATGTATTCAGGTATGCAAATGCAAGCTCCTGCATTGTTTTGTTCTTTACATATCGCATTATTTCCACAAGGATTTGGCAAACAAGGCGTTAAAGGCGCCACAGGATGAGCTAAAATCATTGATGTTATTTCGAAAGGTTCAAGAAATTCTATTATTTTGTAATATATTATAATTACTTTGAGCAGAACAAAACACGAAAGGATCTCCCACATAACCGCTGAGACAAATACAGTTCGGCGTATGGCTCACTACTCTACATTCAGCATTTTGACCACAAACACCAGGGCAAGGATCTTTGCATTTCTGATTCATGCAAGCCAAGTAGCTCGGGCATTCACTACTACTAATGCATTCTGGTTTACAATTGGGTGGAAGTCCTATGAAATTTTGAAGACAGGAACAAGATGGCGAGCCATTAATTTCTTTACATACAGAGTTCGGACCACATGGTGATGGTTGACAAGGATTTGTCTGTTCGACAACCGGCTCTTCTTCTATAGAAAAAAATATTTCAAACACAAATTCTTGTAGTAATCAACAAAAATAGAAAATCATTTAAAGAGAACTTAATGACAATTTTAATGCCTTTATATATGAGAAACTTACGAATCTGTAAGCATCTTGTGAACGGATCTCCAGTTTGACGTGGTGGACAACTACAAATTGGATTGTGATTGGACACTTGGCATATTGCATTCAAACCGCAACTACCAAGACATGGATCTATACACTTTTGATTCAAACATGCTTGATTTAAAGGACATTCTGAGCTGGTAACACATTCCGGTCTACATGTCGGAGGGCTGCCGATATATCCAGGTACACAAGAACAGACTGCTTGTCCATTTATTTCTCTACATTGACTGTTTGGACCGCAAGGAGATGTAGCGCATGGGTTAACAGGTTCTTTTACTGCAGAAAACACAAGAGTGTGAGAGGTAAGATAAGCAGAAAGATCAGAAGTCACTCTACCTGTCTGTGGTGAGCAGAGTACGAAAGCGTTTCCTTCGAATCCTCTAATACAAGAACACGAGGGGATATGGTTGATCACAGAGCATTCGGCGTTTTGTCCACAAGTTCCAGGACATGGATTAATACATTTATTTCTTATACAGGCCTTGTTTCTAGGGCAGTCATTATTAAGGACACATTCAGGTCTACATCCGTGATATGGATCACCGTGATATTCGTGTAGGCAAGTACATATTCCATATTCGCATTTTGCATTTGCCCCACAAGGCGATGGGGTGCAAGGATCTTCAACGACAGGTAAACCTAAAATCGGTATTGTCATTCGAAGAGAGAAAAGGATGATTTAATATTGATTTTCCTAAACTCAACTGAAGATTGCTTCAACTTTGAGTTACTTCATATTGAATCAATAAGGTGATGAAAACTATACAACTGAAAATATCCTAAGCTACTTTTACTTTTACAGCATCACTGATTATATGTCTCAAAGAACTCATAAATTATTCTGCAATCGCTACTTGGGATGATTTATTGATGTCAAATCAGTAATAACTTCCTAAGTTTTGAAGGCGATGATTGATTTATTACAAACTACTCAGGTTATTATACTCATAACCTTCTTCGACCTTTGAATGTTACACAAAACTTCATTCTCAAAGTTATCTATAGGAAGAAAAAAAGGTACTCAACGAAATTGCTATACTTTCAGGAAGTATTTGATGTTCGTTCTATTTATATACTCCACACTTGCTTATACATACATGCATAAAATGCAAGCTATGAAAGATTTTTTAAAGCATATAATTAATAATTATCCAACGAGAGGAGTAGCGAACATGGAGGTGAAAGTTCCTGGTATAAAGGTCTATGGTAAAAAATATTAGCCATAGATCTTTTGAGTATCTAACCACAAAATTTTATAATAACGTCCCGATGGAAATTAGGAAGATCAGAATAAAACAAGTTTTATTTTGTAAATGTTGCCGTTGTTATATTCTTGATAACTTAGATCGATTCAAATTTTTCCTTAGCTGCTTGTTTTTCTTTTGAGTTGTTTCCTTTGCATTTTATCATATAACACTCATATTTAATTCATTTTCTTTTGTTTTCTCTGATTTTTTTTCAATTTGCGTACCTGTTTTTTTATATGTAATAATACTAATATGTAGAAAAAATTGAAAAGGGCTCTTAAAAGGTCATGTACACACACAGGTTTAAATATTATTAATTATACTTCATGAATCCCTTTCTTTTTCACTGGAATAGCTGATAAATGTAACGATTGGTGTAATGTTTATAAAATTTGGTAAATAAATATCTATCTATCTATATATATATCTATCTATATAATGATGTCATGTAGTTTGCAAATGTCTCAAAAACAGATTATTCCACTATAGATATTTTTCAGTCTTGATTCAAATTATTTTACCATCTGGTATACGGGTATGTAACATGTAACTTATAACAGAAGATGTTTTATAAAAAATTTGAAAAAACCTAAGTAGGAACTGTCATCGTTTATAAAACATCAAAAAATGGCAGGATATAACCTGCCCTACACTCTACATACCTGCGAGAAGGATATTAAGATATTGAATTGAATTCTTGGAAGAAATATCGAATCACTAGTCAAAGTAAACCATCAATCATCAATAGTTAGACCTTAATAACTTTAACTATGATAAAATTTTCTATTAATATAACTTCGAGCAATCATAACCAAGTTGAGAATGGATAATAATTTCAAGTTCTTCGAGATATTTAGAGACATGGTATGACTTTGAAATTTTAGCTGTTGTTTTGAGATAAAAGTATTGTGATGTCTGTTTTTTTTAGTTCTGAAATTCGACACTCACTTGGCCTTGGTGTGGGATTACAATAAGTAAATGGATCTCCGGTGAAACCTTCAGAACAAGTACAAATTGAAGTATGATGAACGACATTACAAACAGCCCCAGCTCCGCAAGATCCTGGACATGGATCTCGACACCTTTCATTGATACAAGCCATATTACTGGGGCATTCAGAATTTATGGTACATTCTGGACGACAATTTGGTGGTGATCCCATGTAATTTGGTAAACAAGAACAGGATGGAAATTCATTTACGGCTCTACATTCGGAATTGGGACCGCAAGGCGAAGGAATACAGGGATTTATTACTGGCGTTCCTACAGGTTGAGGTGCTGAAAATTCGATAATATAAAAGGATAATCTGGCTTTTCGGGGCGTTATATAGTTCGTTTATTGTATTCATAATATGAATTTCAATTTTATGAAAAGTGAGCGATATAATTACTAGAAATAACTTTGTAGTTTCAAAAATAAAATATTTTCATTCGAAAATGTATTTTCGCAATGAACTCTTTCAGGATAATAAGAAATAACTTTATCGATTCATTGAATTTGGCTGAATTCTACAATAATGTTGAATACAATGTATAAATGTTTCGTGACTGAGATTGAATTCTCGCTTAACTCTTGATGAAACATAATTAAATACTAAATTAAATTCTTGGCTTCGAGCTCACGCTCGAAACATGTTGACAAATTCATGTTGTTAAATATAATCGTGAAACATTAAGCCAAGAGTTTAATTTAATTTAAAAAATGTTTCGGGCTAATTAGCCATTATCATCAAACTATTTTGAAAATGAAGGAATCTGAGCGTTTATAATATCAACTATAACACTCTATGATTAAAATCCGAGGTTAAATTCTGTAGTTACTTGATCTTATCTGTGATTTCATAGCCGTAAAATCTTTCCAAATAAATGAGGATTTTGAGATTTCATTGAAATCCTAAAATAGGATATAAAGAAGAAAGGTTGTATTGCTACGAAATGGCATAGAAAAAGAAGAAGTAACTATAAAATTTAAGACTCCGATTTTAACCATAAAATATTATAGTTAGAATGTTACCTATTTAAATTGATTGAATGAGGCTCTTGATAATGGGTTAGTAGCCAGAAACATGTGTCGAGTCTATCAAAGGATTTTATGGAACTTGAACAAGTGTTTTTATTATACGATATAAATAAAAATGTTGAATTTTTGTGCCAGAAATCAGTTGGCAATGACATCTTTGTTTTAATTGAAGTTCCAAAAAATAATCTAAAGTCAAACACCAAGTTAAATTGGGTTTTAATGTTCAATTTCTTGTTGCTGAATAAGATCATTGTGAAATATAGTGAAAAAAATTAAATATTTATTCTGAAAATAAATATTATAGAAATAAAAAGGATATTGGTTTGAATTTAAGTTCGGGAGAGCAATTTCTGATTTGAAAATTTAATAGTATAACACAAAAACATTGAGCCAGGTAGAAACAACAAATGGGATAACACGCATTTTATCAATCAGTATAATGCTTACGGGGTAGAGGTAGACATCTAGTGAATGGATCTCCTGTATGGCCTGATACACAACTACATATAGGACTGTGGTTTATAACTTGACAATTGGCCTTTAAACCGCAACTACCGGGACAAGGATCTGAGCATTTTTGATTGATACAAGCTTGACTTAACGGACATTCCGAGCTCACAACACACTCGGGTCGACAGTTTGGTGGGCTTCCAATATAATCCGTTAAGCATGAACAAACCGCTTGCTGATTAACATTTTTACATTGACTGTTAGGACCGCAAGGGTTTGGTTGACACCGATCAGCATCATCTTCAACAGCTATAATAAAAGGAAACTATTTATATGAACGCCTTTCAAGATATGTTGATGGGTCTTACGTTGCGTTATTGGCGCAAGAGAACAATATCGGAATGGATCTCCTGTGTAACCTTGAATACATGTACAAACTGGCAAGTGGTTTATTACTTGACACTCCGCAAACTGACCACACGTTCCGGGACAAGGACCGGTGCATTTACTTCTAATACAAGCCTTGTTAGAGGGACAATCCGAATTAAGAACACATTCTGGTCTGCAACCTTCGTAAGGATTGCCAATGTAATCAGGAAGACAACTACAGGAACCTGCATTATTTTGTTCTTTGCATATGGCGTTAGCCCCACACGGGGATGGACTACATGGTGTTGATATCACGGGTTCTACTGCTGTAAGAGTATATAATAGTTGGAGGTGTTCAATACATTCAGAGAAATAGATGATACACATTTCCCTTATAACCTTAATTATTATTCCAATATATCTGTGGTTAGTGTTTTGGGGTAATTATGGGTTTGGTAGAAATTGAGCAGTTAATAATTATGCGTGAATATTGATGCTTACGTCGTGGTGGATTGCACTGTGTGAACGGATCGCCAACATATTGAGACAGGCAAATACAGTTTGGAGTATGGCTTACAACTTTACATTCGGCGTTTTGACCGCAAGTACCAACACACGGATCTGAACATTTGTTATTTATACACGCCAAGTGATACGAGCATTCGCTATTACTTATACATTCAGGTCTACAGTTTGGTGGTGTACCAATAAATTCCGCGAGGCAAGAGCAAGACGGCGACCCATTAACGTCCCTGCATTGAGCGTTTGGACCGCACGGCGATGGCAGACAAGGATCTTTCGATTCGGTTACAGGTTCCTCATCTGAAATTCACATTCAACTATTTTCGCTAAGAAAAAATTTAATCCATCTTACATATTGGTGTACATCTGGAGAATGGATCGCCCGTTAATTGAGGTTTACAACTACATATTGGAGTGTGGTTCACCACTTTACAAATGGTATTCAATCCACAAGTTCCAGCGCAAGGATCGACGCATTTTTGATTAGAGCATGCTTTATCTAATGAACATTCGTTCGAGGTAACGCACTCGGATCTACAAGTTGGAGGACTTCCAATAAAATTCTCAACGCACGAACACACGGCTTGACCATTTATTTCCCTACATCGGCTGTTCGGTCCGCATGGTGAAGGATTGCACAAATTTTGTGGAACCATTTCTATATATTTAAATAGGTTGATTAATCACCTAATTGCGCATCGAGCTAATAATACATTACCTTTTATTTTATTACATTGGATAAAAGCATTACCAATGTAGCCTTGGATACAAGTGCACATGGGTATATGATTGATTACTGAACACTCTGCGTTCAACCCACATGTGCCTGGGCATGGATCTACACATTTTCTACTAATACAAGCTTCATTTCTCGGACAATCATTGTTTAAGACACATTCAGGGCGGCAATTTCTGTAAGGGTCACCTAGATATTCGGGTAAACACGTACAAATTCCATTATTGCATTCGGCATTAGGTCCACAAGGTGATGGATTACAAGAATCTTGAATTATTGGTTCAACTAAAATAATAAACGAATAATGAAATGGAAATTATTCATTTTCACGAACGAAATACGTACTTGGTTTAGGTTTCAAAGTACAGTAGGTGAAAGAGTCGCCAGTGTATCCATCCTGACACGTACATATTGGAATATGATTCATTACATTGCAAATGGCGTTAGCTCCGCAAGAACCTGGACATGGATCTCTACATTTTTCCTAATACAAGCCAAGTTACTGGAGCATTGAGAGTTCACCGTGCATTCAGGTTTACAATATGGAGGGCTTCCAATAAAATGAGGAAGACAAGTACAAGAAGGCGAGTTATTTATCACTCTACATTCAGAGTTTGGTCCGCAAGGAGATGGTAAACAAGGATCCTTTATCACATTTTCGACAACTACTGGTACTGAAATTATACAACGATAATAATTGAACAATTGCAAGAATTATATTTGCTCACTTTGTGGTAGTGGAAAACATATTGTGAACGGATTTCCTGTGAATGATTGTACGCAACTACATATAGGGCTGTGATTAATAACATGGCAGTTTGCGTTTAGACCGCAAACTCCTGGGCAAGGATCTGTGCATTTTTGGTTTGAACACGCTTTGTTCAGAGCACACTCAGAACTCACAATACATTCTGGGCGACAGCTTGGTGGACTTCCAACATAATTTGGTAAACAGGAGCATATTGCTTGATTGGCGTTCTCTTTACATTGACTATTAGGACCACAAGGGTTCGGTCGACAGGGATTTTGCGGGAGGTCATTTTCTACAGCTGAAACGGATGAATATGAATAATTATACCGAGATAAAGAAATTGATTCCTTACGTTGAGGTGGAATTAATTTGCAATAACTGAAAGGATCTCCACTATAACCCGGAGAACAGAGGCAGCTTGGAAGATGGTTTATAATTTGACATATAGCATTCGATGCACATGCCCCCGGGCATGGATCTTTACATTTGTTATTGATACAGGCAAGATTAGACGCACAGTCTGAATTGAGAATACATTCTGGCCTGCAACCCTCATACGGATTTCCAATAAAACCTTTCAGACATGAACAAGAACCAGCGTTATTCTGCTCCTTACATACGGCATTTGATCCACACGGGGATGGTGTACATGGTGAAATGGTTTCTATTGGAGTAACTGGAAAAGCAAATGATGAAGAACGATATTATATCATTTCAGATTTTAGCTTACTTGGCAATTCGCAACTGATGAATGGATTTCCAAAGTAACCTCCAAGGCAGATGCAATTGGGCGTGTGACTAACGACGCGACACTCTGCATTTATACCACACGAACCTGGACAAGGATCTTTACATTTCTGGTTAATACAAGCGAGGTTATTCGGACATTCACCGTTACTAATACATTCGGGTTTGCAGTTTGGCGGAATTCCTACATAACCTTCAAGGCACGAACAGGATGGAGAGTTATTTATATTTCTACATTGAGAATATGGTCCACAGGGCGAAGGCCGACAAGGATCCTCAGGTAAAACAACGGGCTCTTCAAATGCTAAAAATAAGTGATATTTCTAAGAGTCATCATACAGATAAAGAAATATTTACGTTTTGGTGTGCATCCACTGAAAGGATTACCGACATAGTTCGATGGGCAACTACAAATTGGGTTATGTCTCACAACATTACATAAAGCATTTATACCACATGCTCCAGGGCATGGATCGATACATTTCTGATTGACGCAAGCTCTATCTAAGGAGCACTCCGTGCTTGTAACACATTCCGGTCTACAGTTTGGTGGAGTGCCTATGAACCCGAAAACACAAGAACAGACAGCCTGGTCATTTATTTCTCTACATTGACTGTTGGGACCACATGGTGAAGGTTGGCAAGGACTAGTATCAATATGGGCTAAAAAATGAAAACGAATAATTGTGATGCTCATTCATAACTCATTTTAGACGATTGAAAAATTTTATGTTGAATAATATACCTTGTTGCCGATTGCATTCTACAAACGCATTACCAATAAATCCTTGAATGCATGTACACATTGGTATATGATTGATAACAGAGCATTCAGCATTTTGTCCGCAAACTCCTACACAGGGGGTTTTACATTTATTCTTTATACAAGCTTTATCTTTTGGACAATCATTGTTTAAAACGCACTCTGGTCTGCATCCTACGTAAGGATCGCCTTGATATTCATTTAAACATGTGCATATACCATCAATGCAATGAGTGTTAGGTCCGCATGGTGAAGGATTACATTTGTCGACAAGAACTGGTTCCGCTAAAAGATGTTGTATTATGCTTAATCGCTTTAAATACAACAAAACAACTTACTTGGCACAGGTTTGGGTGTACAATAACTGAAGGGATCCCCAGTGAAACCAGTAGGACACACACAAGATGGAATATGGTTTATAACATTACAAATGGCGCCTGCACCGCATAAACCTGGACAAGGATCTCTACATTTTTCTCTTATGCATGCTAAATTACTAGAACATTCTGAGTTTATAGAACATTCTGGTCTACAACTTGGTGGAATCCCTATATAATTTTCCAAGCAGGAACAAGAGGGATTTCCATTTATATTTTTACATTGGCTATTAGCACCACATGGAGATGGATAACATGAATCTTGGACGACTGGTTTATTAACAACATTAGGAACTAAAATATAATTAATTAATTGTTGCATTTCAGATTGGGAATAGATTCTTACGTGTCATTATAATACATCTAGTGAAAGGATCTCCTGTATAACCAGATCTGCAGCTACAAATGGGAGAATGGTTGATAACATGACAGTCAGCGTACAGTCCACAATTTTCTTTACAAGGATTTTCGCATTTTTGGTTTATGCAAGCCTCATTATAGGCGCATTCAGAGCTTACAATACACTCAGGTCTACAGGATGGAGGATTACCGATGTAATTTGGTAAACACGAACAAATGGCTTGATCGTTTACTTCGCGACATTGACTGTTAGGACCACACGGAGAAGGTTGACAGGGGTTCAAAGAATCATCGAGCACAGCTAGAAATTGATGATTTTAACATTTTGTAAAAGATCTTTCGAAATGACTTACGTTGTATCACATTACAATAACTGAATGGGTTTCCAGTAAAACCAGGTGAACAAGAACACGATGGTAAGTGATTGATTATGTGACATATTGCGTTTGTAGCGCAAGTTCCTGGACAGGGGTCTAAACATTTATTTCGTATGCAAGCCCTATTAGGAGCGCAATCGGAATTCAACGAACATTCTGGCCTGCATCCCTCATACGGATTACCTAAATATTCTGGAAGGCATGTACAAGATCCCGCTTTGTTTTGAACCCTGCAAATGGCATTAGCTCCACAAGGACTTGGTTGGCAAGGAGATATTTCTTCGTGTGTTATTGCAGGCATTTGTAAAACACATATGGTAAAAGGATCACCAGTATATCCTGGTTGACACGCACAATTGGGAGTATGACTAACAACGTGACACTGTGCACTCGAACCACATAACCCAGGACATGGATCTTTACATCTTTGCTGTATGCAAGCCAAATTTCGAGGACATTCTTCATTACTATTACACTCTGGCCTACAGTTTGGCGGAGTTCCCATATATTCGGGCAAACAGGAACAAGAAGGGTTTTCATTAATATCTTTGCAAATAGCATTCGGACCACAGGGACTTGGTAGGCAAGGACTACTTGGTGTCGATTCTTGTGGTTCTGAAAGGGGGCAGTATACAGAAATATGTTCGATAATGATGTTGTTTACCCACAAGATGAGCACTTACCAATAGGGAGGCATCTAGTGAATGGATCACCAGTCATTATTTGTGGACAGGTACAAATTGGATTATGATTCACTACGACACATAAAGCATGTATTCCACAAGAACCAGGGCAAGGATCTATGCACTTCTGATTAGCACACGATTGTGTCAACAAACATTCGGCACTAGATATACATTCTGGTCTACAAGTAGGTGGATTTCCAGAGAAATTGGGCAAACATGAACACACAGCTTGGCCGTTTATGTTTCTACATTGGCTATTCGGTCCACATGGAGATGGTGAACATGGATTTTGAATTTCAACAACTAAAATTATTCAAACAATCATTCTAACGAAATTTCAAAATACAAAAGAATATCACCTGTTATTGGGGAGCAAACAACAAATGCGTTTCCACTATATCCATGACTACAACTACATATTGGAATATGATCATAAACGACACAATTGGCGTTTTGGCCACAGATTCCTGGACAAGGATTAATACATTTATTACGACTACAACTTTTGTCTTTCGAACAGTCATTGCTAACGATGCATTCGGGTCTACATCCGGTGTATGGATCGCCGTGATATTCTGGAATACAAGTGCACACGCCTTCGTCACATATTGCATTTGGCCCACACGGGGTAGGATTGCACGGATTCTTATCTAACTCAGCGGGCACTAAAATACAATTTCATCACAAACCATGTTTTCATAAAATAAACTAAACGAGCTGGGTATGAAACAGTAAAACGAGGTGTAGTTTATAATTGACAACATACTTATCGGTTTTGGTGAACAATAAGTGAACGGATCACCGGTGAATTCATTTGGACAACTACATATAGCATTGTGATCAATAACACTGCATAAAGCACCAGAACCACAAGATCCTGGGCATGGGTCTCTACATTTATGTTGTATGCATGCCAAATTGCTCGAACATTCTTGGTTTATAATGCATTCCGGTCTACATTGTGGAGGTGTACCAATGTAACCGGATAAACACGAGCAGGAGGGATAGTTTCCAATCTCCCTACATTGGCTGTTGGGGCCACATGGTGATGGCACACAAGGATTCGTTATCACGGATTCTTCTACTTTGGGAGCTATAAAAGGGAAGTTTTTGAGAGTGAATTCTAGAGACATTGATAAATATTGAGTGTTTAGATTTGAAATTTTAATATTGAAGAGTAAAATTGGTATTAAAATCAATTTGCTTACGTGGAATGAGTTGGCATATCGTGAAAGGATTGCCTGTATATCCTGATAGACAAATACATATAGGACTATGATTAACAACTTGACAATGTGTATTTATTCCACATGGACGTTTCTTACAGGGATCTACACATTTTTGGTCGACACACGCGTGGTGCATTGGGCACTCATAGCTGATTACACATTCTGGTCTACATCCTGGTGGACTGCCACTGAAACCTGGCAAACACGAACATACTGCTTGATTATTAATCGATTTGCATTGACTATTAGGACCACAAGGATTAGTCTGACACGGGTCTGAAAATTCGTCTTCGACGGCTAAAATTAAGTGTAGTGAATAAGAGTTCGAAATAAAGAATAAATAGCACTAACCATTTGGCAACTCCACATTGCAATATTTAAATGGATTACCGGTATGTCCCGCTAAGCATGAACAAGATGGTAAATGATTAACTACCGCACAGATTGCATTTGGACCACAAGTTCCCGGACAAGGATCTTTACATTTATTTCTCATACACGCTTTATTAGATGGGCAATCTGAATGTAGGACACATTCTGGTCTGCAACCTTCGTAAGGATTTCCAATATAATCAGGTAAACATGTACAAGATCCAGCACGATTTCTCTCTGTACATTTAGCGTTAGCACCACATGGTGAAGAATTACAAGGACCAGCTTCTTCCACTTGGATTGGCAATAGCTGTTGACAACTTTGAATGGATCACCTACGAAACCATTCACACATACGCAGTTAGGAGTATGACTTACAACTTTACATTCTGCATTATGACCACAAACTCCAGAGCATGGATCTTTACATTTCAAGTTTATACAAGCTAAATGATTTGAACATTCGTTATTGCTCACACATTCGGGTTTACAATTTGGTGGAATTCCAACAAAATCAGATAGACATGAACAAGATGGTGAATCATTTATTTCTCTGCATTGGGAATTCGGCCCACATGGTGATGGTAGACATGGATTCGATGTAATAGTCGGTTCATTAAAAACCAAACAACGAACGAATGGATCTCCAGTCATATATAGTGGACATGAACATATTGGGTTATGATTTACAACCTGACATTTGGCATCGACACCACAACTTCCAAGGCACGGATTAATACATTTTTGGTTAACACACGCTTCGTTCAAAGAACATTCAGCGCTACTGACACATTCAGGTCGACAAGTAGGTGGACTTCCTATAAAACCGGGCACGCAAGAACATACTGCTTGTGCGTTAATTTCTTTACACTGACTATTTGGACCACATGGTGACGGAAAACAAGGATTCGAGGGAATAGAAACTGAAATTAAATTGCTTTAATATATGAAATTACTTAGGCATATTATTATTTACCTGGTGCAGGATTACAAACAACGAATGCATTTCCAATGAAACCTTCGATACAAGAACACATAGGGATATGGTTTATAACTGAACATTGAGCATTCTGGCCACATGTTCCAGGACAGGGATCTAAACATTTATTATTAACACAATTTTTATTTCTTGGGCAATCATTGTTCAAAACGCATTCAGGCCTACATCCAGCATATGGATCTCCTTGATATTCCGGAAGACAAGAGCAGATGCCATTGTTACAATGAGTATTTGAACCACAAGGAGAAGGGTTACACTTATCGACAATAATTGGTTCAACTGAAATTTCATAATTAAATATATGCAGGTATAGCATAAAATGTATCAATGAACTTACTGGGTTTGGGTTTTAAAGCGCAGTAACTGAAGGGATCTCCACTGTAACCTTCTGGACAAGCGCAAGTTGGTGTATGATTAATAACTTTACAGAAGGCACCAGCTCCACATGCTCCAAGACAAGGATCCCCACATTTTTGATTCATACATGCCAAATTTTTTGGACATTCTAAATTGACAATACATTCTGGTTTACAATTAGGTGGAATTCCTTGAAAATTTGTTAAGCATGAGCAAGTTGGTGATCCATTTATATCTCGGCATTGAGAATAAGGTCCACAAGGGGACGGAATGCATGGGTCTGAAGGCACCGGTATTGGTATTTCGATAGGTTCTAAAATGTACAACATGAAATGACTGAATAACAACAATATTTCGAATAATTACTTGATATGAGTTTGCAAATAGTGAATGGGTCTCCGGTATTTCCAGTTTTGCAACTACAAATCGGGTTGTGGTGTATAACTTGACAATCTGCATTCAAGCCACAAGAACCTTCACATGGATCGCTACATTTTTGATTAATACACGCTTCATTAAAATTGCATTCTGAACTCACTACGCACTCAGGTCTACAAGATGGTGGCGAGCCTATGAAATTAGGGAAGCATGAACAAACAGCTTGATTGTTCACTTCGCGGCACTGACTATTTGGTCCACATGGACTAGGTTTACAAGGATGTTCTATAATTTCATCTTCAACTAAAAATCGATCGTCATAAAAATTCTCAAGTTCCAATTCAGAATCAAACTCACCAGGTTGAATAATGCTGCAGAAACTGAAAGGGTTTCCTGAGTAGCCATGTAAACATGTACATATTGGTAAATGGTTTACTACTTGGCACTGAGCGTTCTGGCCGCAAGTGCCAGGGCAAGGATCTTTACATTTATTTTGCATACATGCTTTATTGTAAGAACAATCAGAATTTAATGTACATTCTGGTCTACATCCTTCGTATGGGTTTCCAATATATTCGGAAATACAAGTACACGCACCGGCGCCATTATGCGCTCTGCACACTGCATTTGTTCCACACGGAGAGGGATTGCACGGATTCAAATGTTCTGGAGGTTTGCCTAAAGAGAGAATAACACGTAGATATTTTTTTGAGACGATTTGAAAAATCTTACTTATTTGCAGCGTGCATACAGAAAACGGATCTCCGCTGAATCCCTCATTACATACGCAATTAGGGACGTGATTGACTGTATGACATTGTGCATTGTGACCACATACGCCAATGCAAGGATTTTTACATTTTCTATGAATACATGCCAGGTTGCTGGGGCATTCACTATTTGTCACACATTCTGGTCTACAGTTTGGCGGACTTCCTTTGAATTCAGGCAAACAAGTACATGACGGTGAGTTGTTTATATCTTTACATTCAGAGTACGGTCCACATGGAGATGGATTACAAGGATTGGTAATAATTTCAACTATTTCAACAGCTGCAACACAATAGAAAGTGAAAGCAACTATTATATTTTCATACAAATTCACCACTTACGTTTCGGAGTACATCTAGTGAATGGGTCTCCGACATAATTAAGTTGACAGCTACAAATTGCATTATGATTGACAATTTGACAATTGGAGTTGATTCCACATGTACCCAAACATGGATTTATGCATTTTTGATTGACACATGCTTGGGACAAAGAACATTCTAGACTAGACATACACTCTGGTCTACAAGTTGGTGGATTGCCTAAATAACCAGGAACACACGAGCACACAGCTTGTTCATTAATAACTCTACATTGACTGTTTGGGCCACAAGGTGAAGGATTACATGGGTTTTTAGGTACTTCCACTAAAAGAGATCAAAAAATCATCAATCTAACATCTCTATTAATTATTAATAGTTTACTAACCAGGAATTGCATGACAAGAGATGAAAGCATTTCCAGTGAGACCTTGTCTGCACGAACACATTGGAATGTGATTGAAAACGGAACATTCCGCACCTTCACCACATGTACCAGGGCATGGGTCAGAACATTTGTTCCTTATACAAGCTCTATCGAAGTTACAATCATTACTCAAAACGCATTCTGGTCTACACCCTGTATACGGATCTCCGTGATAATCTGTTTTGCATATACACGCCCCATTGTTACAATCAGCATTAAATCCACAAGGTGATGGATTGCACGGATCAGATTCAATCGGAACTGCAATTAAATATCACGATATATCATTTGATCTTATTTTCTTTTTAACAAGTTCCTACCAGGAGGTTGGGTTGGTTTGGGAGAACAATAAGTGAACGGATCTCCCGTATGGTCCTCTGGACACGAGCAAGATGGTAGATGATTGATAACATTGCATAACGCGTTTGCTCCACAAGAACCAGGACACGGATCTATACATTTCTGTCTCACACAAGCCTGGTTACTTGAACATTCCGAATTTATTGAACATTCTGGGCGACAGTCTGGAGGATTGCCTAGGAAATTTGGCAAACAAGCGCACGACGGTGCGCTACCTACTGTTCTGCATTGTGAATTAGGACCACAAGGTGATGGCAGACATGGATTCTGATTAACTGAAGGAGTGATCACTTCTGAGGTTTGAGCTAAAATGTGTATATTGAAGGTATTAATTATGCAGTATAAGATAATGAGACATTAGACCTGAAGAATTTTAGGAAATAATTTGAAATATTTGAAAAAACTGTTTATACCATTGTTAATGAAGAAAAACCTAATTGCCTAAGGTTTAGCACTGTGGTTAAGAATGAAATTGACCTGCTTACTTGAAATTTCATAACACCTAGTGAATGGGTCTCCAGTATGATTCGGAATACAAGAACAAATTGGACTATGCTTAACTACTTTACAATTAGTTTTCAACCCACAAATTCCAGGACAAGGGTCTATACATTTTTGTTGACTACAAGCCTTGTCAAGTGAACATTCTGAACTGACAACGCATTCAGGTCTGCAGTTTGGAGGGCTGCCGCTATATTCTGGTAGACATGAGCAAACAGCTTGCCCATTTAGTTCTCTACATTGGCTATTAGGACCACATGGAGAAGGATGGCAAGTAGTTTTCGGAGGTTCTTCTTCGACGTCTAAAATAATGCGTTAACAGATTTTGAATTTCGAAGATACACTGTTACTTACGTTGAATTATATGACAAAATCGGAACGGATCACCAGAGTATCCAGTCAAGCACGTACATTGTGGCAAATGCGCTATAACTTCACAAAGTGCATTTTGTCCACAAGAACCTGGACAAGGATCTTTGCATTTTCCTCTTACGCAAGCTTTATTAGATGGACAATCAGAATTTACAGAGCATTCGGGTCTACATCCCTCATACGGATTGCCAATATAATCTGTAATACAAGTACATGATCCTGCATTTTTTTATGGGAACATACTGCATTTGCTCCACAAGGAGATGGTTCGCACGGGTTTAAAACTTCTTGTGGTGTATCGACTTTACTGCAGTAACTGAATGGATCCCCAACGAATCCGTTTATGCAAACACAATTTGGTGTATGAGTTACAACTCGACATTCCGCATTTTGACCACATACTCCAGGACAAGGATTTTCACATTTTTGTTTTATGCATGCCAAATGATTTGAACATTCACTGTTACTGACACATTCCGGCCTACAATTTGGAGGAGATCCCAGGAATTCCGGTAGGCAAGAACAACTAGGAGATCCGTTTAATACTCGACATTGAGAATAAGCGCCGCAAGGCGATGGTTCACAAGGATTTATTTGAATTTCTATCGCTTCTTCGACGGCTAAAAATTATAAGTATTTATAATAAATGCAACAAAGGAAACGAGATAAAATCCTCACGCTTTGGAAGACATCTAGAAAATGGATCTCCAACCATTTGAAGTGGACAACTACAGATAGGATTGTGATTTAAAACTTTACAAACGGCATTCAATCCGCATGTTCCTGGGCATGGATCCATACATTTTTGATTTAAGCAAGCTTCATTGAGCGGACACTCTAAACTGGTAACACATTCTGGTCTACAAGTAGGAGGAGCCCCTATATACCCAGAAACACACGAGCATACTGGTTGACCATTTATTGCTCTACACTGACTATTTGGTCCGCAAGGAGACGGAGAGCAAATATTTATAGATTGGACTGAAAATTATTCCACATTTAACGGAATTCATTGCCAACTAGTTACTCTCATTACCTGGTGCTTTATTACAGGAAACAAATGCATTTCCTATATATCCTTCTAAACAAGAACACATTGGAACATGGTTAACAACGGTACATTCAGCATTTTGCCCGCAAATTCCAGAACATGGATCAACACATTTATTTCTCTGGCAAGCTAGATTTGATGAACAATCATTATTCAAAACGCATTCTGGTCTACAACCAGTGTAAGGATCTCCGTGGAATTGGAGAATACAACTACAAATACCGTTATCACAATTTGCATTGATACCGCACGGATTTGGATTGCAGGGATCATAGACTTCTTGAGGTTCTAAAATGAGATATTTATAAATATCTAGAGGAATTGAAAGAACCGACTGCATCATACCTGGAGGAGGAGAAGATTTGCAAAAATCGAAAGGATTTCCGGTGAAACCTTCAGCACAGAAACATATTGGAGTATGATTTATAACATCACAAACAGCACCTGTGCCACAGGCACCCAAGCACGGATTCAAACACTTCTGTTTAATGCAAGCTTGATTACTTGGACATTCTGAATTCTTAATACATTGCGGTCTACAATTTGGTGGTCTTCCAATATAATTTGATAAACAAACGCACGACGGTTGATCTCCCGCTACTCGACATTCTGAAAAAGGTCCACAAGGCGAAGGTATGCACGGATTATAGTTGGGCTGAGGGAAAATTCCTCGAGCTTGGCTGTAATAAACGATGACATCAAAAAAACAATATCAAACATATAACTGTGTGAATTCTGAAGTATTATCTTACGTGGAATTGTGAAACATCTAGTGAATGGATCTCCTGTATATCCATTTAAACAGCTACATATTGGGCTATGTTTGATCACTTGACAATGAGCATTCAAGCCGCAAGTTCCCGGACATGGATCGATACATTTTTGATTAGTACATGATTGATTTGGTGGACATTCTTGACTAATAACACACTCTGGTCTACAACCCGGAGGAGTACCAATAAAATTTGGCAAACATGAACATATTGCTTGGGAATTGACCTCACGACATTTGCTATTCGGACCACAAGGTGATGGCTGACAAGGATTAGTTTCTACAGTAGAAGCTATAAAACTGTATTTTAGAAACTTGTTGAAGACATAATTACAAGACTTACGTTCAACTTGGTGTAAATGGCAAAATACGAATGGGTTTCCTTGGTATCCTTGTATACAAGTACAAGATGGAATATGATTAACTGTTTGACAATTCGCATTTTGACCGCAAGTTCCAGGACATGGGTCTAAACATTTATTTCTCAAACATGCTTTATTCAATGGACAATCAGAATTCAAAGAACACTCAGGTCTACAACCTTCGTATGGATTTCCAATATAATCTGGAAGGCAAACACATGATCCGGCTTTATTTCTTTCTCTGCAAATGGCATTTTGACCACATGGTGATGGGACACAAGGATTTGTAGACTCTTGTATTGAAGGCTGTGGAATTTTTAATTGGCACAACTCAAACGGATTACCTTCATAACTTGACAAACAGACACAGTTTGGCGTATGACTAACCACACGACATTCTGCATTTTCACCGCAAGTTCCTGGACAAGGGTCCTTACATTTGTTGTTGATACATGCTAAATTGTGTGCGCATTCATTATTACTGACACACTCTGGCCTACAATGTGGTGGAGTTCCGATAAATCCAGGAAGGCAAGAACAGGATGGTAAATCATGAATTTCTCTACACTGCGAATTAGGTCCACACGGAGAGGGGGCGCAAACATTGATAATTGGTTGTTCTTGAGCTATAAATATCGACACTGAATTTTACGTTTGAAAATTGAGTTATTTGCATCTTACGCTTTTTTAGACATCTAACAAATGGATCACCAGTATATAATGCTGGACATGTACAAATGGGATTATGATTGACAACTTGGCATTCTCCATTAACACCACATGCGCCAAGGCATGGATTCACGCATTTTTGATTAACACAAGCTTCAGTTAAGGGGCACTCTAAACTTTGTGTACATTCTGGTCTACAAGTTGGTGGGGAGCCAATAAAGCCTGGTATGCATGAGCAAACAGCCTGTTGATTTATTTCTCTGCAAAGACTGTTTGGGCCGCAAGGTGATGGGGAGCAAGGATTTGTGACCACAGGAACTAAAATGTTAAATTACTCATCTTGAAGTGAAAACAAAACTTCTTTTTGAAAGATATGATCAACTAATTTGATAATATCTAAAATTGTTCTGTAATATCGCATACTTAAAAATCGAAATATACCACCTACTATAACTTACTTGGTGCAGGATGACAAGCTATGAATGCATTGCCTTTGAATGAATTTGGACAAGAACACATAGGTATGTGCTCTATCGTTTCACATATAGCATTTGAACCACATGTTCCAGGACAAGGATCAGAACATTTATTTTTAACACAAGCTTTATTTCGTGGGCAATCATTATTTATTATACACTCGGGTCTACAGCCTCTGTAAGGATCTCCATGGTATTCTAGTAAACATGTACAAATACCGTTATAACACTGAGCATTTGGGCCACATGGAGAGGGATTGCATGGATCTGTTTCCACAGGCGATGCTGAAATACATGAAAATTAAGTATATTGGAAAAAAGAAACTGGATCGACATACGCAATGTTGGTTTTGGAGAACAAAAAGTGAATGGATCGCCAGTGAAACCATCAGGACAAATGCAGGATGGTGTATGCTTAGTAACCACACAAAGTGCTCCAGATCCACAAGAACCTAAGCACGGATCTCTACACTTTTGATTAATACAAGCCAAGTTATTTGGACATTCTTGATTAATAACACATTCTGGTCTGCAATTTGGAGGACTTCCTAAATAATTTGGTAGACATGAACAACTTGGTGTTCCATTATAATCACGGCATTGTGAATTAGGACCGCAAGGTGACGGAACACAATGATTTTCCACAACTGTTGATTCGGGATGTAAAGATGGAGCTAAAATTCAACAGTTAAGAATAGAAAATTCGAGACTCATTATATATCTTACTGGGAAAATGCAAACAACGCGTAAATGGGTCACCAGAATAGCCAGATTTGCAACTACATATTGGACTGTGATTTATTACTTGGCAATGACTATTTATTCCACAAGTTCCCGAGCAAGGATTCGCACATTTATTGTTGGTACAAGCTTTATTCATTGGGCATTCAGAATTGACCATACATTCTGGACGACAAGAAGGAGGAGTTCCTACGAAAGTTGGCAAACAAGAGCAAACTGCTTGATCGTTAATTTCTCGGCATTGACTGTTTGGACCACATGGTGAAGGTTGACATGGCATTCTAACATCTTCTAGAGCTAATGAATATTTATATTGAAGGAGTTATTACGTGTAATAGTTATATTATGCTTACGTTCGATTACTGGTATGATGTTACAATAAGTAAGGGCATTTCCTGTATATCCTTGCAGACAACTGCAAGTAGGGGAGTGACTTATCACTTGGCAAATTGCATTCTGTCCACACGTTCCTGGACAAGGATCTATACATTTATTTTTCATGCAAGTTTTATTAGGCGCACAATCAGAACTATATATACATTCCGGTCTACATCCATCATAAGGATTTCCAATATATTCTGGTAAACAAGTACAGGAACCAGCACCATTTTTTTCTTTACAAACAGCATTAACTCCACAAGGAGAAGGTTTGCAAGGGTTCAACCGTTCATCGTGTGTAATAGCTAGAATCAATTCGACTTTAATTCATATATTCAATTTTATTTGCATCAATTATATGAGTAATTGGGGTGAGTACACGTGCTACCAATATTTGCGCATGATATTAACTGCTCATTTCTTTTCAATAAGGCGTTGGGTGGTTTTTTGGGCATGGCAGGTAGTACCTTGAAGCATTTTCATTCATTTTAAGCTTAAGTTAATTGTTTCGGGGCAAAGAACGCATTTATGACACCAGATAATTTTTACGCTAAGCATTGTTATGTTTGGGGTTGGGTAGTGGTGGTATTACTGCGTTTTTTGAGGGTGGTATTATAGCGATTTCGGAGGGGGTACGCGAGGCGGGGGAACATATTAGCTCATGTTGCTGTTTCAGAAGCTCTCTCTCACCGTTGGGGGATTGTTCCTTACCTGTTATCCCCTTTAAGCAATTAATATACAGCAGAAGCGTTATACTACTACACAATACCAAAATCAAGAATCATGCAAAACACTCTTTATTCATGTGATGATTTGTACAGTATTTGTATTTGGAATGGAAATAAATCCTATAGTGTTCATTGAATAAACCAATAGCATGAATGAATCTCCCAAAATAAATAACAAAACTCAGCTGGTGGAACAGGCCTAAGAATTTGAGCGAAACATAAGAATATTTTAACGATTGCTTATTCTAATTACCAGTTTTCTGAATGATTAGATGTTTATTTATTCTGTTAAATATCGAATATTCATTTGGAATTTTAAATTTGGATTTGGAATAAAAAAAGTTCTTTCATAGTTATTGAATTTCAAGGATTATCATTCCAAACATATAGACTTCCAATGACAAATCTTATCACTTGAATAAATGTGACAAATTATATATGTATTCATAAATTTTTTGCAATAAAAGGCTATTTTCAATGTGAAAAGCTTAATTTTTGTTGACGTTTCCTTGTATATCACAACTTTATCAAAACAGTTTGGACAAAGTTGTGATATACAACGAAACATCAACAAAAGTGAAGATTTTTACATTGAAAATAGCCTAGTCTTGTTGAAACTATTATAGATATAAATATCTCAAACAGGCAATGAAACCAATATATATATATATATATATTATATATATATATATATATATATATATATATATATATATATATATATATATATATATATATATATATATATATATATAGTTTCAGTTTGCCATATTGATGAAAATAAAAAGTTATATCAACATGCTGCATGCTTGAAGTAAAAATTTGGAATATGTGATTCAGTGCGAATTTACGGTACGTAAATATATAGACAACCCATCATTTCAAGATTTTATTATCTACCGGGATACTTTTGACCCTGCATAAGCCAAACAAAGTTGTTATACATAGACAAGATTCATTAACTAATTAGTATTTTTTAAGTCGGTTGGTAAAAAGTTCTGAAAATATAGTATTACCCAATTAACCAATCTGATTTCGTCTTTTATTTCATTTACAACTGCAAAAAATTTCAATAAAAAAATTTCAAAGAAATAAATCAAATAATATTCAATCAATTTTGATCAATACGTACATTAAAATGATTCAAAATTAGATGAATGAAAAAGGGATAAATGAATTTTGTAGGTGTGAAGTTTCCTAACGAATTTTATCCTATAAAAATTTTGCTATATCATCAAAATTCATTCGCTTTCACTATTGCTTTAATCTGACAAATTATATTCACTCATATACGAACAAAGAACATCTTTAATCAATTTTAATTTCGTGTGATTAATTTCTTAGCACATTCATTCTTCATGAAATGGATACCAAAGCTTAAATAAATAATACATTCTGAGGCGTTTGGTCTGGTTGTCTTAATACGTTGTTGCAGTTTTGTTATCTGCATTCGAGCATAAAAACTGACCGAATTGAATCACGTTCCAATATTTCACTTCCAAAAAAAAAAAATTTACTCACCAGGTTGTAACGAGCAACCCCTGAATGGATCTCCGGTATATCCAGAAGTACAGCTGCACACTGGATTGTGATTTACCACATTACAAATAGCGTTAAGTCCACAACTACCCGGGCACGGATCGCGACATTTTTGATTGATACACGAACGGGCACTAGAACACTCCGGGTTAATGGTACACTCCGGACGACAGTTTGGCGGAATACCGACGTAATTTGCCAAACACGAGCACGCTGGAGTTTCGCCACGAACTTGGCATATCGAGTTCGGACCGCAGGGCGACGGTTCGCACGGATTCTGCACCGGAGGTGGAGTAACTGTAAAATGAATGAAGAAATTAATAATAACATTCTTCTTAACTGACTGAGGGCAAGAAAAGGAAATATGTATTTCAACATCGACAAAAAATCGTACCAAGTTATACATTTTATAAATTAGGAAAATACCATTACATATATTGTAAGAATTATTGAAGAAATTCAAAAATAAGGAAATGTCTGTTTAGTTTAACAAATCATTTTATCTACTCATCTCTCATTATTTTTAGAAAATAAATATTGCTTCAAATAATTGAATTTATAATGATAATCTTGGAAATGTCTATCTTTTAGACTGGTATTCCACAATAACTTTGTCAACATTACTTGTTGGTTTTAAACTAGGATTCAAATCGAAATATAAATATAATTTTCTTCGAAAGTTTTTTGCTAGAACAATTAAGGTTTTTGGCATAATCGAAATTATTCATTATAGAAACATCTCCTAGAAGGTTCACTAATTTCATAAACAAATATTATTATAACAGGGCTACATTATATATGAAAAAATTAAGCGTATGTTCTTTATGTTGACATACCTTGAGTATGACATGGTAATATAATACAAAAAGACTATTATGCTATAAAGAACCATATTGGTTAAAGATCTTAGAAAGTATTTTTTCCTAGTTGAGGTACATTTGAAAATTTTCACTGAAAGCTCTTTGTTCTACTCTTTGTTCACAATAATTCGATTGGTTATAGCCTTCAATATACATTATGTATATTTAGTAATATTCTAGGAAAAATCACCTGGTCTAGGGTAGCATCTCGTGAACGGATCCCCTGTAAGTTCTGCTGAACAGCTACATATTGGATTATGATTTACTACTTGACATTTGGCATTAAGTCCGCAAGTTCCAGGACACGGATCTACACATTTGTTATTCAAACAAGCATGTTGTAAAGGACACTCCGCACTGACTACACATTCTGGTCGACATGAGGGTGGACTACCAATTAATCCTTGCTGACAGGAGCAAACTGCAACTTCTTGATTGACTCTGCAGATACTATTTGGACCGCATGGTGATGGTTCACATGGATTTTTTTTAATAACTAAAAGAAAAATGAGAATGAATTAAATTTTCTTTGCAGGTAATGTATATTACTATACGACTAAATATTTAATATAATAATTACCTGGTAACGCAGGTCTACAAGAAGTGAATGGATCTCCTTCATACCTAGCAGGGCAACTACAAGTTGGTATGTGATTAATAACAGAACAATCTGCATTTTGACCACAAGTTCCTGGACATGGATCGATACATTTAGAGTTGCTGCAAGCCTTATTTGGAGAACAATCGGTATTCATTGTACACTCGGGTCTACATCCCCTGTAAGGATCTCCATTGTATAATGGTAAACATGAACATTGTCCGTTATCACATTGTGCATTTGGTCCACAAGGATTTGGATGGCATGGATCTTCTGGTACAACAGGTTCAACTGAAAAATTATCCATTATATATTTTCTTTGAAATGTTTGGATAAACAACTTCTTATTATATTCAATCAAATAATATAATCATATTCAATCAGTAATAATCTTATAATCTGATTATATTCAATCAATAATCTTATAATCTGTTAATATTCAATCAATAATCAAAAATATATGTACCTTTTTTAGGTTGACATTGTGTGAAAGGATCTCCAACGAAATCTTTTATACATTTGCAGGTTGGGATATGATTCTGTACCCTGCATTCTGTGTTGAAACCACAAGATCCTGCACAAGGATCTCTACACTTCTCCGTTATGCAAGCACGAGTTGATGGACAATCAGTATTCACGATACACTCTGGTCTACAGTTTGGTGGAGGTCCAAAATAGTTTTCCAGACATGAACATGATGCTTGTTCTCTAATAACTCTACATTCAGAGTTTGGCCCACATGGCGATGGCACACATGGATTTGGATGATTGGGCCTAGGCTTTACCTAAGAAATTGTTTTTTTTTCAAAAGAGTTTAAAAAATTAGTGCCAAAAGTTTACCTCTGGGGGAACTTCTATACACCTGACGAATGGGTCCCCAGTTAAACCTGCGGAGCAACTGCAAATCGGATTATGATTTATAACCTCACATCTGGCACTCAATCCACAGGACCCAGAACAAGGGTTGGCACATTTAAATTTATGGCAAGCTAGATTTTGTGGACATTCCGAACTGACTACACATTCTGGTTTACAAGTTGGTGGAGATCCAACAAATTCTGGTAAACAAGAACATACCCCTTGACCGTTTATGTTCTACATTGACTGTTCGGGCCGCATGGTGATGGCTGGCAGGGATCGAAAACTGATGGTTCTGTAGCTGAAAAAATATACAGACATTGAAAAGCTGCTGATGAAACTCAATAATATACTTACGTTTTGGTGTTGGTACGTTACATTCTCTGAAAGGATCTCCTTCATAGCCAGTTATACAAGTGCATGTGGGTATATGATTAATAACTAAACATTCAGCATTGATTCCACATATACCCGGACAAGGATCCACGCATTTATTCCTACTACAAGCTTTATTAGTTGGACAATCAGAACTAAGGACACATTCCGGTTTACAGCTTTCATATGGATTGCCCTGGTATCCTGGTATACATGTGCAAGAACCAACGCCTCCTCTTTGTTGGCACTCTGCATTCGTTCCACAAGGAGATGGTTCACATGGATTTATCTTCTCCTCTTGTTGAACGACGCACTGTACAAATGGATTTCCTTTAAATCCTTGAGAACAATAACATGATACTGTATGACTAATCACTCTGCAATCTGCATTCTCCCCACAACTTCCTGGGCAAGGATCAGAACATTTGTTGTTTATGCAAGCCAGATGTGCGGGACAATCTGGATTAATGATACATTCAGGTCGACAGGTTGGGGGATTTCCTATATAACCTTGCACACAAGAACAAGAAGCTTGTTCTCCTGTTACTCTACATACTGAGTTAGGACCACAAGGTGAAGGTTCACATGGATTGATGACAGGAGGTGACGTTGGAGTAATTCGTATTTCTCTGCAATATGCAAATGGATCTCCAGTTTGTCCTTCAGGGCAACTACATATTGGGCTGTGATTTATAACTTCACAACGAGCACTAATGCCACATGAGCCAAGGCAAGGATCTATACACTTCTGGTTGACACAAGCTCTTGTAGGTGCACACTCACCACTAACTAAACATTCTGGTTTGCAATTTGGAGGAGATCCAAAGTATCCTGATAAACAGGAACATACCGCATTATCGTTGATATTCTTGCATTGGCTATTTGGACCACAAGGTGATGGATGACATGGATCCCTTGGTTCTGGTGGTTTTGGCGATACCCTGCATAAAGTGAAAGGATCTCCAGATAGTCCGTCAGGACATGAACAAGTTGGAATATGATTTATTACATCACATTTCGCATTTTGGCCGCATACGCCAGAACAAGGATCTACACACCTATTTCGAATACAAGCTTTATCTCTCGTACATTCTGCACTAAGCACACATTCTGGTCTGCACGATTCATAAGGATTCCCTTGGTAATTTTCTATGCATGTGCAAATACCACTATGGCATTGGGCGTTTGGACCACAAGGAGATGGATTGCATGGATCTTCTGGTATTGAAGGTTGAGTAACGGGCGGTTTCATAGAGCACAATGTGAAAGGATCCCCTTCATATCCTTCTTCACAAGTACAAATCGGAGTATGTGTGACGATACTACATTTGGCATTAACCCCGCAAGAACCTGGGCAGGGATCACGACATTTTTGCTTAATGCAAGCTAGTTGGCTACCACACTCAGAGCTCAACACACATTCTGGTCTACAATTTGGTGGTATTCCAATGTAATCTGGAAGACACGAGCATGACGGATTTTCACCGACCATTCTGCATTGCGAATTGGGCCCACACGGTGAAGGGTGGCAAGAGGGTGGTCTTTCAGTTGTTTCTTCAATAACAGCTGCAAAGAAAATCCCATATATAATTGAAGTTATAGCAACAATGTTTAAAATTATTGAATAAATTCATTTTAAACTAACGAATGCAAAACTTATATAGACTTACGTTGAGGAGAGCATCTAGTGAAGGGATCCCCACTAAATCCTGGCGGACAAGCACATATCGGATTATGATACTTTGTAGTACATTGTGCTCCAATACCACAAGTGTTTGGACAAGGATCTGCACATTTATTGTTGATACATGCTCTGTCTTCTAAACATTCGGAACTGACTACACACTCAGGTCTGCAGTTTGGTGGACTTCCGATATAATCAGGTAAGCACGAACATACTGGTTGATTGTTAACGTTTCTACATTGACTATTAGGTCCACATGGGGATCTTACACATGGATCTTCAGGAGCTGGTTCAGGTTGTTTTGTAGCTTCTGTGCACTGTGTGAACGGATCACCAGTAAAGCCTGATAAACAAGTGCATGTAGGAATATGTTTTGTTACACTACATTGAGCCAGGATACCACAAGTTCCTGGACATGGATCCACACATTTAAATGATACACAAGCAAGTTGTGGTGCACAATCGTTATTTCTCTCACATTCTCTATGACATCCTCGGGAATCGTATGGGTCTCCAAAGAAACCTACTACGCAAGAACAAGCGCCTGCGCCATTGCGTTCTCTGCATTCTGCATTTGGTCCACAAGGTGAAGGATGACAAGGAGAAGCTGGTGGTCCTTCCGTCGCTGCAAATTTTAGGTTTTATAGTTAATAATACATTATTTGAAAATGAATAATTAACAAAACATGTTATGGGTGCTTCTTCATTAATGCGTCAAATTTATTTCAAATCATTAGTTGTTTTTAGGGCATCCATTTAGCTTCCCTAGCTTCAAAAGGCTTATTACATATTCAAGATGAATATATAAGTACATATATTCAAATTATTTCAAACAGGAATTATTACATAGAAAATAAATAGCAATATAACTAGATAATATGAAACAAAGTCGCTTTCTCTGTCCCTATATCCCTATGTATGCTTAAATCTTTAAAACTACGGAACGGATTTTGATGCGGTTTTTTTTTAAATAGATAGAGTGCTTGAAGAGTAAGGTTTATAAATATAATAACATCCATTAAATAGTGGAGAAATACTGTTTTTTTGAGGTTTCTAAAGAGATGTCGTAAATAGTTACATTTTTTCCGTTTACATTGCAAACGCAGGCTGAACCCTACGAGATTTATCAAAATAATCTACTAAGTATTGTACAAATTGAAAAGGTCTTTAATGCTGTATTTTAACCAATACAGCATTAAATACATATATATATATATATATATATATATATATATATATATATATATATATATATATATATATATATAAAATTTTAAAGAATAAATTATAATGAATTAAAAAATTAATTTTTAGTGTTTTGTTAACTTTATATTCCCTCATCGTTCACAGCGCTCCATGACGCTTTCACCACGTTTTTACCTACACACTAACAATAAGATAGTAATTTTTTTTACACTAGAAATTCTCTAGAAACAATTTATATGGCAAAACAACGTTGGTCGGGTCAGCTAGTAATTAATATACTTAACCGTTTGTATATGAGTTTAGTATTAGTTGATTCCTAGATCTAAAATAATTTAATTCCATTGAATAAATTTAAAATACAGGAGATAGTACTGTGTAATTGACCGAAATCGACGTTCTCATTATTTTATTTATTATTATAGAAAATAAAAAAATAAAAATTAATTTAAGAGAATTTTTAGTAAACAACAAAAATTGTAGTAAACTATTCTTAGTGGATGTTAATACAAAAAACTGTATAAATATCTTACATGGTGGAGGGGCAATTCTACAAGAACTTAAGGGTTCGCCAATATATCCAGGGAAACAAGAGCATATAGGTTTATGATTAACTACTGTACATTGGGCGTTTTCTCCACATGAACCAGGACAAGGATCTCTGCATTTATCGTTTTTACATGCTAAGTGATTAGGACACTCAAGATCATTTATACATTCGGGTCTGCAGTTTGGAGGACGGCCGATATAGTTGGGCAGACATGAACATGCTGCTTGATCGCCAACAACTCTGCATTGAGAATTCGGTCCACAAGGACTGGGATTGCATGCAATTCTTTGAGGTGGAGGAGCTACAATAATACAGCAAGTAAAGGAAAAGAGAAATTACAGGAAATATAAATTAAGATAAGTGAAAAATAGAAGTAGAAAGAGAACAAAGTCTTAAAGACAAATCAAATTATAACGTATCTACCGATTTGGCGATGAAACTTGTTTCTCTTTGTAAAAAGTAATGCAAGGAAGAACTGGAAACATACTTGATTCCGGAATTCTAGAACAGCTGGTGAAAGGATCACCTCTGAAACCCGGTATGCAGCCACATATGGGATTGTGGTTTATAACTCTACAATTGGCATTCAAACCGCAAGTACCAGGACAAGGATCTATACACCTTTGGTTTTTACATGCAAGGTTTTGAAGACATTCTGAACTGACAATACATTCTGGTCTACACATTGGCGGAGAACCGATATAGCCCTGGGAACATGAACACACTGCTTGATCGTTTATTGCTCGACATTGACTATATGGACCACATGGTGATGGTTTGCAAGGATTTGTCGGTTTTCTTTCAGCTGAATGAAAAAATCGTTATTTATTACCATTGTCGATTATTTCGCGATGAGGCTTCTGATTGACATAGCTATAATACATTTTTTGAGAATAACTAACTCAAGATTTGATGATAAATTTTAATAAATTCGATGGACGATGAATCTACTCTGTGATAGTTCATATTTAAATGAGAGGTAATAATAAAAACTTGTCTAAAAATCACTGACTGAACAATTTTTTATTCGACTAGTTTCGCCTTTTACAGCATTATCAAGAATGATTGCATTGAATGCATATCAGCATTCTTGATAATGCTGTAAAAGGCGAAACTAGTCGAATAAAAAATTGTTCAGTCAGTGATTTTTAGACAAGTTTTTATTATTACCTCTCAGATAAATTTTAAGCTAATCATATAATTCAAAAGACATCATAAGAGCGGTCGTTAACTGCATAAAAATAACTGAATTTTAGTGAAATCCTTACGCGTAAAGACATAACATAGTCGAGCTGGATCTCCTGTATATCCACTAATACAACTGCAAGATGGTGCATGATTTAGAACTCTACACTCAGCATTTATACCGCATGTTCCTGGACAAGGATCTACACATTTATTGTTTACACAAGCCTTGCTTCGATCACATTCCGAATTAGTTACGCATTCTGGTCTACAACCAGTGTAAGGATCACCTGTATACTCAGGTAAACAACTACATGATCCAGCAGTACCTTGCACTTTACATATAGCGTTAGCTCCACATGGAGACGGATCACATGGATTTCTAGGTCTCTCAGTAGTTGGAGGAGCTGAAAGTTGAAATGAAAATAGAAAAGGACGAAGAAAAGGAATCTTACATGTTTAGTGGAGTAGTACAAATTGAATTAACGGGATAAATATTTCACATTCATCAATTATATTGAAGAACTAAATCGCGCATAAAAATAAACTGTTTTGTTTATTGATTGTACGACTCCACAGTTTGAAATGAAAGTTAAATCTTACAAAGTGGGATTTGAGAGCAACCAGAAAAAGGATCACCAGTATAACCAACTGAACATTGGCAATTTGGAGCATGATTTACAACAATACAATCAGTGAACGATCCACATGATCCTGGGCAAGGATCAACACATTTTTCATTTTGACATGCTAAGTTACTTGCACACTCCGCGTTTATAGTACATTCGGGCCTACAATTTGGTGAACGGCCAATATAGTTTGGTAAGCAAGAACATGCTGCTTGATCACCCACAACCCTACATTGAGAATATGGACCACAAGGTGAAGGTACACATGGATTTTCACTAGGTCGTGGTGTTGTTGCTAAAAAATAAAAATGAAAAACACATGCACAAGTGAAGAAAGAGTACTGAGAGTAACACTCTACAGAGGTGAACACAGAAATAAGCTTACGTTTTTCCCTGATACATCTTACAAATGGATCTCCAACAAAACCCACAGAACAACTACAAATTGGATTGTGATTTATAGTATTGCATCTTGCATTTATGCCACAAGTTCCAACGCAAGGATCTTGACATTTATTGTTTAAACATGCTTTATCTTGGGCACATTCTGCGCTAACCATGCATTCAGGTCTACATGCTGGGGGAGATCCAATATAATTTGTTTGACAAGAACAAACTGCATGCTCATTTACAGCCTTACAATTACTGTAAGGTCCACATGGAGAAGGCTGGCAAGGGTTTACATGTTCATGCACAACTAAAGAAAGATGAAAATATAGAACATGCTTATAACTTAATTTTAAAAATATATTTCATTAAATGTTACTACTAAGATCAGAAAGGATAGAAGTACAAGTCTTACTAGGTTGAGGAAGATGGCAAGATGATAAGGGGTTTCCAGTATGTCCTGGCAAACAGTTGCAGGTTGGGGCATGATTGCTGACGAAACATTCTGCATTTAATCCGCATGTTCCCGGACAAGGATTTATACATTTATTATTGGCGCATGCCTTATTCCGTGGGCAATCCGTATTAGTAACACATTCTGGTCTACAACCAGCGTATGGATCTCCAAAGTACTCTGGCAAGCATATACAAGAACCAATTCCGTTTCTTTCTTTACAAATAGCATTAGCACCACACGGCGGGGGATTACATGGATTTGTGGGCTCTGGAGTAGGTTGTTGAACTAAAATTGATTTCAGTAATACGCTTTTTGAATCTTTTCGATAAGTTAAACTAGTGAAAGGAAGAATGTTACTGACATAACACTAATTTTAAAGTAACTGGGATTGAATTCCCGCTTAACTCTTGGTGAAACATAATTAAATATCAAATTAAATTAAACACTAGGCTTAATGTTTCTCGATTATATTTAACAATAAAATTGCATAGTCAACATGTTTCGAGTGTGAGCTCATTTTCAAGACTGAACTACAATATGGAATAAACAACAAATTTATGTCTATAAAACGGAGGTAAGGTGGAGGGAATATTTGAAATTCTACCGGTTCATTTACGATACCTTCTTATTTCATCAAAGAAATACTTATTTCTATAGTTTCTAAAAGGTCTAAATGTTTCCCTTTACTACTTGCGTGCAAGCATCTTCAAGTCTATAAAATGGTTGGAGTTAATGCAATGTTCTGAGAACCCGATTTTATTTTCCTTGAACAAAATCGAACTTTTATTCTCTTCAACACGAGAACGGAAACAAAACAACGCAAAAAACAAACAAAGGCAACGGGAAAATCTTTTAAATTCAATTTATCCAAATCAAATTATGAAAAGCGAACATAATTATTCTTTTATCAATTTTATACCACATCTCAGTGAAAAATATGCGAAAGATTGAAGAAAAAACAGATAAAAACCATTTGTACTAATAATAGAAATATTGAGTCACTTTTAGTTCATAATAAAGAAAATATAAATGTAAAAATATTGCATAAACTACAACCATTTTATAGACTTGAAGTAAACTGAATGCTTGCACTCAGGTAGTAAAGGGAAAAGTATAGACCTTTTAGAAACAATAGAAATAAGTAGCTCTTTGATGAAAAAAGAAGATATTGTAAATGAACAGGTAGAATTTCAAATATCTCCCCTACTTACCTTCGTTTCATAGATATTAATTTATAGCAATTTAAATAAAACTAAGTAGTTTTCTGATTTTCACTATAATTAAGTTAAAACAAAACAATATTGTTTCGCTAGCCAACACAGTGGTTTCATCAGATGTAGATGATGAACATTTCAGTTTATCAGTTTATCATCTACATCTGATGCAGCCTGTGTTTGTGAAACAATATTGTTATGTTTTAACTTATAGTGAAAATCTGAACACTACCTAATTTCATTTAAATTATGTTTTCAAATTTTCATCAAGTATCAGCCCAATCGATTAATGAGACATAAATTTGTTGTTTGTTACATATTGTAGTTTAGTCTTGAAAATGAGCTCACCCTCGAAACATGACTATGATGACTATATAATTTAATTATTAAATCTAATCGTGAAACATTAAGCCTAGTGTTTAATTCAATTTCAAATTCTTAAAGTATTAATATATAAAATAATATCTTCCTGTCACTAATATCAGTTTTTATTTAAGAAAAATCTTACTGGCTATGAATGAGCAACCACTGAAAGGGTCTCCAGTATAACCTATCCGACATGAACATACAGAACGATGATTAATAACTCGGCAATCGGCGTTGCTACCACAAGAACCAGGGCATGGATCGACACATTTTTCGTTTTGGCATGCCAAAGTGCCAGAACATTCAGCGTTTATTGTACATTCAGGTCTACAATTGGGCGGTCTCCCAATGTAACCCGGTAAACAAGAACAAGTCGGTATATTGCCTATTTCTCGACATCTAGAATTAGGGCCACACGGAGAAGGTATGCACACATTTTCTTGGGGAAGTGGTTTTCCTAAGGGTAAATATTTGTATTTGAAGGGGTACTATTGTGTATTTTACATAGATAATACTAGGTGAATACCGTCAAACTAATTCGAGAATATTTGGTGATGTTATCAGCTATTTGAAAAATTGAAAAAATAGTGTCTTCAGATTTCAACGTATTATTCTGATTGACCACTATTTTTGAAGTAAATTCATGAAAAAAACTTAGTTAATATTCGTTTCAATTTGCACTAATGTAAATGGATTAGAATATTTTGAAATTCCTTTCATATGAAAATAGAAAGAGCAAAGTTTAATTTTTTTTGCAAATATAATATCAAAATAAAATTATTCATGTAATATATATTAAGATTATTGAAATTTTGCGAAGTCAGAAATGAGAAGGTAGCATATATGGCCAAATAGAGTCCCGCTTATTAATATTTTCTTACTTTCTTCTTGAAGACATCTCACAAAGGGATCTCCAGTATGATCGGGGGAACAACTGCAAATTGGGTTATGATTCACAACTTGGCATCTAGCATTTATTCCGCATGTTCCTATACATGGATCTTGACACTTTTGATTTATACAAGTCAATTCTAAGGGACAGTCAGAGCTTATCATGCACTCTGGCCGACAATTAGGTGGAGATCCAATATACATTTTATCACAAGAACAAACTGCGTGAGCATTTACAACTCTACATTGACTATATGGACCACATGGAGACGGGCGACAAGGGTCTTTTTCCTCTATTACTGAAGAGAAATAAAATATATAGAATAGTTGAGAAAATTATAGTTAAAGTAGCTTGCACATTTCCCCCTTAAATTTGTATAATCAGGTATTACATCCCATATTTGGAATGTAATAATTATTTATTATTATATTTATGATAGGTAATCAATTGAGAATCGTAATATAATAAAAATATTTTGTGAACAGCGATTGTTTCAGTATAACCGATTGGTGTAAGGATATTGAATCTCTACATCAATAGAAATGCCGTTATTTCTATTCAATTTATGGTTATTACTAATTTAAATCAATGAATAATTTTTATCATTCATAATGCTCATTATTACCCATCTGATATAACTTATTAAAGGGAAAATGAGAAGATATAAAAGAAGATAGAAAGAAGAACATACCAGGTTGAATAATATGACATGCGATACTAGGATTTCCAGTGTATCCTTCTATACAATCACATCTTGGTGCATGATTAAACACTCTACAATCCGCATTTAAACCGCATGTACCCGGGCAAGGATCTTTGCATTTCATGTGTACGCACGTTTTGTGTTTTGGGCAATCGTTGTTCAAAATACATTCTGGCCTACAACTTGTGTAAGGATCACCGAAATATTCTGGCAAGCACGTACATGAACCAACTCCATTTCTTTCTTTACAAACAGCATTGGCTCCACAAGGGGTGGGGTTACAGGGGTGTACGTTTTCCTCTATTTTAGGTATTACTGAACATTCAACGAATGGATCGCCAGTAAAACCTAAATTGCATTGACAAATAGGCGAATGCTGTACCACTATACAGTTTGTGTTTACCCCACAGGATCCGGGACATGGATCTTTACACTTTTCGTTAATACAAGCAAGATTTCCAGGACATTCAGTATTAATCATACATTCCGGTCTACAATTCGGTACCCTTCCGATGAAATTTGGAAGGCAGGAACACAAGGCTTGCATATTGACATTTTTACATTGGGAATTTGGTCCGCAAGGTGACGGTATACAAGGATCAGTAGGTGGTGATGGCAGTGGTTTTCCTAATAAAGAGGTGATTATTTAAAAAGTCCGAAAGGCAACAATGAACACTTAACCAGTACCAATAGAATATAGATAAAACAATTAAGTACACCTTCAAATATTTGACAATCAAATATCACTCGAAAAATGAAAATGTGATTTTATATTCGCTGGTACCAGTTGAATTGTCATTTGGAATAGTTCTTACTTTCTTCTACACATCGAGTAAATGGATCTCCCGTAAGACCAGGTGGACAACTACAAATGGGATTGTGATAAAACACTTTACATCTTGCATTAGGGCTACAAGTTCCAGGGCATGGATCCGTACACTTCATGCCGATACATGCCTTATCTTGACTACATTCTGAACTGACAGTACATTCTGGTCGACACGCAGGTGGTGCCCCTATATAGTTAGCTAAACAAGAGCACACCGCATGTTCATGTACAATTCTACATTCACTATAAGGGCCACAAGGTGAAGGTACACAAGGGTCGTCGTCTTCGACAACTGAAGAAAACAGTTGAATATAGTTAAAAGAAAAGATACATGCTTATATATATATATATATATATATATATATATATATATATATATATATATATATATATATATATATATAAATATATAAAAGAAGATATGTAATACAATATATAATAGGATGAAATGAAGAGAAATAGCTTACAAGGTGGAATTATGTGGCAGGAAATCAACGCATTTCCAGTAAATCCTGGTAAACAGTAACAGCTTGGAGCATGGTTATAAACTTTGCAATCGGCGTTAATTCCACATGAACCTATACAAGGATCTTTACATTTATGATTGAAACATGCTTTATCCATTGGGCAATCGGTATTTGTTATACATTCTGGTCTACATCCGGCATACGGATCGCCGAAATATTCAGGTAAACATGTGCAGGAACCAACTCCATTTCGTTCACGACATATAGCATTTGTGCCACAAGGAGAAGGATTGCAAGGGTGTTTTTCTTCCTCTATTTGGGGTACTGAAATTTTTTTCGCAATAAGCAACAAGTCGAATGTTTATATGCGAAAGAAGTCTACGTAAACATTTTAAAATGACATTGAATTATTTGTTTCAATGAGTGACAGACATGATGAAAAACAATTCGAATTTCTAAAAATTGTTAGTAGAGTTATAATCTTCGGTATCGTGAGGAACTATTTTGAATAAATATTCTTTTAAATGTACTTCTTTCGCGATTTTAGGTATGATTCATTTTACGGTTTGATTTGCGTTAGATATATCTTACATTTTTGACATCCAACGAACGGATCTCCAGTGAATTGCTCAAGGCAAAAGCACACGGGTAAATGATTGATACCTTTACATTCAGTATTAACACCACAAGAACCAACACACGGATCTATACACCTTTGATTTTGACATGATTTCATGGGGTGACATTCAGAGCTGACTGTACATTCTGGCCTACAGTTCGGAGGTCGACCAAAGTAATTTGGCAAACAAGAGCATACAGGCCTTCCATTTTGAATACGACATTCGGAAAATGTTCCACAAGGAGATGGGATACATGGGTTTGTTTCAACTTCAACTTGTTCTAAAAAAGCAACATGCAATATGCTGAAAAGAAGCTCTCTCTGTTTAGAAATTATCTTGTGTCCGTTCATTATAGACTGAGATAATTGTGAAATTATTGTTGGAAAAATTATATAGATGTGACACAAGATACTTCCAAAACGAGAAAATTCATGCTCACTTGGTTGCGAGAAACATCTACTAAAAGGGTCTCCTATAAACCCAGATGGACAGCTACAAATGGGACTGTGCATAATCACTTTGCAATGGGCATTATAACCACATGTACCAAGGCAGGGATTTATACATTTCTGATTTTTACATGCTTTGTCCATTGAACATTCCGCATTTATCAAACACTCAGGTTTACAATTTGGCGGAGAGCCGATATAACCAACATCGCAAGAACATACCGGCCTATCATTTTGTTCAAGACATATACTGTACGGTCCGCAAGGTGAAGGTAAGCAAGGATTTCTTCTTGGTTCCTCAACTGAAGTGAAAAAAAAATTGTCGAAACTACCATGACATTTGAACGATTCAATCTTACTAGCTTCAATTTTTCTGCAAAACGTCAATGCGCTTCCTGTGAAGCCTGGCGAGCAGAAACATTGAGGATTATGGTTTATGACGGTACATTGCGCGTTCACTCCACAACTTCCGGGACAAGGATCTCTACATTTCATGCTTAAACATGCTTGAGTATGGGGACAATCGCTACTCATGAGACATTCAGGTCTGCAGCCTGTGTAAGGGTCTCCAATATAATCTGGTAAACATGTACAAGAACCAACATTGTTTTGTTCTTTACAAACGGAGTTCGGGCCACATGGAGAAGGATTACATGGATGTGGCGGTTCTGCAGTTACTACAATATAAAGTAGACAATATGGATATGTTCACATGAAATATTGTAACATTCGACTATATAATCGTAATATAAAATATACATAATTAGAGCACCCATACGTTCGAACAATCTTTACCAACAGATATTCCAATATTCCAATAAGAAGTAATTACACAATAAAAATGTTGAAATGAAGGTTTTTCATTGTAGAACTTACCTTGCACTGGGTTACAGCCTGAAAACGGATCGCCTTCGAAACCAGATATACAAGTGCATATTGGATTATGCGCCCTTGTTATACACTGAGCGTTAAAACCACAAGAACCCACGCATGGATCTTTGCAGTTATTATTCATGCAAGCCAGATGGGATGGACAATCTTCGTTGATAACACATTCTGGGCGGCAATTTGGTGGAGCACCATACATTCCCCGAAGGCAAGAACATACTGCTCTGTTTTCGATGGTTTGGCATTCAGAGTTTGGACCACATGGAGATGGAACACAAGGAGTTAAAGGTGGGACTTCTCTTGCTGCAAGAAAATATATTTTAATACAGATCTAACATGAAATTTTCCATAACGTGATTGAACGAAAAAATTAACTCACTTTCTTTTTCACATAAAGAAAACGGATCTCCAAAGAAGTTAGGTGGACAACTACATATCGGATTGTGGTTATTCACTCGACATCTTGCGTTTATCCCACAAGTACCAGGACATGGATCAGAACATTTCTGGTTGATACAGGCTCTATTTAAAGCGCATTCTGAGCTGAGGATACATTCTGGTTTACAACTCGGTGGAGTACCAAAGAAACCTGGTTGACATGAGCAACGTGCTTGATTATGTATTGGCTGACAAATACTGTTAGGTCCACAAGGTGATGGAGAGCATGGATTCTCCGCTGAAATTTTGTTTATTTCCATTACATTATTATATACTAAATTCTAAATTTATTGTATTTTTTGACCTTTACTTACTAAAATATAATTTAATTATATTATAAAGATGAAGATTAACTTTTTCTATTTTTATGGTGTAAATCAAATGAATAATAAAATGAAATGAAACCAAACTTACGAATAGGAGGAGGCGCCGGTCGACAGTAAGTAAATGGATCTCCAACATAACCTTTAGAACAAGAACAAACTGGTATGTGATTCACAACATTACATTCAGCATCGGTTCCACAACGTCCTTGGCACGGATCTCTGCAGTGTTGCGATACACATGCCAAATTACTGGAGCAGTCAGAATCTATTGTACACTCTGGGCGACATCCACCAGCATAGGGATTACCGATATATGGAGGAATACAACTACATCTTGCCACACCACCTGAAGAAGTACATTGCGCGTTCATGCCACATGGTGTTGGATTACATGGATCTTTAGGTATTTGCATTGGAATTCTTGAACATTCTATGAAAGCATCGCCTTCATAACCTTCCAAACATGTACAAAACGGCACATGATTGACAATATTACATTTTGCATATTTTCCGCAAGCGTCAATACAGGGATTTATACATTTTTCTTTCACACAAGCTTTATCTTTTGGACATTCCTGATTTATTAAGCATTCGGGTCTGCAATTTGGAGGGCTTCCAATGTAATCTGCCACACATGAACATATTGGTCTATTTTCCTTTATCTGGCATAATGAATTTGGACCACAAGGAGAGGGTGCACATGAATTGATTCTAGGTTCATCGGGATGAGTCGTTGCGTAACATTGCACGAAAGGATCACCTTGTTGGCCAACTGAGCAACTGCATATTGGATTATGATTAATTACGTGACAAAGAGCTCCTCTGCCACATGCTCCTAAACATGGATCTTGACATTTTTGATTGATACAAGCTTTTTCTTGTGGACATTCCGATGAAATTATACACTCTGGTTTGCAGGCGGGTGGTACTCCGAGATAGTTCGGTTTACATGAACAAGTGGCAAAACCTTGTGAAGAAACTAAACATCTGCTGAATGGACCACAAGGTGATGGGTCACAAGGATTTCCTGAAGGGTGAATTGTGTGAGTTGGATAACAAGATACAAATGGATCCCCAGATTTATTCGGTGGGCATATACAGATAGGAATGTGATTAGATACTTCACATTTAGCACCAATACCGCAAACTCCATTGCATGGATTCACACATTTATTATTTATGCAAGCCATATCCAAATCGCAATCGGTATTGATGACACATTCTGGGCGGCAAGCTATCCAGGGATTTCCAAAGAATCCTTTTCTACACAAGCAGCTAACTGCCCCATTGTTCTGTGTACAATCAGCGTTGGCTCCACACATGAAATTTTCGCATGTTTCTGTACGATCTTCTGGTTTCATTGGTACAGTACAGTGCTCATAAGGATTCCCAAGTAGTCCTGCCGGGCAAGAACATACTGGATTGTGATTTAATACATGACATACGGCATGAAGCCCACATGAACCGAGACATGGATCCTGGCATTTGTAACTTAAGCAAGCTTTATCAAAGGAACAATCGGAATTTGTGAGACATTCTGGTCGACACTGAGGATTGAATGCTGCTTCCGGGCCCAGGCAGGGATTACATATAGCAATTTGTGGACCATAAACGTTACAATCTAAATCATGTACACAAGGTGAAGGCAAACAAGGCCTAGTGACATTTGTAGATGGAATGGAAACTGGTGGTGTTTGTAGACATTGGTATAACGGATCCCCCATAAAACCTTCTAAACAAACACAAGAAGCAGTATGATCGCGTACTTGACATTGCGCATTAACTCCACATATTGTACCAATAGAACATGGATCACGACAATGTCTATCTAAACAAGCTTGTGTAAGTGGGCAGTCGGAATTGAGTATACATTCTGGTTGACAACCGAATTGTGGATCGCCTCTAAAGCCAGGTAAACATATACATACTGGTCTTCCTCCTACATTGTTACAAATAGTGTTCAGTCCACATGGATTGGGCATACATGGATCATTTTCAGGCATTTTTGGTATTTTGAAACAGTTGATAACAGGGTTTCCTGTATATTCTAGAGGACACGTGCATACTGGATGGTGCCTTTCTACCCGACATTCAGAGTTAACGCCACATGCTCCAGGACATGGGTCTCTGCATCTATAGCCCATGCAAGCTTGTTGTTGATCACAATTATCATCCACAACACATTCATAACCATGACAACCTCCTGGACCTGTTGGATCACCTCCAAATCCATCTGGACATCTACATAACGAATTTCCACTAGGTGTCACTATACACTGAGCTCCTGGACCACAAGGACTTGGGTGACATGGACTTTGTGGTTCGGGTCTACATCCAGAATATGCATCACCAATGAAACCTTGTTTACAGTAGCACTGTTCACGGTTATTTGTAACATAGCAGTCGGCGTTCAAACCACAAGGTCCAGGTGAGCACAACATTGGAGTTAGTACAGGCTCTGTACAACTCTTGAACGGATTTCCCACCGTCCCAACTGGACAGAAACAAGCTATTTCTCTGAATGGATCACATTGAGCTCTATGTCCACAAGGATTTGGTTGACATGGATTTTTTTGTTCGATACAACCTCGTATAGTATTCGGACTCTCAATATAACCTGGCAAACAAGTACATTTAGCAAAACCGTTATTTAAGATAGAGCATTGAGTATTAGGTCCACACGGTGATGGATTACATGGATTTTTGGGTAAATCGCAAGGTATTTGAGGTGGTGTGCCTTCATATTCTGGTAGACAGAAACACACGGCCTTTCCTCCTACAATCCTACAGCCAGAATTTTGTCCACATGGATTTGGTGAGCATTCATCCCCTTCTGGGACTGTAAACAGAACATTTTATTGAATTGGTGTACAAATGAATATTCAAAGAAAAACTTGAAACGAAACTCACCGCAATTCTTGAAAGGATTGCCGGTTAATCCTTTTGGACAATAACAAATTGGATTTCCATTATCTAATTCACAAAGAGCAAAGGTTCCACAAGGATTCGGTTCACATTGGTTCGAGGGTGGTTCACATGTTGTTGTAGGATTTCCACGATAACCAGGTGGGCATTTACAGGTTGCTCTATGATAAATCACTTCACAAATAGCGTTAACGCCGCACTGACAAGGCGAAGTACATTTTCCGTTGATACATGCTTCATTTGTGTCACATTCTTCATCGTGTCTGCAACCTTGCACTACGTCACAGGAAATAAATGGATTTCCAGAATATCCGGGTAAGCATCTACACTCGGTACCATGATCTTTCGGTAGACATTCTGCATTATCTCCACAGCTATCCTCAAAACAAGGATTGATACAAATTCTGTTTAACCGATCGCAAAGCTTGTTTGGAGGACAGTCCTCGTTATATTGACAAACTGGCTTGTAATCGGGTACTGAAATTGAATAAATTAGAAATTACAATAGATAACTAGACAATAAATATAATCCAGTGTTATATCACTGTGAAAACATTCACTAAAGAAATTCACTAAATATTTACCTAAAACACATCCTACATATCCGTTTCCTTGATAACCTTCTGCGCAGCTACAATCAGATCCATGATTAGTGTTCACACATACTGCATTATGTGCACATGGATTTCGAACATCACAAGGACGTTGACATGAATAGCTAATGCAGGCTTCAGTTATTGGACAATCTTCGTTAACTGTGCAACTCACTAGATGTAGAAGGTGCAAAAGAGGAAATAAGATACGAATCTAATCTATCTAATATATACATAGGTATAAACAACGGAATAGTCATATTTATACAATGGTACATATATATATATATATATATATATATATATATATATATATATATATATATATATATATATATATATATATATATATATATATATATATATATATATAAGAAGATGAACACTAGAACATTCATTCGAAAAATTCAAATTGACCAATAGAATGTTATAGCAGAGCTAGATATGTGAACGTGTACGATGTGATGTCTCCATTATCCTTCAAGCGATAAATGTTAGAGAAATATTGAAATCGATGCCACATCTGATCACAGTGCGAGACACATATTTCGTTCTGCAAGGAACTCGTCAGTCGCACCACGTCCATCGAAAATATCACCGAATAGGCCCCTGAAAACGGGAAGAACCGTACTACTAACGCAACCTATTGACATTTTAAAACATCATATGATGATATTTGTCAAATAGACATTGCAATTTAGTAGATACCTACGGGTATAGAGAATATGTTCTATGAAGATATAAGTTCGATGCTTGGTGTGTCTGTAATATGAGAGATGTTTTCTACTGATTCCTATAGATGGAATTCTCGAGTATTCATTACTCTACGGTATTCCACTTTGAGTCACAAGAAGATGCTTGAGGATTGAAACGTTGCTTCACTTCGATGGACGTGGTGCGACTGACGAGTTCCTTGCAGAACGAAACATATATGTCTCACACTTCCATCAGGTGTGGCATCGATTTCAATATTTCTCTAACATTTATCCCTTGAAGGATAATGGAGACATCACATCGTACACGTTTACATATCAAGCTGTACTATAACATTCTTTTGGTTGATTTGAGTTTTTTGAATGAATGTTTTAGTGTTCATTTTCTTGAATATTTCATTCAGTAAGCAAAACAATATATATATATATATATATATATATATATATATATATATATATATATATATATATATATATATATATATATATATATAATATTTTTAGGAATAACAGGCTATTTTTAATTTTCAAAGCTTTATTTCCGTTGACGTTTCGTTGTATATCACAACTTTGTCAAAACTAATGAATAATTGAATTTTTGAATTACCATAGATAACAAAACGTCAAACTTATTTTTTCTAAAAAAATAAATTCGGCTTTTTTTTTAATTTTTGTTAATTTTTTAATTTGATATTATTCAAAAAAATAGGTTTGGCGGTTTGATTGATATCTATGGTAATTCATACAATTCAATTATTCATTAGTTTTGACAAAGTTGTGATAAACAACGAAACGTCAACGGAAATGAAGCTTTTAACATTGAAAAAAGCCCGTTATTGCTAAAAATATTAAAAATATAAATAAAATATTATATATATATATATATATATATATATATATATATATATATATATATATATATATATATATATATATATATATATATATATATATATATATATATATATAATACAATGACTTTATAAGAATTATAATATTCACAATTGAACTTTAAATTTTTTTAGTCGGAAACAAAAACTTCTTACTTATATGAAAAATTTCGAAAAAAATTAAGATTTCTGAAAGGAATTTTTGGGATGAGAAATTTTCAATTTCTGAATTGAATATTTCAAGTGTTGAAACTGAAAGAAAAGATGTAATAGTGGGACTTGTGTAAAAACATAATTTACATAAAATATTTTATACAGACATAATTTCCTATCAAATTGAAAATATAATTTCGCTTCAGTTAATGGCATTTTAGGTATTAAGATCATTGGCAGTAATATTATTATGTACAGATGTGACCTTACTTGTTGTGGATTTGAAGCATTTAACCGCAGGATTTCCTTCATATCCTTTTGGGCAAGTACAAATAGGTCTATGCATTTTTGCCTGACACTTGGCCGTATTAGCACAGGCATTAGTAAATTCACAAGGATCTTGGCATACAGACATGTAACATGCCTCGCTTTCGAGGCAATCCATGTCTGACTCGCACGGTTTAGGTGATTTCGGATGACCTGGTTCTGGTTAAGAGTTAGAAATTATGGATTAACATTGTTTCTCATGAATTAATACGGTTTTTTTAATATTAATGTTTGCTAGCCACAAAAAAGAAGATTTTCATGAATATAATACAAATTGTAATTGATTACGGTAATACAATATGTGTTCAATATAATTGTATCATAACAATATTTACTACTGTCATGATTTTTGAAGTTTAAAAAATTTTAAATTTCTCAATGTTTTTTTCTTTTTCATCAATCATCTTCCTTTTTTTGCTGCTGGCAGGTTCAATGATTTATATAATTCCATCAGTTGTCACTCTTCACACATGCAATCAAACTTTATTCACAAGCTGGAGATTAAGTTGTCATTACTCATTGCAAGGATCACAATAGAACAAAAAGGCAATGGTCGTTATGTCTGAATATAATTTGCATTAATATGAAAAAGTATTTTTAGTCAGGGTTTCAAATCAAACTGCAACTATAAATAATTAGAACGATACAATGTATTCAAAAATTACCGATTAACTTTACTATTTAGTTGCGAAATCTTATGATCCTTGGAATGAGTAATGCTTGTTAAACCTTAGCCCAAGTAGCTAATATATATTATGTTTTGATATTTACAAAGTAACTACGAAATTAGATAACTTCTCAAATTACATATAAACATATAGTTTTGTATTCAATAAATGACAAGTTTCGCTTATCTCTTGGCTTATCTCAGTAATATTGTATACTCTTGATAATGGGTTAACCACCCGGAACATATGTAGAATTTTTAATATATTTAGTTAAACTCAAGCCAAGTGTGTTAATTTTGATTTATAATTTCGTATTTTTCATCACTTACTGGAAAGGTTTTCCAACATTCACAACAACAAAACTGAAATAAAGGTTATACCTTTGTAGCATGCCTTCGACGAGTTTCCTACAAAATGTGGTGGGCATTTGCAAGAGACTTGATGCCTGTCCGTAGTACACAAGGCGTTAGGTGCACACTGACCCAGAGAGCATCCGGCTACACACTTGTCGGTAACACATACTTCATCATCGGTGCAATTTGCATCATGATTACAAGATATAGTCAGATTACGTATAGTTTCTATATATTCCTCTATCACAATAGTTACGTTATTATACACCATACTGGATTCAGTTGATTCAAACACTTCAGTTGTTTCTAAATCCCCACTTGGCAGAGTGGTCGAATAAAGAGGGGAAGAAGTTACTTCCATAGATTCAGTAGTAGTTAGCGTTGATATTTCAAATACTTCAGAAGTCTCAGAAGGTACTCGACTTAAAGTTGTCATTTGTGATTTCGGTGTTTCTTCATAGGATGGCGTGAAGGTATCAAATCTTTCAGAGTAAGTAGTTTCAGTTAATATGTGTGGGACAGTATATGTGCTGCCTACGTCAGTTCTAGAAATAGAAGTTGATAATCTTTCAGTGCTTGACTCTGGCGAGGAAGTTTCTGTTATCGTTGATTCATGTACTGTCAAAGATTCCGTCGTAGACATAATAATAATCCCTTTAGGTTTTTTCGTTTTATCAGTATTGTCTCCTAAAACAGGAATGGAACTGCCTTCTTTCTCAGTAGTCATTACAGATGAAATATCAAAAATAGTTTCTGAAGTTTCCGAGATCATAGCAGTGAAAGGTTTTTCAGTTTCAGTGAAGGGAACTTCGGTTAGTGTTTTAGCAGAAATTGTGGTTTGTTCTTCAAACAAAGTAGTCGACAACTCAGTAATATTTTTCGTGGGACTTGTGAATGGCATTGATTCCGTTGTTTCAGTTGCATGTTCATGTTCAAAATGAGTAGATAAGGTAGGAACGAGTTCTTCAGTCACATTAAGTATTGCGCTTGTGAATATTTCTGGTGATTTTGAAGTACTTTCTGAAATCCCTTCGCCAAATTCAGTAGTTATTTCTCGATTAGTGATTGTAGTAGTTGGTATATTTTTGGAAGTCCACGTTTGTGTTTCACTTATATCAGTAGATACTTCATTGGTAGTCGCATTTATGCTAATGGTGGAAGTAATTTCAGTAGTTTCGTGGATATTTTCGCCAGTAACAACTCCTCCAAATGACTTGGAGCTGTAAGAATATTCATTCCACATTGTAGTAGAATCTTTAATACCTGTAGTTGGAGAAGGCTCAGGTGTTGGAGGAGGATATGTAGGAAATATAACTGCTACAGGAATAGTATACTCTGGTTGGAAAGAACTGGTCGTTTTAATAACCCGAGGTGTTGTTTGCTTTGAGGTAATAAAAGGAGAAATTGTAGTAACTTCACTAAACGACTTTGTAGGTGTGAATGTTTCTGATATGTTTGCGAGTTCAGTAATCTTTTTTGATATTTCTTTATTAGTTGCCGTCGTGACTTGGTCTTCACCAGAAATGGAGGTGTAATCTAATGTTCCAGTACTTTGAATAGTCATCTCTTCACTTTTAACATTTTCAGTAGTGATTTGGAACGGTGATTCAAATCTATCAGTAGCCATATGAATTCCTTCTGAAGAAGTTGATATTACTGTTACTTTTTCTTCAGAGGGAGTAGTTGAAGTCATTGCAAATGAAATAGTACCGTTATAATCAGTGGTTTCCCCTTCAGTTACATCTGAAAATACAGGCGATGTTTTCAACTCGTGCGTTGGTTCTTTTTCTGTATGAGGAATCGTTGAAGTCGTACTTTCATATACAAAAGTTGTTTCTGAAGTTTTAGGTTTTTCAAAAGTCGGCACTTTTGTCGATGACTCAGTCGATGTTAATGAATCCGTATGGGCAGCAGTAATGGTTACATATTTTTCAGTTGTTGTTGTAAGAGGGAAAATCAAGCGCGTTTCTTCTGTAACGTCCGAACCACCAGTGGTATGGATTATACTAGTACTACTTGGGGAAGTAGTTCTTTCCAGAGTGTCAGATGTAAATAAATTTGTAGTTTGAATTGTATGTTGTTTGGTACTTTCACGAACAACAGACGTATACGGATACTCTGTTGTTGTCAAAAATGATTCTGTGTATCCTGGTGCAGTAACAGTGGTCTCAGATTGTGTTAATGAGGTAGGCGTTTCAGAACGTTGATCTATACCCGGTGTATTTGTTGCTGTTGTTTCAATTCCTACAGGTAAACTATAAAGTGTTACTACTGAAGTGCTAGTCACAGTTTGACTTTCGGTTAATTGTTCAGGAGGTGTAGTACCCATATCTGTTATTTCAAAAACAAAATTTTCAATTACTGTCTAATGTTTCCAACTAAGTTAGACCAAACTGAATGATGTTAATGGCATGCAGTTTTAAAAAATCCAAGCAGCTGAGGTGGAAAATTTACAACCTAAAATATCTATATACAACATTTCTTATTACCAGTCATGCACCTTATTATTCTACTCTAGTATATTCAAAAGAATTCAATATAAATGGAAGAGATACGTGAGTGTCCTGATGTTTCACATATAATATTCACATTTCTTGTCGTATATCGATAGGAAGCATATACAGCGTATAGATCAAAACATAGATGAAAAATATGACAGTGTTGCTATTTTCAAAAATATACATTGATGAAGAAAGTATATTAGAAGGAATATACAGTTAGAGTGGTCGAAGCTGTAACATAAACACAATTAAATAGTCCTTGAAATCTTACACAGTACTTTCTCAATACAAGTAAAAAGCTGACATGGATCATGATGGTTGGAGGATAAAATGTCTGGATGTGAATATCTCAAAAACAGCAACACATATAACTTGATATTTCATTTTATAATCAAACTTACCTCTGATGCAAGCACCAGTTGTTGGATCACAAGCCACTCCTGGGGGACAATGCTCACACCCCGTTGTTTTGCCTGGCTCCTCGTCTGAAATTGACGTAGATTTCAATGAAAAAAATTTCAGAGCACAAAAGTTTGTGAAAACTTACGGACAACGCAATTACAACCATCGCAGACAAAGTTACTGTTCCTACAATCTGAGTGTTTTCTACATTGACAAACTGAAAACGATTTCAACAATCATATAATTGACAACACAAAATAATTCATTTAATTTATTGTTCATTACCTTTAACACAAACGGGTTGGTGATCTTGTACTTGACAATCTTGTGATTTTTCACATGGATTGGAGACCAAACATGGATTGTTACATTTTCCACCTATACAAGCTTGTTGTGTAGGGCATTCATTATGGGACTGACACTGAATATCTGAATTGAAAAATATAGATAATACATATTCATATATATATATTACATCAGCAAGATCAGGCCAGAGAGATAATTTTCTAGTAATCAGTAACACTATATCCAGCATTATTTTAATTCCGAAAAAAAAAACATTAAAAAAAATTTAATTATTCTGTAATATAACAACAAATTGAATACTATTTAATATAACGATTTATCAAATCAACTATTTTAGCAAATAAAACATTTTTGGATATAGCTTATAATTGTACTGGCAGTCAATCGCTTGATATTGCTGAAAAAGCTCGAAAAATAATGAAAATTTAACAATCAAACAATTCCTTCACATGCACACTCATAAAGACATTCACGAGTCATAAGACACAAACACACACATATATATATATATATATATATATATATATATATATATATATATATATATATATATATATATATATATATATATATATATATATATATATATATATATATATATATATATATATATATATATATATATATGAGTGTGTGTGTATGTTTCACAATTTATTTTGTAACCATAAAATATTCAAATAAAGAACACAAAATAAAAGCATTAAAGCTAAAAATAAACAGGCATATATGAACAAAGCAAACCCTTCCTCAAGCAAATACCAAAACCACGATATATACAAAACATATGGACAGTATAAATGGTTCTGTATACCATGATCTAACAAAATTCTACCTTAGAACTTTGGGTATGTGACGATCTTCTAGACCATGCAAAAATGGCGCTGCAGTGTTCAGCAGGTTCAAGTATCAATCGACCTGTGTATATTGGTTCAATATTCAGAGAATGTCATGTTGAAAATAGCAGTGGCGAAAATGATGTTTCAATTTCATTATTACCTGGAATTGTTAGACAATCACTTATCCCAATTTCTGTTTCGTTGAACGAACAAATGCATTGAGGAGAGTGGTTCACAACGCGACAGTCATAATTAGCGGGACAAAGGTTGGGACGGGTACATAGATTTACACATTGGAATTTGATGCAGGTTAAAACGGAAGAACAATTATGGTCATGTGTGCAATCTGTTTTATTTGTTATAGTAGGGATAGCCTGTGAAGTTGTCTCTGTTGTAGATATAGAAGACAAATGAGAAGTCAATTCATCGCTTGTTGTTGTAAAATATGTTCGCATCTTTGCTTCCCGAGTTGTTGATTTTTGCGTACTCTGTTCATACTTTGGAGTTTCTAGAGAGGTCGTTACTGCTTCCGTCTGTTCAAGTGGTATTACTGTTATAAATTTCTCAGTGGTAGTTGTGAAAGGAAAAACGAGATCAACTGGTTCTGTAGTTATTGATGTAGTTGTTTCAATCGATTCGGTTGTTTGAGTTTGAGATGAGGTTTTAATGGCAGAGACACTAGGTGACTCGGTGGTGAACGATACCTCAGTTTCAAATTTTTGAGTTGTTAAATTTTCCTTTGGAAAGGTTGTCAATTCTATTTCCGTTTCACTTCGTCCTTCTAAACCAGTGGAACTTACATTTGAGACAGTTACCACATATGTAGTTGTAAGTGTTGATTGAGTGGCTGTTGATGACATAGTAACCTCAGGGTATTCAGAAGTGCTGGAATTACCCATTTCAGTATAATTACGCATTTCATCTGTAAATATTGTATCTGAGGTTTTGTTTGGAGGAACAGTATAAAATCCACCAGAAATAGTGGTCGATAAGTTTTCTTTTTCTACAACAGGTGTAGTATTAGATTCAGAAGGAATAAAAGAGGGAAACATAGAATTAGACGGTTCTGATGTAGAAACATATTCTTCGGTAGTAAATTCTTTTCCATTATGGATTTCGAATGACGTGCTTCTAGAAGGTAATGTAGTAAGTATTTGAGATTCTATTTTGATAGTTCTTTCCATAATCTCAGACGAGGTAATACTTTTCTCTGAAGAAGTTATCACACTTTCTTCAGTTGTTATGGCTTGCGTCATCGATTCATTAACAGCTCCAGTGGGAAAATGAAGTGTAGTACCGGAATATTCAGTTTGGCCAGTTACATAACTACTTTCAAATGTAATCGGCATTGATCCAGCCGTTGATGAATCTTTAGAGAAAGGCGATGAAGTTGTTGAAGTCTGAACTGTTCTGCTAGTAGATGCAGTCCCAACAGAAGTTTCACTGATATCACCGGGCGGGCTACTTCGCTCGTAAGTAGCGGTTGTGATAATTTTTGTTGTAAGTTCACGATTAGTGCCGGTAGAGGGAGTAACTGTACTTCCAGGATATTCAGTCTCAGAGGTGAATTCTTTAGTCACAGAAGTAGTCAATGAGAGCTCTGGGGATATTGTTTCTGTCGAACCCGGTTCAGTAGACTTCACTGTAAAAGGGTGAACTGTACTGCCTGTATATTCAGACTGTGATGTATATTCTCTTGTTGAAGAAGTAATCGTTGAAATCTCCGGAGATGTTGTTTCTGTCGAAGTAGGCTCAGTAGACTTCTTTGTAGGAGTGTGAAGTGTACTGCCTGGATATTCAGACTGCGTTGCATATTCTCTTGTTGCAGAAGTAATCGTTGAAATCTCTGGGGATGTTGTTTCTGTCGCACTAGGTTCAGTAGAGTTCACTGTAGAAGTGTGAATTGTACTGCCTGTATATTCAGATTCAGTTGTATATTCTTTAGTTGCAGATGTAATCCTAGAAATCGCTGGAGATGTTGTTCCTGTTGCAGCAGTCTCAGTAGTCTCCACTGTAGATGTGTGAACTGTTCTGCCTGGATATTCAGACTGTGTTGTATATTCTCTTGTTGCAGAAGAAATCGTTGAAATCTCTGGAGATGTTTTTTCTGTCGCAATAGGCTCAGTAGACTTCACTGTAAAAGTGTGAACTGTACTGCCTGGATATTCAGACTTTGTTGAATATTCTCTTGTTTCAGAAGTAATCGTTGAAATCTCTGGAGATGTTTTTTCTGTCGCAATAGGTTCAGTAGACTTCACTGTAAAATTGTGAACTGTACTGCCTGGATATTCAGACTGGGTAGTATATTCTCTTGCTGCAGAAGTAATCGTTGACATCTCTGGAGATGTTGATTCTGCTACACCAGTCTCAGCAGACTTCACTGTAGTAGTGTGAACTGTACTGCCTGGATATTTAGACTGTGTTATATATGATCCTGTTGCAGAAGTAATCGTTGAAATCTCTGGAGATGTTGTTACTGTTGTACTAGTTTCAGTAGACTCCACTGTAGAAGTGTGAACCCTGCTGCCTGTATATTCAGACTGAGTTGTATATTCTTTAGTTGCAGAAGTAATCACTGAAATCTCTGGAGATGTTTTTTCTGTCGCAATAGGCTCAGTTGACTTCACTGTGGAAGTGTGAATTGTACTGCCTGGATATTCAGAATGTGTTGTATATTCTCTTGTTGCAGAAGTAATCGTTGAAATCTCTGGAGATGTTGTTTCTGTTGCATCAGTCTCATTAGACTTCACTGTAGAAGTTGTACTGCCTGGATATTCAGACTGCGTTGTATATTCTCTTGTTGCAGAAATAATCGTTGAAATCTCTGGAGATGTTGTTTCTGTTGCACCAGTCTCAGAAGACTTCACTGTAAAAGTTGTACTGCCTGGATATTCAGACTGCGTTGTATATTTTCTTGTTGCAGAAATAATCGTTGAAATCTCTGGAGATGTTGTTTCTGGTGCACCAGTCTCAGTAGACTTCAATGTAGAAGTTGTACTGCCTGGATATTGAGACTGCGTTGTATATTCTCTTGTTGCAGAGATAATCGTTGAAATTCTGCAGATGTTGTTTCTGTTGCACCAGTCTCAGTAGACTTCACTGTAGAAGTTGTACTGCCTGGATATTCAGACTGCATTGTATATTCTCTTGTTGCAGAAATAATCGTTGAAATCTCTGGAGACGTTGTTTCTGTTGCAACACTCTCAGTAGACTTCACTGTAGAAGTTGAACTGCCTGGATATTCAGACTGCGTTGTATATTCTCTTGTTGAATAAATAATCGTTGAAATCTCTGGAGATGTTGTTTCTGTTGCACCAGTCTCAGAAGACTTCACTGTTGAAGTTGTACTGCCTGGATATTCAGACTGCGTTGTATATTCTCTTGTTGCAGAAATAATCGTTGAAATCTCTGGAGATGTTGTTTCTGTTGCACCAGTCTCAGAAGACTTCACTGTAAAAGTTGTACTGCCTGGATATTCAGACTGCGTTGTATATTCTCTTGTTGCAGAAATAATCGTTGAAATCTCTGGAGATGTTGTTTCTGTTGAACCAGTCTCAGTAGACTTCACTCTAGAAGTTGTACTGCCTGGATATTCGTACTGCGTTGTATATTCTCTTGTTGCAGAAATAAACGTTGAAATCTCTGGAGATGTTGTTTCTGTTGCACCAGTCTCAGAAGACTTCACTGTAGAAGTTGTACTGCCTGGATATTCAGACTGCGTTGTATATTCTCTTGTTGCAGAAATAATCGTTGAAATCTCTGGAGATGTTGTTTCTGTTGCACCAGTCTCAGAAGACTTCACTGTAGAAGTTGTACTGCCTGGATATTCAGACTGCGTTGTATATTCTCTTGTTGCAGAAATAATCGTTGAAATCTCTGGAGAAGTTGTTTCTGTTGCACCATTCTCAGTATACTTCACTGTAGAAGTTGTACTGCCTGGATATTCAGACTGCGTTGTATATTCTCTTGTAGCAGAAATAATCGTTGAAATCTCTGGAGGTGTTGTTTCTGTTGCACCAGTCTCAGTAGACTTCACTGTAGAAGTTGTACTGCCTGGATATTCAGACTGCGTTGTATATTCTCTTGTTGCAGAAATAATCGTTGAAATCTCTGGAGACGTTGTTTCTGTTGCACCAGTCTCAGTAGACTTCACTGTAGAAGTTGTACTGCCTGGATATTCAGACTGCGTTGTATATTCTTTTGTTGCAGAAATAATCGTTGAAATCTCTGGAGATGTTGTTTCTGTTGCACCAGTCTCAGTAGACTTCACTGTAGAAGTTGTACTGCTTGCATATTCAGACTGCATTGTATATTCTCTTGTTGCAGAAATAATCGTTGAAATCTCTGGAGACGTTGTTTCTGTTGCACCAGTCTCAGTAGACTTCACTGTAGAAGTTGTACTGCCTGGATATTCAGATTGCGTTGTATATTCTCTTGTTGCAGAAATAATCGTTGAAATCTCTGAAGATGTTGTTTCTGTTGCAACACTCTCAGTAGACTTCACTGTAGAAGTTGTACTGCCTGGATATTCAGACTGCGTTGTATATTCTCTTGTTGCAGAAATGATCGTAGACATCTCTGGAGATGTTGTTTCTGTTGCACCAGTCTCAGTAGACTTCACTGTAGAAGTTGTACTGCCTGGATATTGAGACTGCGTTGTATATTCTCTTGTTGCAGAAATAATCGTTGAAATCTCTGCAGATGTTGTTTCTGTTGCACCAGTCTCAGAAGACTTCACTGTAGAAGTTATACTGCCTAGATATTCAGACTGTGTTGTATATTCTCTTGTTGCAGAAGTAATCGTTGAAAACTTTGGAGAAGTTGTTTCTGTTGCACCAGTCCCAGTAGACTTCACTGTAGAAGTTGTACTGCCTGGATATTCAGACTGCGTTGTATATTCTCTTGTTGCAGAAATGATCGTAGAAATCTCTGGAGATGTTGTTTCTGTTGCACCAGTCTCAGTAGACTTCACTGTAGAAGTTGTACTGCCTGGATATTGAGACTGCGTTGTATATTCTCTTGTTGCAGAAATAATCGTTGAAATCTCTGGAGATGTTGTTTCTGTTGCACCAGTCTCAGTAGACTTCAACGTAGAAGTTGAACTGCCTGGATATTCAGACTGCGTTGTATATTCTCTTGTTGCAGAAATAATCGTTGAAATCTCTGGAGATGTTGTTTCTGTTGCACCAGTCTCAGTAGACTTCACTGTAGAAGTTATACTTCCTGGATATTCAGACTGCGTTGTATATTCTCTTGTTGCAGAAACAATCGTTGAAATCTCTGGAGATGTTGTTTCTGTTGCACCAGTCTCAGTAGACTTCACTGTAGAAGCTGTACTGCCTGGATATTCAGACTGCGTTGCATATTCTCTTGTTGCAGAAATAATCGTTGAAATCTCTGGATATGTTGTTTTAGAAGTTGTACTGCCTGGATATTGAGACTGCGTTGTATATTCTCTTGTTGCAGAAATAATGGTTGAAATCTCTGGAGATGTTGTTACTGTTGCACCAGTCTCAGTAGACTTCACTGTAGAAGTTGTACTGCCTGGATATTCAGACTGCGTTGTATATTCTCTTGTTGCAGAAATAATCGTTGAAATTTCTGTAGATGTGGTTTCTGTTGCACCAGTCTCAGAAGACTTCACTGTAGAAGTTGTACTGCCTGGATATTCAGACTGCGTTGTATATTCTCTTGTTGCAGAAATAATCGTTGAAATCTCTGGAGAAGTTGTTTCTGTTGCACCAGTCTCAGAAGACTTCACTGTAGAAGTTGTACTGCCTGGATATTGAGACTGCGTTGTATATTCTCTTGTTGCAGAAATAATCGTTGAAATCTCTGGAGATGTTGTTTCTGTTGCACCAGTCTCAGAAGACTTCACTGTAGAAGTTGTACTGCCTGGATATTCAGACTGCGTTGTATATTCTCTTGTTGCAGAAATAATCGTTGAAATCTCTGGAGATGTTGTTTCTGTTGCACCAGTCTCAGAAGACTTCACTGTAGAAGTTGTACTGCCTGGATATTCAGACTGCGTTGTATATTCTCTTGTTGCAGAAATAATCGTTGAAATCTCTGGAGAAGTTGTTTCTGTTGCACCAGTCTCAGTAGACTTCACTGTAGAAGTTGTACTGCCTGGATATTCAGACTGCGTTGTATATTCTCTTGTTGCAGAAATAATCGTTGAAATCTCTGGAGATGTTGTTTCTGTTGCACCAGTCTCAGTAGACTTTACTGTAGAAGTTGTACTGCCTGGATATTCAGACTGCGTTGTATATTCTCTTGTTGCAGAAATAATCGTTGAAATCTCTGGAGATGTTGTTTCTGTTGCACCAGTCTCAGTAGACTTCACTGTAGAAGTTGTACTGCCTGGATATTCAGACTGCGTTGTATATTCTCTTGTTGCAGAAACAATCGTTGAAATCTCTGGAGGTGTTGTTTCTGTTGCACCAGTCTCAGTAGACTTCACTGTAGAAGCTGTACTGCCTGGATATTCAGACTGCGTTGCATATTCTCTTGTTGCAGAAATAATCGTTGAAATCTCTGGATATGTTGTTTTAGAAGTTGTACTGCCTGGATATTGAGACTGCGTTGTATATTCTCTTGTTGCAGAAATAATCGTTGAAATCTCTGGAGAAGTTGTTTCTGTTGCACCAGTCTCAGAAGACTTCACTGTAGAAGTTGTACTGCCTGGATATTCAGACAGCGTTGTATATTCTCTAGTTGCAGAAACAATCGTTGAAATCTCTGGATATGTTGTTTCTGTTGCACCAGTCTCATTAGACTTCACTGTAGAAGTTGTACTGCCTGGATATTGAGACTGCGTTGTATATTCTCTTGTTGCAGAAATAATCGTTGAAATCTCTGGAGATGTTGTTTCTGTTGCACCAGTCTCAGTAGACTTCACTGTAGAAGTTGTACTGCCTGGATATTCAGACTGCGTTGTATATTCTCTTGTTGCAGAAATAATCGTTGAAATCTCTGGAGATGTTTTTTCTGTTGCACCAGTCTCAGTAGACTTCACTGTAGAAGTTGTACTGCCTGGATATTCAGACTGCGTTGTATATTCTCTTGTTGCAGAAATAATCGTTGAAATCTCTGGAGACGTTGTTTCTGTTGCACTATTCTCAGTAGACTTCATTGTAGAAGTTGTACTGCCTGGATATTCAGATTGCGTTGTATATTCTCTTGTTGCAGAAATAATCGTTGAAATCTCTGAAGATGTTGTTTCTGTTGCAACAGTCTCAGTAGACTTCACTGTAGAAGTTGTACTGCCTGGATATTCAGACTGCGTTGTATATTCTCTTGTTGCAGAAATAATCGTTGAAATCTCTGGAGACGTTGTTTCTGTTGCACCAGTCTCAGTAGACTTCACTGTAGAAGTTGTACTGCCTGGATATTCAGACTGCGTTGTATATTCTCTTGTTGCAGAGATAATCGTTGAAATCTCTGGAGATGTTGTTTCTGTTGCACCAGTCTCAGAAGACTTCACTGTAGAAGTTGTACTGCCTGGATATTCAGACTGCGTTGTATATTCTCTTGTTGCAGAAATAATCGTTGAAATCTCTGGAGATGTTGTTTCTGTTGCACCAGTCAAAGTAGACTTCACTGTAAAAGTTGTACTGACTGGATATTCAGACTGCGTTGTATATTCTCTTGTTGCAGAAGTACTCGTTGAAATCTCCAGAGATGTTGTTTCTGTGGCACTAGTCTCAGTAGACTTCACTGTAGAAGTTGTACTGCCTGGATATTCAGACTGCGTTGTATAGTAATCGTTGTGGAGATGTTGTTTCTGTTGCACCAGTCTCAGTAGACTTCACTGCAGTAGTTGTACTGCCTGGATATTCAGACTCGGTTGTATATTCTCTTGTTGCAGAAATAATCGTTGAAATCTCTGGAGATGTTTCTGATGCACCAGTCTCAGTAGACTTCACTGTAGAAGTTGTACTGCCTGGATATTCAGACTGAATTGTATATTCTCTTGTTGCAGAAGTAATCGTTGAAAACTTTGGAGAAGTTGTTTCTGTTGCACCAGTCTCAGTAGACTTCACTGTAGAAGTTGTACTGCCTGGATATTCAGACTGCGTTGTATATTCTCTTGTTGCAGAAATGATCGTAGAAATCTCTGGAGATGTTGTTTCTGTTGCACCAGTCTCAGTAGACTTCACTGTAGAAGTTGTACTGCCTGGATATTGAGACTGCGTTGTATATTCTCTTGTTGCAGAAATAACCGTTGAAATCTCTGGAGATGTTGTTTCTGTTGCACCTGTCTCAGTAGACTTCACCGTAGAAGTTGTATTGCCTGGATATTCAGACTGCGTTGTATATTCTCTTGTTGCAGAAATAATCGTTGAAATCTCTGGAGATGTTGTTTCTGTTGCACCAGTCTCAGTAGACTTCACTGTAGAAGTTATACTTCCTGGATATTCAGACTGCGTTGTATATTCTCTTGTTGCAGAAACAATCGTTGAAATCTCTGGAGATGTTGTTTCTGTTGCACCAGTCTCAGTAGACTTCACTGTAGAAGCTGTACTGCCTGGATATTCAGACTGCGTTGCATATTCTCTTGTTGCAGAAATAATCGTTGAAATCTCTGGATATGTTGTTTTAGAAGTTGTACTGCCTGGATATTGAGACTGCGTTGTATATTCTCTTGTTGCAGAAGTAATCGTTGAAATTTCTGGAGATTTTGTTTCTGTTGCACCAGTCTCAGTCGACTTCACTGTAGAACCGCGAACTGTACTTCCTGTATATTCAGAATGTGTTGTATATTCTCTGGTTGCATAAGTAATCGGTAAAATCTCTGTAGATGTTTCTTTCGCACTAGGTTCAGAATACATCACTGTCGAAGTGAGAACTGTGCTGCTTGGATATTTAGACTGTGTTGTATATTCTCTTGTGGCAGAAGTAATCGTTGAAATCGCTGGAGATGTTGTTTCTGTTTCACCAGTTTCAGTAGACTTCACTGTAGAAGTTGTACTGCCTGGGTATTCAGACTGTGTTGCATATTCTTTTGTTGCAGAAGTAATCATTGTAATCTCTGGAGATGTTGTTTCTGTTGCACCAGTCGCTGTAGAAGTGTGAACTCTACTGCCTGGATATTCATAGTGAGTTGTATATTCTTTAGTTGCAGAAGTAATCGTTGAAATCTCTGGAGATGTTTGTTCTGTCGCTATAGGCTCAGTAGACTTCACTGTGGAAGTGTGAACTGTACTGCCTGGATATTCAGACTGTGTTGTATATTCTCTTGTTGCAGAAGTAATCGTTGAAATCTCTGGAGTAGTGTGGACTGTACTGCTAGAATATTCAGACTGTGCATAAGTAATTATTGAAATCTCTGGAGATGTTGTTTCAGTTTCACTAGACTCAGTTGACTTCGCTGTAGAAGTGTGAATTGTACTGCCTTCATATTCATACCTGGTTGTATATTCTTTCATCGCATAAGTAGTGGATATCTCTGCGGATCTTTCCGTCGCACTTCGCTCAGTAAGCCTTTCTGTTGAAATTGGAACTGTACTGCCTGCATATTCACTTTGGGTGGCAGTTTCTCTAGTTTCAGACGCAGTAAAATTTTTAGACGGAGTAGTAACTTCTCCATATTGTACCGACGATTCGTTCGTTATACCTAAATCAGGTCTCGCTTCATATTCAGTAGATTTTAACATTGTTTCTGTTGATTTAGTTAAGTGGGAAATTTCTTCGAAACCTGTTGACCCTATTACAGATATTGTGGAAGTTTCAGGAATTCCTGTAGTTATTTCGTTTTCAAGTGTACTATATACAGGGGAGGGAAATTGAGGATACAAGGATTTAGGATAACATTCGACTGTAGCATTTCCAACAAAACCTGAAGCACATTTGCATATTACTTTGTGGTTATCAATTTTGCAGATGGCATTCTTGGTACAATTTTCTGCACATGAGGTGGAACATTTACTGTTGAAACAAAATGCTGCTGGACCACAATCATCATCCAAAGTACAATTTCCCAAAGTTTCATCAGTTGCTGTGAATATTGTTTATACATACGAAATATTAATAAATATTAAGTCAATAATTACATTAATTACTATAGTTGCAAAGCATAATAATAAAAAACAAGGAAGCAGTAGTAGTTTAATAAACAGTTAGGCACTATAAGTAAAAGAAGCATATAATTAGAAATACAAACACCATTTACAAGAAGAGACCTGAAAAGTGAAAGATAGATCGGTAGACAAGTATGCAAACATCTTGTCGCAGATTCAGACTGTCTTACAAAAGGAAGGTAACGATGTAGCATAGAATCTTTACTGCATAAAGGTACTGAAACCGAAAGCTCATCGTTCACTGATGTTTGTCTTCAAGCACTAAAGTTTTGTACCGAAATTTTAGTTTTTTACCTTTAAGGCATCCATATTTTGCGTCTCTTATAAATCCAGGAGGACAAAACTTGCAAATTGGTTTATGATCTTCTACAGTGCATGGTGAATTCTCTGGACAATTCGCAGTAGTACAAGGATCTTCACATCTAAATGCCCTACATGCTTGATCTGATGGGCAACCATTATCTCTTAGACATATGGATAATGTAGGTACACAATTCTTTAAGCAAATACATATGGGTTTATGGTTCAGAACATCACAACCTTTTTCTGGAGGGCAGGGTGGTGTAGCAGCATTACATGGATTTTGACACATTCCTTCGATGCAGGCTTTTTTTGGTGGACATTGACTATCTATTGAGCATTCAGTTTTCTCTGGTGCACACGATATTTCCCCCCTTTCATTAACAACAAATCCATTTTTACAAACACAAGTTGGTCTATGATTGTGGACTTCACATTTCTTATTGCCCCTACACTTGAATATAGTGTTACTACAAGGATCTATACAATCTCCTGTGGCTACATTGCAAGTTGTGTTTTGTGCACAATCTTTGTCAGAATTACACACAATAGGAATTGATGGTCTAGGATGTGTCTCAAGACATTTCGGATCGGGGTTACATTGCGTGTTTGCCATGCCCACGTAACATTCTGGACAGGAACATCTCGGTCGATGTAACATTGTTTTACACAAAGCATTCAATCCACAAGCGCCTCGAAGTGTACAAGGATCAATACACTGGAAGTTGATACACGCCTTCTCGTTGCTACATTCTAAGTCACTGTTACATTCCGCTTCTGTTTGGGAGTGAATAGAAAAAGAAAGCTAACTTAAGAAACCGTTGAAGAAGTTAAAACATCTGACAATACACAACACAACACATGCGGGTGTGACTAAGACAGTCAGAGGGTGAGAGAATGAAAGAGGCCATCTCAACAGGACCGAACAAGCGGCGGTATTTACAAAAAAAGCAGCAGCTCTGAGCCGACACGATGCAAAGTAGCGCTATTGTACAGATAATGTGAGAATGCACCTTTCATATTTCCCAATCTGACTTTGTCCATCATACCCGCTGCATATATACACGTAATACGACTGCCTGTTCTATCTGGCCAATGTTCTGACCAATACCTCTTAATGAAAATTCCAATTTTTCTCATTCTTATGAATTACTTAGAGTGTGGAATGTGTTGGTTGGGTTTTATTCGGGAATGAGTGAAAGGCAGATTGGAACCCTGAAGTGTACATTCCACATGATTGCAATGGTTTCAGACCTTCAATTTAAACTAAAACAAAAAACTAAAATTTCAATATATACAAATCCTTTAGATTATAACTCTGAAACCTTGACACCAGGATATACAATGTTAACAACTGCCTACAACTCTCAATAATAATTTCTTAGAAATATTTATAGTGCAATTTGTTTATACAGTGAAATCTTATTAGATATTCAGTTATTACCACTAATGCACATTTGCATCAGTTTAGCAGTAAGCCTCAATACTGTATACAGTGTATAAAAAATAATCAGCAATTTGTTTATTCAATTTGTACTCACCCCTGCGGCAATCTACCTCAGGGCGACCAGAATATCCTGGTAAACATCTACATACAAACAGAGCCTCTTCCCTAATACATTCTGCATTTTTACCACATCCTTCAGTCCTACAGTCTACTTCGCCCCGTTTTTCAGAACCTATGAAATAATTGATGGATTTTAGTTTGTCTGAATATTTATTATAGTTTAAGGATATTCACTTGATTCTACATTACTATATACAATGCATTGGCGAATAACTACCGCCCGCTGACTGTTTCAGAAATATATATTTGAATATATTATTCTGCTTGAAAAGCTTATATTTTACACATGTATTCATTTTGATTTGACTTGAAAGGACCTGTATATTTCTTCAATCCATTATGTTGTTAAAAATTTAATTCAAGGCTCATCATTTCATAACAATTGATATATACCTTCATAAATATTTTATGAAGGTATGAAGTTTTTGAATACTTTAATTCAATTGAAAATTAGTTTTTAACTATTTCAAATGCATTTCTAATTGATAATTTTGAATATATAAAGAGTGATTAAAACTATATTAAGCTATTAAATCACAAAAAAAATTACTCACATTCAATGGTAGGATCGCCAGCAGGATAATTTGTGGGACAAAAGCATTGTGCTTGATTATTCTCACCAATTCTACATTGTGCTTGTAAACCACACAATTTATTTTTACACAAATCTACTAACTGTTTATCACAAACACAACCATTGTAAGGATCTCCAATACAGTTTAATTCACAAATGCAACTGTAATCATCTTCTTTTTTTTGACACCTTGCATTTGAGCCACAAGGATTTCTTGAGCACTTCTCATTACCAGCTTGCTTACATTCTATCAGTGCATTTCCTACATAACCAGGTGGACAAGAACAGTGAGGTTTCCGTTCTTTAACTCTACATTGTGAATTAATTCCACATGCCTTTTGTTCCAGGCAAGGATTTCTGCAGGCGCCATCTGCACATCTCTTATTAGCTTCACAATCCTCATCTTTTTGACATTCATAAGGTAGGCAGAGTATACTAGGATTTCCTTGATAGCCATCTGGACAAAGACACATTTTTCTATGATCACTTGATTGGCACAATGCATTCTTTCCACAAGCATTTTTATTTTGACATGGATCTTTACATCTTTTATTGCTGCATATTTCTTTGTTTGGGCAGTCAGTACTCAATTTGCAACCAGGCAAACATGTTCCATTTATACATTGTTGACCTTGGGCACACTGCATAAGGGAAGAGCATTTGTTTCTACATTTTCCAGTGGAACATACTTCCCCACATGAACAGCTTTCATCAGAAATACATGACTTGGTACAGTAACCTATCTCATCACATTCACAATTACCATCACATCTAATAGCAGCTTGTGTGCAGATTACGAGTGGATTCCCAAAGAAATTGGCAGGGCAACTGCATTGACTGACATGATTTTTAACTTTGCAGTCAGCGCAAATACCACATGAAGTAAAACCTGAGCATGGATCTGAAAAATTACAAATTGCAAATTAGCAAAATTGCTAGGAAATTGATATTAATATAATTATATTATTAATTATATCTAATTATATATTAATTGATTTATATTGCTGAAATTGATCAAACGCATATATACCTTGACATTTATTGTTGATACAAGCTTGAGTGGTGGGACAGACTGAGTCACTTCTGCAGCCAATCTCACATAACCTATTTTCACATATCTGATGGTTTCCACATGATGAATCAGAATTACAAATAGTTTTACATATACCTCTAACACATTTTTCATCACTTAAACAATTTCTATCCCTAAAATAAAAGTAAGCATTAATAATTTAAAAAAATGTTCTGTGTTAACTACCTTACATTTTACACACAACCTGGCAAGTGCCATTGGAGCATATATTTCCTTTTATACATTCTGAATCAGATCCACAATTTTTAGTTGGATATCGACAAGCTTCTAATGGATTTCCAATTAATGAAGAAGGGCAAACACATAATTTTCTATGACTTATTACTGAGCATTCAGCATTTGTACCACAAGCTGTAGGAGATGCACAAGGGTTCAAACATTTATTATTAATACATTTTCTATCAGAGTCACAACCTGTATCACTTCTACAACCGATCACACATATCAAGGCATCACAAATTTCCCCATTTTTGCAGTCATCGTCTCTTTGGCATAATGGTTTACAAATTTTACTTGTCATATCACAACGCTCTTTGTTTGAACATCCTATATCTAAAGAACACACAGTTCTACACGTATTCTCAACGCAAATACTACCAGTTGGGCATTCTCTGTTTTCTTGACATATCTGTGCTGGTGCTTTAACACACCCAATTTTCGCAGTCGGATTAGGAACAAAATCTAACCCACAAGAACATACTGCCCTATGATTTGAAACTGTACATATTGCATTTGGTCCACATGGATTATCATAACAAGGATTTATACATTTATTGTTTCTACAAGATTCAGTTCCAGTGCAATCATCATCACTATGACAACCATACATACAAATATTATTCAAGCATATGAGTCCTAAGAAACAGTCATTATCAACACGACATGTCAATCTGCAATGTCCTCTCAAACATTTTTCATTGTAAGCACAATCGTTATCTGATTTACATTTGGGAATGCACGAATTTTCTTGACACAAGAAGCCCATTTGACATTCATCAGTCGATGTACAAGATATAGGTAATCTGAAGCATTCATGTTGCGAATTTCCAGTGAACCCATTTGGACAGTGACAATGTTTCTTATGATTTTCAGCCAAACATTTGGCATTCATTCCACAAGCATTAGTAAGTTCACATGGATTCAAACATTGACCTTCAATGCACTGCTCAAAGAGGTTACACTCTGTATCTCCTTGACAGAATGGTTTGCATATACTGCCATAACAATATGTGTTAGATGGGCATTCCAAAGTAGTTTTACAACTAATTGGTTTTGGATTGCATCCAATATTTATATCATTTGGTACTCCTTGGTATCCATTCCTACAGCTACAGTGAGCTATATGATCTATTGGTATGCATTCAGCATTAGGACCACATAACGTGTTTTCACATACATCATTACATTTTGCTAAACCTTTAGAAGCATCACACATTGCACCAGTTGGACAATCTTTATTTGTTTCACACTCTACTGGTGCCCTACAGCCTTCATTGTAAGGATCACCAATGGAACCATACGGACATTGACATTTGAAAGAACCTCTTGAATTATGACAAGTTGCTCCAGGCCCACAAGGTTGATCTGCGCAGAAGTCGATCAACTGACAACCTGCACGTGCATTTCCAGTGAAACCAGGTTGACAATAACATACTTGTTTGTGATTTTCAGCAGAGCATAGAGCATTTTTACCACACGGATTATGAACCAAACAAGCAATTTTGCACATATACTGGTCACATAGCTTATCATTAGAACATTGTGAATTTTGATCACATTCTACTTTCCTACACCCATGTTTTTCATCATTTGGATTTCCTTTGAATCCTTGCTTACATTTACATATAGCCTTGTGATTCTTAGATACACATTCTGCATTTCTTCCACACAGTACTCCTTCACAAGCATTTACACAATCTGTTCTACCATAGTTATTAGAGAAGCATTTTTCACTGTATGAACAATCAGAACTCTCCCTGCATCTCATTTCTTGCGTGCAAATATTATTCAAACAGAACTGGAAGTCTGGGCAGGTTGAATTTGATTTACAAGTTGGCTGGCAGATTCCTTTGATGCAAAGTTGTTCAGGAAGACAATCTCTTGTTAAAGTGCAGATTCCTGCACATATTCCATTGCTACATTTTGAGCCTGAGGCACACTGACCATCTACAGCACAGTATTGAATCTGTATACAGCCTAAATGTGCATCTCCAGTTGTTCCAGGTTTACAATTACAAATTCCCACATGATTAATGGGAATACAGTCTGAATTGGATCCACAAGCATTAGGCAATGTGCATGGATTAATACATTTTGAGTCAACACAAGTTTTATCATGGCTACAATCATAATTATTTGTGCATTCTAAGGGAATGCAATTTCCTTCAGAATCTATTTTGGTTTTTGGTGGACAACTGCATTTTGCCTCATGGCCAACGGGAATACATTCTGCATTTTTACCACATATTTTTGAATTCTCACAAGGATTTCTACACTTCTGACCAATACATGCCGCTAGAAGAGGGCAATCTTCATTAACAACACATTCTCCAGCAGTTATACATTCTACACCAGAACCGATCAAGCCTTTAGCACAAACACATGAGTAGCTTCCTTCAGAGTTAATACATCTGTAGGAAAAAAGAAAAATACAGTAGTATTATTTTGATTCTAATTAAAATTATTTACACTTACTGTGCTGATGGATGACATGGCTGTGTTCCTGAACACTCATCTATATCTACACAATTATTACCAACTAAATTAAAACCCTCAAAACAATCACAAATGGGTTGATGGTTTTCCACAATGCATGTTCCTTTTTCACATGATAGAGTATTGCAAGGATCTGGAAGAGAAAATCCAATATTAAACATGTTAACAACTGATTCGAATAATTTCCAACTTACTCAAACATTTGTTGGTTTTAACATCACAGTACTTGTTGGTCAAGCAGTCAGCATCAACCAAACATTCAACTTTGAAACATCCATAGGATTTATCAAAAGGGTCACCAAGATGTCCTGTGGGACATACACAATTTGGTTTGTGGTTGAAAACATTGCAAATTGCATTAATTCCGCAAATATCTTCATTACATGGATTTTGGCATTGTCCAATTTTACATATCAAGTCATCACTGCAATCGTTATTCTTTCTACATTGGTTGGGTGATAAACAACCAGGAGATATATAAGGATCACCCACACTTCCTTGTGGGCATAAACAATGGTATGAACCTATTTCATTTTTACAAACTGCTGACTGATGGCATGGATTATCTGCACATTCATTTATATCAATACAACCATTAGGTGTTCCAATAAAACCCTTATCGCATTTGCATTGACCTTTAAGGCAAATTTCTGAAATTCTACAGTCAGAGTCTAGGCTGCATCCACTAAGACAAATTCCATTACGGCAAATTTCTCCTGGTATGCAATTATTGTCACCGTAACAAACTTTAACACAGGAATTGTTTAAGCATCTTTCTCCTATAGCACATATTTTATTATCTTGGCATGACATCTGACACTGGCCATTAAAACACATAAAACCTTGAGGACATTCACTGTTTGTTATACATACAAATGACTGCCTTATACAACCTTGTTGAGGTGTTGGGTTACCTACAAAGCCCTCTGGGCATTTGCATATTGTTTTGTGATTTTCACAAGAACAAATGGCATTAGGCCCACATGACTCCTGGGTTTGACATGGATCGAGACACTTATTGTTTATACAGGCTTGACTGGGGGGACAATTTTTGTTGCTTCTGCAACCCAAGATACACATATTATTGACGCAGGCATTATTATCTGAGCATTGACTATGGCTAGTGCAAGGTGACATGCACATTCTCTGTAAGCATTTTTCGCCTACTAAGCAGTTTTTATCATTTATACAAACAGATCTGCACTGCTGGTTGAAACAGATTCCATTCCCACAATCTAAATCATTAACACATGTTGCAACAAGTCGGATACATCCATCCTGTATTCCATTTGGTGATGGTTCAAATTGATTATTACATATGCACACTGCTTTTCGATCTACAACTGTACAATGAGCATTTGATGGACATACAATATTTTGACAGGGGTTCATGCAACGTCCAGACTGACAAACAGATTGATTTGGACAGTCTTCATCACCATTTGGACAGTTACTTTCTGGTTTACACCCGGAGGATAATGGATCCCCTACTGTACCAGGTGGACATTTACACTGGTACCCAAAACTGCTACTTTCACAATTAGCACTTTCATGACATGGATTTGGATCACATGTATCTAATGGTGCACATTCAACATCTGCTACTGGGTTCGGTCTAAACCCTGGAGGACACTGAAAACAGGATATATAGATAAGTATATGATGTAAAAGGATTATTGCCAGAAAGTTGAATTAATGAGACACTTTGCAGAGTATCCAATGAATTGTGTTTTATAGATATATATACAAAAAAAACTTTCTATTCGGTTTCGAAATTATTGCATTCAATTAGGTATACTATATTATTTACTACATATTATTGCAATAAACTTGATATCTATTTTTAAACAACTTTTGTTTAAAACAAAATTTTATTTTAAATGTCTTTTTTTAATGAATACAGTAAAAATACAATATCAAATATATTATTTACCTGACAAAAACCTTTATGAGATTCAGCTATGCAGACTGCATTCACTCCACAAGAATCATCATCACAAATGTCATAGCATGAATGTGTCAATCTATTACAGAGTTGTGATGGAGGGCAATCTATATTGTACATACATGGTACTGATTTGCATCCAGTGCCATTGTTCGGATTGCCAATGTAACTTCCGGGAGGACACTGACACTTAGCCACGTGATTGTTAGTAATGCAAATAGCATTTGGTCCACAAGATAGGAAAGAGCAAGCTGGTATACACATTAAAATATTGTCTTCATTATGTTTTCTACACACTTCTTGCTCAAGACATTGTGCATCAGAATTACATTGATTTTGATTTATTGGTTTGCATCCACTGCGATCATTTGGATTTCCTGTGAAACCTGTCAAGCATTGACACTGCCCCCTGTGAGCTCCAGCAATACATGCAGCATTGGTTGGACATGTGAAATGTGCACAAACTTGAATGCATTTGAGTATCCCAATTTCATCAGGCTGACAGGAAGCTACAGATTGACAGTCTGTATCTGTTTGGCAATCGGGAATTGATGGTTTTTCACATAAAGATTTAACAGGATTCCAGACATAATCAGGTTTACAGCCACAAGTAGCATGACCTGCAGCGTCTAATTGACAAAGTTCATTCAATCCACAAGCAACAGTTTCACATGGGCTTATACATTTTTGGTTTCCATTGACATCAACAGCACAGATATTGCCATTCTCACAATCTAAATCTGAAATACATTGTCTATGATTTTTCCTTTCTTCTAATTGACATCCAAAATTCAAGTCACCAGGATTTCCATAATATCCTGATGCACATATGCAAGAAGACCTATGATTTTCCGCTAAACATAGGGCATTTGGTCCACACTGTACTTTACTACAAGCATCCAAACATTTTCTATGACCTTTTCCAAGCTGAAAACATATTTCAGTATCATAGCAATCCAGATCAGAATTGCATTGTCCTTGGATCACACATCCATTTATGAGGTCCTTGGGGTTTCCTATGTATCCTGGTGGACACACACATACTCCGTTAACACATCCAGCTTTAGGGCCACAGTTGATATTTTCACAAATATTACTACAAGTGCCACGATCACAAGAATAACCAGCTGGACACAAAACTTTTTCTGTGCATTTACAACTGACCGCATCTGTGCATACACCTCCTTGAAGTTCGGAACACATTACAAATGGATTTCCAGCATATCCTTCTTTGCAATGACAATCATAACTTCCAACAGTGTTCAAACATACTGCACTTTGTCCGCAAACGTTATTGTTGCACTCATTGACATCTTCACAGGATATGAAGGGATTTCCAGTAAATCCTGGTTTACATACACATTGAATACCATTGTAATTTTCTTTGCAATCAGCGTTTGCACCACAAGACTTAGGATTGCAGAAGTTTCGTTGCAATTCTTCACAGGATTCATATGGATTACCGTTTGTGCCACTATTACATACGCATACATTTGTATTACCATATTCACAATGTGCATTTTTCCCACAGATAGGATCACAAATTGGTCCAACCATGGCTGCAAAAGAAATACATTCAGCCAGTTCATAAAAAAATTTAGAGATATAAAATTAAGTTTTAATAGTGTAATTTTTACTCTAAGGACTCATACTTACGAGGTACACATATGAGGTCAGGATTTCCAATGAAGTAAGAATTGCAAATACATTTATTAGTTTTTGTGTCGCAATGAGCACCAATTCCACAGATAATGCCCTCACATCTCTCTTTGCATCTACCACCAATACAAATCTTTGGTTCTTCACATTGTTGTATGCTTGTACACACATCAGTAATACACTCTCCTCCAGGGAAAGGATTGCCCATGTAACCATCTAAGCATTTACAAGTGGGTCCAGAATAAGAAGCAATACATTGAGCTCTGGGTGCACAAATTATATTTTCACACACTGAAAAAGAAGGAAAATTTCTCTTTATATAAGTTTCCAATTGACATACCTTAATTTGGAAAACACTGAATCAATACTTATTAAGCATATCACATAATATTAATGAACAACAATAGCATTGGAGATCTTTCTAATATTCAACCCAGGTATGATACAATAATTTATTGATGCATGCAATTCTCATATCAGAAAAAAAATCATTTAAATAAACTGAAAAATAAAGGTCAAACAAACAAAAAAAAGCCTATACAGAAGTAAGAACTTACATGATATACATGTTCCCTCTGAACTTTCTTTGAAGCCTGGTTTACATTTACATAATGCAGAATGGTCTTTTGGTTCACAAAAGGAATTTTGTGCACATAATATAGTAGCACAAGGACTAACACAGGAGTTATCTACACAAACAAGTGTTTTAGCACAATCAAAATTGGTTTGGCATTCCACTTTACTCATTCCATTTTCAAGAATGCATCCACCTATGTAAGGGTCTCCTGTCATTCCTTTTGGGCAAATACATTTATAAGCTCCATATGTATTTAAACAGTGAGCACCATAAGCACATGGAGAATCTTCACATTCATCAATATCAATACAACCTTCAAATGGGTTACCTTTATAACCAGATTCACAGACACATTTTGGAGGATCACTTGGTGTACATTTTGAATTAATACCACATGGGAATCGTTCACATGGACTCTTGCATTTATTATCATCTGAACGATCAGTAAAGAATGGAGGTGGACAAACACACTCTCCTGGTTGTATACATTTTTCATTTGTCAAGCATTCATTATCATTACTGCATTTCTTTTGCGCTGGTGCACAAAGTCCAGTGTATGGATCTCCACTATAACCCTTTGGACAATGACATTCATAAGAACCTTTTGTATTTAGGCACTCAGCCCCAAAACCACAAACTTGTTGCTGCTCAGCACATTCATTGACATCAATACAGGAACCATCTAGGGCTGATTTAAAGCCTTTAGGGCATGCACAGTAGCTTACTCCACCTGTGATAGTTATGCATTCTGCGCCATTTGGACATGATCCACCTATACCACATCCAGCCAACACACAGTTGCCATCATTGAATTTATATGGTGGTTGACATTTGCAATCAGTACTGTTACATTCAATACATTCTAAAAATGGATTTCCATTGAAACCTGGGGCACAATGACATTCATAACTTCCAGGTAAGTTTTTACAAACTGCATTGAGTCCACAAGCTGGTTTATCTCGAAGCTCTGTGCATTCATCATTATCTCTACATTTTCCAGTTGTGTGATCCCTGTAATAACCTTGTACACAAATGCATACACTTTCTCCAACAAATTCATCTATTATGCATTGTTCACCAGCTGGGCATGGATGGGTATCTGAACACGTAAATGATGTGCTGGTTTTGCTACAACCCGTTCTGTATGGATCACCTAATGTGCCTCCTGGACACTGACAAGAGAATGAGCCAGGCTCATTATTACAAATGGCACCTGCAGGACATGGATTTCCAAAGCATTCATTGATATCAACACAACCAGTAGAGGTGCCTGTGAATCCATCTTCACATATACAGTTTGCTTCTTGATTTATAAGTGTGCATTGTTCATTTGGACCACATGACTTGGTCTCACAGGGATCTGAATGGACAAAAATAGTAACAGGTTAAATCAAGGTTAGAAAAATATAAATTAAGTTACTTACGTCTACAGTCATTTCCTATATTAGGTTCAGGACATAAACATCTTTTTTCTGAATCGCATATTGCGTTTCCTGGACAATCATTATCTTTCTTACAAGTCACAATCTCATTACATCTAGTTTTTGGATCTGGATCAGCCACTGTTCCTTCAGGACATGTGCATTCAAAAGATCCAGGCAGATTTTTACAGATAGCTCCTAAACCACATGTATCAAAGAACACACATTCGTTGATGTCTACACACTGGGTTTGTGGATTACCAGAAAATCCAGGAGGACATTTACAACTAAAACTTCCAGGAGAATTTGTGCATGTTGCATTGCTTCCACATCTGCCTGAGAGGCCATTAATGGGATCACATTCATTAATATCTAGGAAAACATAATATCCATTAGTAATAAATATTAAAATAGTTGATTGAAATGGGAGAATTTCCAAATGAATAGAAGACAAATTTATGAAATAGATTCTGTAATATAAATAGTTACCAACCTATACACCCAGCTGCTATGTCATGTGGGTCGTAAGTCCATCCTTCATCACAAATGCAATATGCTTCTTGTCCATCAGGTTTGCAATAAGCATGATCACCACATTTTACATCTTCACAAGGAGCTTTACACTGTACCATTGGTGGAGCACCAACAAATCCATTTTCACATTCACAATGAAAACTCCCGGGTGTGTTTAAGCAAATTGCATAAGGTCCACATGATTTTGAAGTACATTCGTCAATGTCTACACAAATAGCTCCTTTTGGCGTAAAACCTTTTTGGCAGAAACATTGATTTTCTACACATTCAGCGTTATTTGTACAATCAAAGTTAGATTTGCATAATATATTAACATCAATCTGAAATGAGAAAGATTTTTGTTAAACATATTATGACTCATTAAATCAACTAAGCAGTTATGGAGTTTAAAAATAGCTATCAATTCATATAGTAGAACCAACAGTTCAAAGTGTCAATAAACTGTTCATTAATACTTCTACAAATTATGGATGCTTTTTTTATGGTGCTTTTCAAATAATCTGAAATTATTCTCACCTGCTCACAAGCAACTTTTGGTGAAGGGCGTGCTTGATAACCTTGAGGGCATAGGCAATTATACCCTGGAGAGGTATTCTCACAAACAGCATGAGTGCCACAAGGATTTTTTAATACACTACATTCGTCAACATCAACACATCCCTTAAATGGATCCCCAGTATAATCGTCCATACATGAGCATGTAAAACTTCCAAGTGAATCTTTGCACACTGCATTCTCCCCACAAGGATTGGTCTGACATTCGTTTATATCTAAACAAAGTATGCAAAAATATTCGAACACTGTTCTCAAAAATATAAGGAGAAAAACAAACCTACGCAGGAAAACAGACTAAAAGAAACAGAACAGGTAAAGACACAGACCAAATAATACAAAGATAAAAAAGCTGAAAATGAAATTGAATTATATTACAATAAATGCAAAAGACATTCCAAATTGAAATATCAAGTTTGTACAAAAACATTGTATACAGTATTAGGCTACTAGGTAATAGTTCTAAATATATTCGGAAATACAATAAATAGTAAGTAAATACCAAGTTGTAAGTAATTGAGTGGAAAATAAACTTCAGGGAAACATAAAAAAAAGGATTTTTTTAGAAAGAATTTCAAAGCAAAATTTTTTGTTGATACAAACTTTACTCAACAAATCTTTTGTAATGTTTCGAGGGGAAATTGAATATAGGTTATATTATGACATGTGGAAAAACGTAAATAGAAAACATATGATTCATGTGAAAAAGCAATATCCATATTATTCGAAATGAAATAACATTTTTGTTGGAAAGAAATATATTTTTAAACTTATTAAGTTTTTTTAGCTTTGGCGAGTATAGTTGTTTAATGTGCAGATTTCAAATTTTCCATTTGTTTTGTTCGTGTTATAAGCATAAAGATAATAATACATGCAATTAAAAAGATTAAGCGAAGGTGAAGTAACCAACAAACAAATGGTTGAAATTGTTCATTTTATTTTTATAAATGTAAAGGTTGTGAGTGACTTATCTCAATGTATCTAGACCTGCTTTGATAGGTCAGTTAGAATTAAACTAGATTATGCAAGAAACACCTCCACTGTCAATTTCAGGAGGGTTTCCTAAGCACTAAAATTATAAAAGCAATTGTTGAGTAAAGTAGATCAACGGATATTTGGAGGTTTAGAATCAATCGATTCCATCCACTAACTTTCACAGTAATGTTCTCCTTTTCCAGTGAAGCCCAGAGGGCAGATGCATTTGAATGATCCCGGTACGTTAATGCATTTAGCGTTTATACCACAAGCTCCCGTTCTTCCACACTCGTTTATATCTATGCATTCTTGACTTCCTGATCCACCAGTGTATCCCGCGGGGCATACACAGGAGTAACTTCCGTTCGTGTTCAGACAGTTAGCATTGGACGCGCAGGGGTTTGAATCACACTCGTTAAGATCTAGCGAGTTAAAAGCGTTAGTTCTGGATTAAATGATGGTCTGAAGGTGTTTTTATGTGTGTAGGTATGTGATTTTGGGTGGGAATTTGATTTTCTTTAGTACTTTTTTTAAATATGTCAGGTTATTATACACCCACTAATTCAATATGGTCAAGAAGCTTTTAATATAAAAATTGATCAATATATTATTTCGCCACAGGAAGTAAAATACTAGTACGTTAATCAAATTCAATTATGTTATTATTATTGAGTCTCATCATCTATGTAGTTTGTTTTACACACAGTAATTCATCAGGTGTAAAATCATAGAAATGATATATAAAACAGGCAAGTGTTTTATATATTCCTATTTATATATCATCAACTATGTAACATTCTTGTACAAGAAAATCAGTCTCCACTTGTTTGTTCCTTGAAACGTTATTCACAATATGTACAAGTAGAAAAAATATTGCCAATAATGATAAAAGTCTGAAATACCTGTACATGCCGTAAGTGGATCCCCAATATACCCTGGTGGGCATGCGCATCTAAAGCTGCCTTCCAAATTTGAGCAAAGTGCGTCTCTTCCGCAAGGATTCGATCTTGAACATTCATCTGTGTCCACGCATCCGGATGTGTATGGATCTCCCTCATATCCTGGTGGGCAAGTGCACTGGCGTCCTCCAATTACATTGGAACAAAGAGCACCCGGTCCGCAAGCGTTTGGTAGGTCACATTCGTTCACATCAGCGCAGCCATCGTATGGGTTACCGTAAAAGCCTTCTGGACACGTACATGTGTAATTTCCTGGTAGGTTATGACAGATGGCATTATGCCCACAAGCATTCGGATTTTCACATTCGTTGACATCTGAAATTGCATTAAAAATGAATAAAATCAACTAAACTTCGATATACCGGAAATATAAAGCTTAATACAAATACAGTTACGTTGCGAAAGATAGTTCGGCTAGCTCTTCTGTTTGCCGCAGACTCCGTTGTGAAAGTGAACAAGACACAGAATATACGTATTACTTGAAATATCGAATAATGGGATATTCTCGTATTAATGCCACCTCAAAAAAGACCTATTGAATTATTAAGATTTTATAAACTCAAAAAAATGTTTCTTATCACATGAATGTTGATTAAAAGTTGATAAATACATCATAGACAGCAACTAGGTGGTGAGCACTAGCTCAAACTCGGAAGGATAATAATTAAAAGGTTAATACTGTCTCTAATGACCAAAACGAACCTTTTATATTCCTAATAGAGTATTTGAGGCTCTTTGATATATAAACTATACAAAATTGTAGGATTGGTAAAAGACGATACGCTATCTCCATCTTACGTTAGAGGATAGAACTTATGAGAATAGGACACTTTAAAATTTTTTTATAACATTGAAAAGATCTTGTTGAAATTTAACCATGAGTTTATCATTTATCATGTCTCTAATGACCAAAAAGAACTTCTTGTATTCCTGATATAATATTTCATTCTCTTTGATTAAAAACGGAATAAAGTTTTAGGATTGGAAGAGGACGAAAGCTAGCTTTATCTTACGTTACAGGTCGAACTTGAGTAGAACACTTTCAACTTTTCTTATACTAGTAACATAGAAATTTTCCCAAAACGATTGAAACGACAATCGACAAATTGAAGCAAATGTTAATTGTGTCACTTTGGTATATATTTTCATTTAATACTCCCATTGTATGATCGCGCTCACCTAAACATTGAACTTCTCCATCTCCATGGAAACCAGGGTTGCATTTACAAAGAAAATGGGCCGGAAGATTGCAGCACCAAGCATTTTCTACACATCTAGATGCAATTGCAGGATCTTCACATTCGTTAATATCTGTAAATTAATTTACATTAAAATAAAGAATCTCAATATCTCAAACCTAATGTACATAGGACATACCAGTTTTGATAAGAAATTATATAGGAAAGCTAATATTATGATGTGGAATGTGGTAAATTCATTGCATAGTCTTATTTATAGTAAGTACTGCTAAGCGTACAAAACTATTTAATGGCAACATCAAGCTTTTTATATGCGTTGGCTATATCGATAACTGTAAGAAGTAAAAACAATATTAAATTGAAATCTTATGTAGATGTTCAACAGATTTTAATGAAAAAACTAATTAAATCCGTTGGACTTGTACATTCTGGTAGTTAAATGAGTGTTTATCTTCACTGACGTGTAGGTGGTATGTGCAGCTACTAAGAATTTATATCTATTCACTTCCCTGTTCCAATTAAAAGTCAGGTCGCAATCGAACACCGATCAATTTGACATATTCTGCCACAGGCGCGGTAATTATAATCTAACGTTAGCGCAGACCAATATCGATAGATTAAGTTAATGAGTTTCTCAAGTTTTAGCCAAAAAAAAAACTTATGAGTTGTTTAAAACTTATTGTTTTAATATTTCTAGGACAATTAAATATAAAATTAATGTACGGAATGAAAAACGAAAGTGCAAATTTATTTTGACATGTAGGTACCAAAATAACTTCATTTTTGTGAATGCGTTCTCTTCAGTGACATTAGATCGATGTACAATCAATAAAAACAATGATTTTTTTGTCAAAATAAAACTAACGATGGATATGTTGTTAGGAATATGAAAGTTTTTATTATAAACGTTTTTGGACTACTTCAATTAAAAGCGCAAAAGAGTTGAATAAAAAATATATTATTGCGAGATATGGCTCTTATATTCTCATTATCGATGCCACTGATCTTCATTCTGAATTAACGTACCGTTGTGCCAAGGTGAAGAAACCTATAATAAACAAATAATCACGCTGAATGTATAGAGTCATTATTGAGATTATAACACAGGTGTCAATAATGGCACTATTCAAATTCATCGATGCGTCCACAGAATATAACTGTATGACTTCTGTGGTCGCACATCGGACAACCTAACTGTAACATATTACGCTGCAAATTAAAATAATCTCCCTCATTACGACACAATCTAAGAGCAGATGCCTGAAGTCAATTGAACTTGTACTTTCCTCAGGTTTTTGTTAGTAATGAATAATTTATTAGACATATTTGACGTTTTGATTTCCATTGGTGTTGGTGCAACCAAATAAAAGTATAGGTGCGTGAGAAAGCTTAATTCGGAATATCTGGATTTAATACTTAGGTATATAATACAGTTTTAATAGATAATTTTAACTAATTTCCACATTTGCTCATATGGTGAATTGCCAACGCGTGTAACGTTGTCAAATAATCTTGTCATGGGATTTTGAAAAAAAAAGAAAGTAAGTTTTTAATTTTTAAAATCCGTTCAACTGATTGTTTAGAGAATATATAAAATATTTTTATTTTGCAATTACTAGAAATAATATGAAAAAATAGTAACCTTCACAAATTTTTATCCAGAATCCGAAACTGTATCATAGAAGAAATCTGAACTTATTTCAAAACGGTTTCTATTGATCTCTGTGGTTTAGAATTTCAATTGTTACTCTACTTATGGTAAAATGCTTACAAATATATTCTTGTCGAAAATTTTTGAATAAAAAGAAATGTCTTTTGAATTTTTCGCATATAAAAACAAATTCCTAATTGAATATAACTTAAATTCAAACACTTGAACTTATGATTTACACTTTATTCGCGACATAGCATAACGCGTTTCGTCCTTACAAACGACTTCTTCAGATGCTTACAGAATAATCCATTCAGAATTCAGAATAATAAAGATTATTCTGTAAGCATCTGAAGAAGTCGTTTGTAACGACGAAACGCGTCATGCTATGTAGTCAATAAAGTGTAAATCATAAGTTCAAGTGTTTGAATTTAAGTTATATTCAATTATAATGGATTTACATCAAGTAAACGTCAACACTATTAAATACAAATTCCTAACCCAAAAATGTCAACTAATTATTTTACACCGATTTGAATATGAATTTTGGGAAATTAGAATGTGTAGCTGGTTATTAAGTCGCTAATTGAAGGCCAAAAAAAAATTATATTCATCTATGCATTGTATCGGTTGAGTTGGTATTTGTTTCAGATAGTTTTTCTTTATATGAAATTAATTATATAACTTTTCAATACTCATTCAGCTACACAAGCGTAACTTTAACGGCTAGTGAGTTTGAATCTTTGTAGAGAAGATGCTCCGCCGTCTCGATCTAAAATAACTAATATCAAGACGAATCCATAAAGCGCTCTTCTTGCGGGATTCAGGCACCTAAGATCATCAACCTTCTTAGATCAACGAACTGGCCCTCTAAGTTAAGTCCAATGCTTGTAAATACCATATTTCGCTACTCAATGACGACGTTTTTTATGATAGGTGTAAGACTTTCCTTGCATTTAGAATTGATACATGTTCAGAGCTACTATTAAAATAGAATTTAATAGAATTGATCGAAAATTACCAGTGTTGGTGACATATTGGAAAATTTCTGGGTATGATCAATCATATTTACATCAAATTACTTTTGTTACGTTCGTTTTACATTTATGTTGGATGTCCCATAAATTAAACCTTAAGTAGGTATATTAAAAGTAAAGAAGTTACTGAATTTTGGACAAATACTTAATCCAAGGAATGGAACAGTAAAGTTGATTTCAATATAGTTCTATGCTTTATAAATTTCTGTTGTGTTAATATCTACTTTTTTGATGAAGCGTAAAATGGATTAGACAAAAATCTTCAAAATAACTTGTATTTTGCATTACAATAATTAATATAATTATAAATGTAACATTTTAGGATAACTGAACCTATTAGCAAAATGAAATCAGATTATTTATATAGGTACATATACCTATATTACATTCCTTTATTACAATCATCACTATAGGTGCCTACCCTTTTGAATATATAATTTATTCATAACGTTAAGAAATGTTTGAGTTGGATAACTTGTACCTCTCATTTAACAAGTATTTTACATATATTTGAAATGTTAATACCTATCATAACAAATTGAATTTATGTAACTGAATGTTTAATAAACATACGAATCTTTCCTCACATATTTGAGTTTTTTTTAATCGTATGTTTTCGAAATATATCAGGATTTCATTCACGCAGTTATGTTGAAAGGATCGAAAAGAACAGAAATAATAAAACGCCGAATTTAAATGTTTTGTATCTGTGAAAGGTACCAGCTTGGGATTAAATTAAAATAAAATTCCAAAAATACATATATTAGTAAAAATTATTTAAAACATTAGAAACGAATGATTATGAATTTATGAACAAATATAACGTTTAAAACTGAAGAGAACATTTATACACGATAATTTTATTTATGTTTGAAATTGCATTAATCTGAATTTATGGAAAAATCATTTTACTCCCAAGTAAAGGAAACAAACATGAGCTTCCGGTTACAGACATTTCAGATGGACAGTCAAAAACATATAGACTAAAGTAAACTTATGAAATTTAGTTGATACGGAATTCTCTGACCTGTGATAAGAATAACTAAGATGCACAAGTGAATAAAGAACATGTATACTCAAGGTTTTAATAAAAGAAAATCGATGATTTCTTTCGAAGTGGAATTATGTTTACAAATTCATTCAAAAAAGCTGTCTACCTAACAAAACTAATAGATCTTTTTTGGATAGAAAGTTGATGGTTAGCGTACCGTTTCTAATGATGCGGGTACATTATAGGCGTTTCCAATTTTTCTGACAGGGACAAGTTTGAAAGAGGAAAAGTAATTATAAATTAGTTCCTAATTTTTGGGCGGGTAGATTCCAGAGAGATTTTCTGTCTACATGGAACGAACACAGTCTTGTTTGTTATAACTTATAAGTACCTACATCCTTAAACGTCGTAAATAAGAATCACTTTAAAAGAAAAATATGTACAAAAATTAAGTAAAACAAATCCTTGTATACGGTAGGTAACAGAGTTACATTTAATTATTCATGCATATTCAATAATGATTATCAAAATACATATTTCTATTTGATTTAGAAATTCTAACTTTGAAAATTCTCATTAAATATATTGACAATCGTTACCACAACATGGCGTTAAAATAAAACTTAGGTTAGATAAGTTATCATCATTATTTTTTAATTCAGTGGACCTACAGTTTAACGCCGGTTCCGAATGGCCATTGGGCTTGTAATCGATGTACATCACCTAGCATACTTCATTATTTAAACTACTCAAATCATAGACGCACCCATGCCTTCAGCGGGTCTCGAACCCGAGTTCATCATTACAACTCATCATACAACAACATAATTATAATTACATCATACGACAACATAATTATTTTTTCCGAAAATTTTAACGGAAAGAACTACGTAACCAAACCAAACTCTCCTAACCTCAATGTGTATTTATTTTGTGAATGAACTACAGTAAGTGTGCAATTATTTAGATACGGTAATTTTTCACCTACCAACAACACGTTGTACTTTATAGTGCCCCGCAATCTGATTCAGTTATCAAATTGGTCGAATATGGTGGGATATTACACTGAAAATTCGCCAAATTATATCCTTCGGAACGAAAATTAGAACCCGAGGCTGTGAAAGGGGTCGGATACTGAAGAATTTCGGGCGTGTGCTCGAAAGAATGATTCATTGCCCGAATTCAAGGTTTCATTCGATTATTTCACATGCTGCTGGATCGTTAACTCAATTACATCACGTAAGATTACTATATTTATGATTTTGTTGTGCGTGTCTGCTTGAAACAGATCGTAAGAACCTTACTAGCATTCATTGATTATGTGATGAGACGTACCATTAACATTTTTGGAACGACATTTAGATTGAAATTACCATATTACTGAAATGAAATTTTCAAAATAAACGCTAAATTATAGTTTAATTTAATTAGTCTTCTCTTCAATTGCAGCATAATTGGAATAAATATATTTAGTTTGATTTAAAATGTTTTTTTCAGTTTGATTACGTGTTTCACTCTAAATACAAAATTATACATTCATATGTTCTTGCCTCCAGGATGAATTAAACCTCACAAATGAACTCTAGATCAAGAATGACTACAATGAACATTTCTTCTTTAGAATGATTAGGTATGAAAGTTGCTTAGTAATCAACATTCAATTAAATCGACGAACAGAGACGCCATTTCAAAGTGGATCAATTCAGAACCAATTAATTATTAAAACATCATTACTCTGAAGTTAGTGCAAGCTTCCGGCGTTACCTTACGCTGATGCTAAAAGAAAGATAAGTAGTTTTTGTTTCTTTGAAGGAAGTGGAATATAACTGAATATAATATCACCAATGGATTGTAGAAGACCTCTATACTTTCTTCAATTGAATATCTCCAATTGCCATTTTTCGTGCGAACCCTTCTTAATGAACGACAATTATTACATAGAAATAATAGGAAACTATAGCCACAGGATCACGTACTTATATACCTAAACCCTTAATTATATCTCTTCACCACGTGCCAAATATTTTCCATGTCTGTTTATAACTGTGATCATTAATAACCTACGCAACATGTAATATAAAATTAACTGTAACGAGTGCAGAGCGTTCGTGATGCTACGTTAGAGTTAGCACCTCAGTTTTTGAAGCTTGGAATGCGGCTGAATTCAGGAAATAATGATTGATACTCAACAGTAGTAACGCCTCCAGGTTGTTGATAGATGGTAAAACGTGGAATTTATCGTCTGATCTATATTTCTTACAACATACTGAAACGCAGTAATTTGTTCATTTTCTGCTTGATATTATTGTTGGACAACAACGCCCACACTACCTATTTGAATCGATACGAAAAACTTTTAATTACGTAGAGAATGAGAAGGTACATCTTCATAAATTACCTGTTTCCTACAAGACAACATACGGTCTATAGTTTGATATGATTTGAAAAAAAATACGAAATCAGCCTGATTGAAATTATAAAATATTGAGTGAATAAATGTTTTTAGGATTTTCAGCTGTATCTAATTAGGTTTTTACAAAAACTTTGAAGAACTGGATTTGACAGTATTCAGTGACATAGATAAGGGTAGATAAAAGTTCTTTAAAAAACGTTAAGCGTTGGATTTATACGCAAATTTATATATTATCTATATATATATATATATATATATATATATATATATATATATATATATATATATATATATATATATATATATATATATATATATATATATATATATATATATATATATATATATATATATATATATATATATATATATATATATATATATATATATATATAAGAAAATGAACACTAGAACATTCATTTGAAAAATTGAAATTAATCAAGAGAATGTTATAGCAGAGCTAGATATGTAAACGTGTACGATGTGATGTCTCCATTATCCTTCAAGGGATAAATGTTAGAGAAATATTGAAATCGATGCCACACCTGATGGAAGTGCGAGACATATATGTTTCGTTCTGCAAGGAACTCGTCAGTCGCACCACGTCCATCGAAGTGAGGCAACTGACGAGTTCCTTGCAGAACGAAACTATATGTCTCGCACTTCCATCAGGTGTGGCATCGATTTCAATATTTCTCTAACATTTATCCCTTGAAGGATAATGGAGACATCACATCGTACACGTTTACATATCTAGCTCTGCTATAACATTCTCTTGATTAATTTCAATTTTTCAAATGAATGTTCTAGTGTTCATTTTTTTAAATATTTCATTCAGTGCCATAAGCACAAAAAATTTCATTTCCTTAAAAATATCGCCGAATTGGCCCCTGAAATACGGGAATAAACGCGAGCGTACTACTAACGCAATCTATTGACATTTAAAAACATCGTTCGATGATATTTGTCAAATAGACATTGCAATTTAGTAGATACCTACGGGTATAGAAGATATGTGAAATTTCGATGCTTGGTGACTCTGTAATCTGAGAGAGGTGTTTTCTACTGATTTCTATAGATGGAATTGTAGAGTATTCATTACTCTACGATCTTCCACTTGAAGTCACAAGAAGATGCTTGGAGGTTGAACTCACTTCGATGGACGTGGTGCGACTGACGAGTTCCTTGCAGAACGAAACATATATGTCTCGCACTTCCATCAGGTGTGGCATCGATTTCAATATTTCTCTAACATTTATCCCTTGAAGGATAATGGAGACATCACATCGTACACGTTTACATATCTAGCTCTGCTATAACATTCTCTTGATTAATTTCAATTTTTCAAATGAATGTTCTAGTGTTCATTTTCTTAAATATTTCATTCAGTGCCATAAGCACAAAAAATTTCATTTCCTTATAAATATATATATATATATATATATATATATATATATATATATATATATATATATATATATATATATATATATATATATATATATATATATATATATTGATTTACATGCGAATTCTACATATTAATAATATATCAATATTATCAACCGAACAAAGATGAATATATAACACAACTAGGGTTTTGGGAAAAAGAAGAATAAATATTCACATTCAATATAGTGTATTTGTAAACTGAACGAATTCTACTTTTTATGTCGTATGGTGTAAATTGGAAAATCGAAGACCAAGTTAGGTAGGTATTCGAAAATTGTGATATTGGGCGTTGAACTCTCGAATTCAAGTAGCAAGTAGGTACATTTACGGAGGCCGTTGAAACGAGTACGAAATAAACTCCAGAATTTAACGATTTTTTTTCCGGAATTGTAAGTGATCAATTCAACGACTGTCATCATTGATTCAGCTGAGAAGTTATGGAGCAATAAATAACTGACTTAAAAGGCCGACAAGTATCGATGGAAAATTCGAAATATTTAAATTTTACATATAAATATTTTACCGTGACATAATATCTTTGCATTGCTTGCTTACTCCGCAAAATATATATAGGTATCTTACAAGCAGAAGTTACAGCAATTAAAAATGTCTCCAATTTAATTACTGTGACGTAGTATTATTTCAAATTCTAGGATGATGAGTTTTATTGGTTAATAAACCAACTTTTTTCTCTTAACTCTTCGAGTAGGTAGCATTTTAAAGTTTTACTTCTTATCTCGCATTTGTTTTATTCTACAGTAATTAGTAGTAACTAATTTGTAGTTATATTTCAGTAGTATAAATTATAATCACTTATTAGAAGAAATTCTGTTACTATTATGATAGCAAGACTTATGTGTCTACGCAATGAAAGTAAAATGAAAAAATTATGAAACTAGTGATATTTCACTAGTAAAAGCTTACCTAGATATAAAGAGTATCATATCCTGAATAGAATGATTATAAAAATGAAATGAATAAATGAATATAAGTAAGTGAATTAGGTGAATATTTTCGTATTCTAACGTCAACGTTGAAATGCTAGAAGTCGACACAGGTACTCTCTGGAATTATGTAGGTACCTGTCTATACCTAGCAGATCTTTCCACTTTCAAAACACAAATATTTGCCGATTTAAAAATAGTCAATATATTTGAATCATTCAAGAAATTTCTAATACTTGATCTATGGAATTGAAATATGCAAGAACATAATGTGTATTTCCGAGTTCAATATAAATAACACAAATCGTCCATTAGCAGAGTAGGTATTTACCAATAATGAGTAATATGGCAAATAACCAATGTTAAAAATGAAATTAACCGTTTCTGAAATGCAAGACGAAAATAATTGACTCGGGAATTGAGGACAAAATCATCCGAGCGTTTAAAATGATTTTCAAGAGGGAAATTTTAAAGTGTCATTTTAGTACAATAAATTCATGCGACTCAAGAATTCAACAAGAAGCTTCGATTTTTCGAAATTCGAAAGATACACTTGAAAACTTTGATATTCTATGACATCTATATAATGTAGAATTTTCTGCAGAAAGTTTGTGAGTACCTATCCAAAGTTTTATTTGGATTATTTATTTTATTCGTATGGTTCTTTCCATGCCCGGGACAGGGTATTATATTTTGAATTATATGTATTATATATTGAAGGTGGTCTGAACAAAAATCCGTTCACTCTCTACGAGATTCTTTCATTTGCTGTTGGGCGTGTTCCCTGGACAACAACAGCAATAGCTGATGGCCAATAATTCAACCACCGAACGACTCCTTTTCTTACCCAAGAATGATGCCAACATTTTGAAAATAACGTTGAAAGTTTGGATTTCGAAATTATGTGCCATTATTTCACGCTAGAGCGCGCTGTTCACTATTCACTGACTTTATCGGAGCCGTTTAATCAATAACGCAGGTATTAATGTTTTTCCTAACATGTTTATGACCATAAATCTACAACTGGCTCCTGTACGCCGCCTTTGATTCGATTTTAATACCACCTCTTCTAATTTTACCTTCAATTCCTGATAATTATTCAGATTTCTCAGGTTTGCGTATCGAATCCTTTTAAATTATTGTTTGTAATTACTATAAGAAGGAAATTCAATATTCCATATCACCGGGATCTGATTGTTTTAATATCCCCTAAAGAAATCGACGTGGGTAGTACCCATTGAATGACTTGATTATACGACTTCAATTCAAATCCGAGACTTGTAGGTATTTCTCAGTAAAAATGTAACAGAAATGGAGCTTCTATATAATTGTAACCCTTGATTTTATCCGGCATTACAATAGAATTGATTGAATTGAAAAAGAAATACCTTTTTCGATAAATAACTTTATATGGGTAATCCCAGTACCTACATATAGGTATGTTTGGGACTATTGAGTATCATATCTTTTTGATCAGTTCAACAATATTGTTATAAAATAACTCTTCAATACTATTTCAATGGGTTGGAATTTCCTATGCATTATTCGGTAATTAGAACTGGCTAAATTACTAGAACTGGCCGGAATAATGTCTAATTCTCGAAATGTATCTATTGTTTTCCATTTCATAACCTAATTCTTGACGTGCTCTAAAACCAGATAAAATATGTCCCCCAATAAAAAATGCGTATGTTTTTTCTGCGTCTCTCAATCTGAAGGAAAGTTAACCTGATTAACAGATTTTCGGAATGTATTTCGAACTGTATAGATATCCTGGAAAGTATCCAAATATTCGAATATATTTTTACTGAAAACAATTAATGACTCATTCGACAAATATAATTTAAAATTCATTTTTCACAATTGTTTAAACACATTTTATTTCAAGTGACTTCTCAAGAAACCGTTGTTATATTCATGATAAGATCCAAAGATTGAAATTTATGAATCAAATATGAATATACAAATTAAATTATAAACCTTCAAACACTTCATGAAAATTTTCTTGAATTCGATTATATAATTTCCTTGATGTCTGATTTGTTTTTTACAGCATGATACCCATCAAAAATTAGTTTTTTCTTTAGGATTAAACTTTAAGAAACTTTAGTGGCGATATTGACAGTTATTGACTTGTGTAACCTTACCTTACAGTAGGTTATACAATTATAATATAATATTATATAACTTATTATATATATATATATATATATATATATATATATATATATATATATATATATATATATATATATATATAATATGATTATTGTTTATTTCACGGTAACTTATTTCACTATATATAAGTAATTAATTCTAGTCATGAACTTCTGCTACATTTCTATAGAAATTTGTTTTGACGTAACAATCAGATTTTCATATATAAGATACGCAGGTGAATTATATTTCATTCAATCATTTTCTATGAATAACTAACTGTTCAGTGTTTCAATTATTCTACCGTTTCACAGGGCTCTGTCCAGTGCTGCCAGTACTTGACGTCATATCCTGTATTCCTACTTGAAGACAGACTTGGTGTTGAAGTAAACAGTCGACTTTGCATCGCATCTGAATAATAATGAGGAAGTTTAACTGAACTGTTCGCTTTTTACAGTTTTAATTATATAGCAGTTTAATATTTATTGGAATTTTGATTTCAGAAAGATGTATTTAAACGTTCGGTCATCGGTTACATCGGAACGATAGCAAAAGTTACGAACGGTACTTTAAAGTTGAGATAGGCGCAACCTGTCGTATTCGAATGTGGGTATTTTTTACGTTAAGTAAGGTTAGCGTATGTCGTAAATAAAGAAAAAGAGAACAACGAAATGTCAATCATATTTTACTTCGATTTCATCAAATCTTAGAGTGAACAGAGCAGTGCTTTCGATTTACTTCTGTTTGTTTCTTCTCTGTAACGGTAATCAGTGTAGAGATTTTCAACTAACGTTGGACTTGTCTATGCAAAATTGTTCTTCAGTTAAAATACATGGAAAGTACGTCTTTCATTATCGTTACCTAATTTTTAATTCAATTCGAATTTAAATTTAATTCGTTTCAAATATCACAAAATAGAATAAAAATTAGAATTTATTCACATGTAAATTCAGAATTGACGGTTCTTTCAGCACTTTTTATGACCATTTTTACAATGAAAAACCTTGAGGATACATTTTTTCCTAGTACTTTCACTTTTTTGTATTTTTCTTGAAATGCTGTGTCTTTAAAAGAGTTGTTTACTTATTTGATCCTCGTATGTTCAAATTAATTGAAAAAAAATCGAAGAATCCAGATTGTACGACTGACAAAAAATCGAGGATGGAATCTTGTGATATTAATTAATCATAAATATCTTCACAAATATGAATCTATAAATAGATATTATCTTGTAAGGTATACTATCGGATGAGAAGTTGTTTTTATCTGGACCTATATCATATTAAAATTTTGAATTCATTAAAGATTGGTATCTAGGTATATTCTGAATAACTACCACATGTTTGGCAACAAATAATATAACACTGATGTATTTCATTGACAGAATGATATGAAATGTTTCCTTCAGTTTTCATGTTCATATTGCTGGATACTGCTTTTAGATTATATTCCGTGATTTTTTGATATTCCAAAATTTATTGAGAATTCAAAGAAGCCCAAGAACAGGTTTACCGTTATAATACTCTAAAATTAATGTCCCTTTCCAAATGCAATTTTAGTTTCGAAAATTGTTTTACAGATTAAAATATTTTTGTGTTGATGTTTAAATTAATCTTAATATTCGTTGTAAATTATACTGTAATCAAAATGAAGTGCCTGGATTTATGTAGAAAAACTTTGGTCTATCTAATTTGAATATTGTTTGTGATGAAAACTTGTTTTCTCTATAATTCAAACCATTTAAGAACTTGAATGATTTGTTTCGTTAACCGTTATCTTCCTTATCTTATTAAAACATACTATTTGGCAAATTGTCCACTTATATATAGATTTGTATATAACTGTCTTATCTATTACTAAAGGAAATTTATGTAGAATGTTTATATTTTAGAAATAAATTGAAAACTATATATGAACTAGCTGGTTTTTTGGAAAATAATCTAGAATCTTGTGATGTCCTTTAATAATATATCCTAGAAAAACCATGTCAATCATTTTACAGGAAGATAAATACTCTGGCATTGTTTTGTGTATATTTAATATGGCATGTGTTACTCAACCACAAAGAAAATTTTACGTGATGATTTGGGTTTGAAAGCCTATAAAATTCAACTTCTGCCAGAATTGAAGCCGAATGACCTACCACAACGTCTAATTTATGGTGAATGGGCCTTAGAACAGCTTAAAGAAAATCCGCTGTTTATCGAAAAATTGTGTTCAGCGATGAGGATCATTTCTGGCTTAACGGATATGTAAATAAACAAAACTGTCGCATTTGGAGTGATGAATGCCATACAAGAATTAGCGATGCATCCCGAAAAAACGACAATTTGGTGTGGTTTATAGGCTGGTTGCATCATTGGTCCATTTTTCTTCAAAGAGGACCGTGAAAAAACGTTACCGTCAACGGCGAACGATATCGAGCCATGATACGCAACTTTTGTTTGCCCCAGTTGGCCGAGTTGAACTTGGTTGACATGTGGTTTCATCAAGGCGGTGCCACATGCCACACAGCTCTTGAAACAATTGACATGTTGAAGGATGAATTTGGTGAGCAGCTTATCTCTCGAAATGGTCTTGTGAATTGGCCGCCAAGATCATGCGATTTGACGCCTCTGGATTATTTCTTGTGGGGTTATGTAAAGTCGTTAGTGTAAGTGGACAAGCCGAACACGATTGAAGCCTTACAAGATAACACAACACGCGTTATTCGTGGGATACAGGCCGAAATGCTCGAAAAAGTGACGCAAAATTGGAGTTCCCAAATGGACCATTTGATACGGAACCGCGAACAACATTTACATGAAATTATCTTTAAATGTAAATGGCAAAGGCCAAGTTATCTATTTCAATAAAAATTTTGAATATATGATGCAAATTGAGTGTTTTAATCGATTTAAAAAAAACTACGCTTAAAAAATCACCCCAAATTTTATATAAGAACCATATCATTATGAATTTCAATTGAATTTTGTATATGTTTCAGTTGAATTTTGTATATTGTTAATGCAATTATTATTGTAATTCGAATAAAATATTATAATTATTATTATATGTATGTGTATATTTACCAGTATATGAATATTAAAACGTTTATAGGCCGACAGGCGAATAGAGATGTAATTATCGAAACCTTCGAGTAAGGAATGATTGCAAATGATTTGACGTCAATACTGTATTAGACGTCTATCGTAAATCCGATATAGAAATATTAAATGCACCATATATCAAGTTTATCTTACCCTTGATGACTTTGTAACTAGATCGGTATAGAGATCTCTCTGTTAATGATAGGTTATAATATACCTACGATCAGTTTGTTGGTGTTTAATTCTAAGATTATCGATTATATGGTTGAGGATTTATGGATTTTACTATATCCTCCATGAGCGATTACGAGTTAATCAAATTTGGCCGAACAAACTTAACTTAATCAACCTTGAAGGAAAACAGTTACATTTTGCTCCATTAAAATAGAGCTCCGTTCACAAACTGCTATGCGGAACTGTATCTGGAATGAAACTATATTTGAATGACTCCCATGAATAATAATCTGACTCTAGATAACCTATTCTTCCATCACGGATTCTGCGAAATGTTCTAAAACTTCCAGAAGACGTGCATCAAGACAGTGAATAGAGTTATTAGGACATATCTCCGATAGACATGACGTATTACTGGTAATCTCCATCGCAGGTGAATGTAAAGTAATTGAAAACTGAGTATCGAGAAATTGATGCAATCACCACAAAGAAATTGAACGAATTCTATGCACAGAACTGTCATGAGAATTCTTTCTAGTTTTTTTTCAATAACGCGATGTTATAATAACCGTTAATCATGGCATGAGGTAGTATATTCGAGTTCAGTAGTTCAGTTTTGGGGTCCATCAATAAAAAATATCTCTTGACATTTTGTCTAGATCTAAAAAACACTTTTGATAGAGTGAATTACAAGATTTTATTGAAGGAAATAAAACGGCATGACATAAGATCTGTTGCACTGACAATTTTTGAGTCTAACCTTACTGGAGGAATACAAAGAACAATGTCAAAGACAAATGACGGGAAACAAAAAACATCTGGCGCACTAAGTGTGGAGAGGGGTGTACCTCAAGGATCCATATTGATGACAGTGAGACAGGTAAGTAGGCACGCTGACGAAATATCAGTGATTGTTAGTGGAATGCCAAATATATTTACTAGAGACCTGCTGAAGTTGGATAGATGGTTTCAAAGTAAAGACCTTATAATGAACATAATGATAACCTATAAACCTACTTAACTAAATTTCGACAGAAAAATATGCAGGCATTGAATATACGAGTATATTTTAATAATGAAAACTTAATAATAGATTATATTATTAAGTAATATTAATAGGTAATATTCTTGGGAATTGACGAAAAACCTACTAAGGTATCGCTATGCTATGAGTGAGTGAGAACGCCTTTACTTATTATTTTTAGTGCCTTTCAATTATTATCTATAAAACACAGTGGGTGAGAATGCCTTTACTGCCTATCATGCTTATGTTAATTCAAGAATCAGGTACGGTCCCATCTTTTCGGCGTGCTCTACGGAAGTAAATAGAAATTTTTTTTCAGAAGAGGTGTTTGAGTATAGTCTTGAAATTGCATCAAACTGAAACTTGTAAAAATGATTAAGTTGAATATAATAAGATCTCAACAATGTAAAGTCTATTTTTATACAAAAGTATAGCATATCTGAGAGATAATTATAAAGATTTGGTCCTTGATCTGGAATTATAAGACCAAAGGTGAAAATTACATATGTGGTGAAAAGTCAACATATTCTATGTACAACAGAATGCAAACTTTATTGTTCTTAATATTTGGAGAACAAAATTTCAAAAGTAAACATGCTTATTCCTATAATTATTATATTTAATTTCATCAGTTGTGATTCATACCACAATCTCTTTCATTTAAAATTGAACTTTAAAATTTGAAAGTACAAAATTGAAACTCTTGTACTACCATTTTCGTTTTTTGTATCTGTTGTGTTTCCTGTTTTGTAATTAGAACGTGTCGTGTAAAACAGTGTACGTTAAATAAATAAATAAATAAAATGCTGTGGTGAAAACAATTATTGAAAAAGTTTTCGATCAAAAAATGTTACAAATTCAATGCGAAATTTTTTCATGAAAAGGATTTTTAAGCAATCTACAAATGTTAAATATGTTTCTTAAAGAGTTTAACATTATTTTTTTATTTAATGAGATTGAATTCTCGCTTAACTCTTGGTGAAACATAATTGAATATTAAAATAAATTAAACTCTTGGCTTAATGTTTCACGATTTATTTAACAATATGTATAGTCAACATGTTTCGAGCGTTAGCTCATTTTCAAGACTAAACTACTATAAGAGACGTACAACAAATTTATATCTACAAAATGGATGTGAGTAGGGAGGATAGTTGAAAATCTAATTGTTCATTTACAATTTCTTCTTTCCTCTTCCAAGAACTGCTAATTTCAATTGCTTCCAGAAGGTCTAAACGTTTACCTTTATTACCTGAGTGTAGGCATTTAGTTTTATCAGAATCATTTTTTTTAATCACTTCATAGATTCTGATAAAACTAAATGCCTACACTCAGGTAATAAAGGTAAACGTTTAGACCTTCTGGAGGCAATTGAAATTAGCAGTTCTTGGAAGAGAAAAGAAGAAATTGTAAATGAACAAGTAGATTTTCAACTATCCTCCATACTCACATCCATTTTGTAGATTTAAATTTGTTGTACGTTTCTTATAGTAGTTTAGTATTGAAAATGAGCTAACGCTCGAAACATGTTGACTATACATATTGTTAAATAAATCGTGAAACATTAAGCCAAGAGTTTAATTTATTTTAATATTTTTTTATTTATTTATTTTTCTTTCAAGTCATCGATTCATTCAGGTAATTTCAGTTCAAATAAAGATTAATCAACAAATGAATATTTCCCCTGAAAAGTGTCCCCTGCGGCAACAAAAACAACAACCAAGTCACAGATTTGCTCTATGCGCCCGACCATGGAATATCAATAATCTAATAACTTCCGCCGTGGAATTCCTCTATGCACACGTACAATATAATGATCCCTAATAAATCTACTCTCGCAATTTTCTTCACTCTGCCTGGTGGATATTCTCATGTACTGTTACTGTTAGCAAAATGAAATCCTAAGTGGATTTTACGTAGCAAATCTTCACCGGGCGACTATCTTCGTCACGACCTTCTTCACGGCCGTTGAGATTTCGTAGTGGCCAGTGAATATTGTTAGCGTACCGCGCGTGCGTGGTCACGTTATGTAAAGTAGAATATTTGCGCGCCCTGTGTACCGCCGAGTGCACCGATTAGATACATCGACCAGAAGTTAACTATTAAATTAGATATGGCAGCTGAGCCATAGTCAATCTCTAACATTGGATTCTATGTTTTCCCACTGCTTCTCAATGATTACTTTCTTTATGTCTTCGATGCACTCGATGATGTCACGGTTACTGCTCGTGCATGCCATTGAAGATTAAAGTTCTGATTGAATGGTTTAGACCAGGATGCGTATGTTATCAATCCCCACATAAAATTCAGAAAAGCAGTCGAAGTTTGGTGCTTTCATAATGAGGTAATCTTCACATAATTCTAATATTATGAATAAATAAATATTAACATCGATATTGACAGATTTAAATTGAATATATTTACGCTGTTATGAAATTAGCTACTGAAAATTATTATTAAGTGAAGAGCAAAAGAATTATAAATAGTAAAAAGAGCAGAATATTGTATATTATGTGAGAGATGCTTCTCGTATAGCGCAGTAGAAGTTTTCAATTTTGTTTCGCATCGGAAGTAAATCAGAGCAGAGTTTTGAAAATGATTGAAAAAACGCTTGCTACGTTAGTGTTCTGTTGTGATTCAAACCTACTATTCATAATTCTGATGCTTTATTCATAATAATAATCTGTTTTAATTAGCTTTTTTCAAATATTGATATTCAATTTGTAGTTTTGTTATTTTCAATTTATAGTTGTAACTTCGATTTTAATGGTGTGTACTCTTAGCTATTTACATTGATTTTTATGTTTAATTTCTGTAATTGTATTTGGAACTCAGCGCAGTAGATCAGCAATGCTCTACTTAAATTATTCGAGGATTTTAAAGATGAAGACTTTTATAAAATTTTATGACTTTAAAAAGTTATTTAATATTCAAATATATTTACGCTTTCATGAAATTAGTTGGTGATCAGAATTGAGTTTGTAAGAGCAGTGAAGGAACGTGATTTCATGAGAAAATGAGCAGAGGATTGCATATTTGTAGAGATGGACATCTTTAACATCGGAAATGATCAATTTCTTAGTGTGTTTAGGGTTATTTTCTGTTACATTCCAAAATCTACGTAGATTACTCTTTAATTTCTTAATTTCAACTTTTCAAAGTTACTACCTTAAATGACTTGATGTTCAAATTTACATAAATCGCTCTTTCTTGCCAGTGATCTGATAATTTATCAATAAATCAAAGAGATTTTCAAAAATATTCCATATATTGTCCACTACAATATTGTTTCGGTATATAACGTCATCAGGTGGATGAAAACAGTTCATCTCTGAAAAAAGTTTTCATGAAGGTATCGTATACCGAAACAATATTGTATTGGGCAATAAATGAAATATTTTTGAAATTTTCAAAAATGTGTTTAATTTATTAATAAGTTGACATGTAATTCAACACGTATGACCTTCCTCAATCAACTATTTGGTCTAATAATATTCGAGATGCTTCGATTTCTCACTAACAAATTATCCTATATTTTCTATTATATGCCATACTTTATTTACATTGTTGAATATAGAAAGAATTATGATTTCCAGTTTTCTTCATTGTGTGCAAAATTAATTTTGAGTAAATTCATATTTTGTTTATGTTGAGTGAGCCTTTATTTTCAACATTCGTAAGGGAATATAGAATGCTAATAAATGTTATCTTTACGTTGGCTATACTGCAAGTCAATGACAGGTCAATTGTAACAATATTTAGGATTTGAATAAACATTTAATATAAAATAGCCATACCTAGCTGGAAAGTTCAAAATACATAAAAGTAGGTATACATACAATAATACAACTTGAGATTTCTAAAATGAAAAGACACATTCACAAATGAATTGAAAATATGTATAATAAAAATAAACGAAGGGTGAAACATGCAATCTGAAAATGGCGAAGGAACCAGGCCCATTTTATTAATGGCATCCTAATAAAACGTACGTTCAACAAGCACGTTTGTTCAATTAAGTCATCACTGTGTACTCTTCATTTACAAAAGGAGATAATGCCAAGTTGTATATCACTATCGTTCATCTTTCTCTTCCACGAACAAGTAATAACATATGAATTTACTTCATTCATTTACCCTATGCATTCAACAATTTAGCATAATATTTGTCTGTTCAGAGGTAAACGTATATTCATCACTCATAATTTAGCAAGGCCATAAATCTCTTTACCGTCATTAGAAACAATTGAATCCCATGGTTTGTAAGTCAATAAGCGGTATTTATCTTAAGCTTCTTGTTCTTTTGTCATAATTTTGAGGGTCAAATTCCACTCATTTCAACATAATTTAATTAAAGGACGAACACAATCTAGATTGTAGGCAATTTTCATATTCGTTGGCTATTATCTGTCAGACTTTCAGATTGACCACCATGGAAGGTATACTTCATCTACCGTCATATAGTACATCCGGCTGTCTTTCTGCTATTGCAATTATAAAGAGCTATAATATTATGTAATTAAAGAAAAGATGTAATAATTAATGAGATAAATATTTGATAACGTAAAAATGAATAAAAACATAATCATCCGATAAAAATTGTTATAAATACGCCCACGATTCAGAAGAATTATATTAAAAGAAACTTGTTTATTTTTCGAAAAAAATCGATAAAATTTCAAAGTTTCGAAGATTTTCGCATTCTTCGATATATTTCAGACAAGAATAAAGTTCGCATTTATATTTCTAGGCATTAAATAAAATAAATTTTCCTATTTCAGGTTGTTAGCTCCTATTCGAAAAAAAACTTGGGAATGCGATAACAACTTGTGATGAACAACTCGTATATTAAGAATTTAGAATAATTTTCACACTGAAAGCAAAGCAAAGTGCATGTCTTGTTCTTATAATACCTCACAAAAACTAGATTGACATGACAGACAAACATTTAAAATTTTTATCGTTAATTGAAAATCGATTAGTGACACATTGGCTTTACTTAACGTTTTAATTATCGAAAATTAGGTACTGTTCCTTCCAGAATGAATTCAAATCATTTGTTTGCTTTGTATTCGTTGTTCGTGCTTAGATTGGAATCGAGAGCCGGTTCTTTTTATTCAATCATTTACCGTTCCGATCTTGGATCTAAAAGGCCATTCATTTAAGAGCAAAAATGTGACATTTCAATTTTGAAACGAAAAACCGGTAAATTCCGTAACATAGTTTAACTGTAAAAAAATGTTGTAAAAAGAAGAAGATCTATTCGTTTAGATGTTCTTTTTCAATGTTGAAAACTTTTATCTCTTACAATATCAAAAATTCTTGAAAATCAGAAGTATTTCAGAAGAGGTATGTAAATCTAATTGGAATTTATTGAAGAATCTAAATTTATCTGGAGAGAGACTTTTGGACTTCCTTACGACTCTATAAGATATAATTCTGTCATTTTTTATTGACAGAAATTGAGAGAAATATAGATTTTATATGAGTATACACCAAATAGAATTTTTCCATATATAGTGACATCTATTGGCAGAAGTTTAGTACTAAAAATATCTCCTGCAAAAGTGATCCGTCAATGAATTACTCGACTTGACGATATAATAATACCTGCTTATATTATAAGTATGATGAACAGTATACGAATATTGATTCGCATCAAAGTATACATGAAATGTCAGGAATCATAAATAAATTCGTATAAATAGTGCTATTCTTGTCATCCGAATATAGAAAGAAAACTGTAAAATGATACTTATTTAACAGATTTTTTAATGAATTTATGCGCCTCGAGTAATAATCATGATCAGGAAGAGATTGAAAACTTCGTCATAAATATGACACTTATTCCATTATAACGACATAACTAGAGGAAGGATATTCTTTACGCGTAAAAGATGTTAATCGATTAGAATTCTTCGTTTTAATGATGGAAGCATTAAATGAAAAGGTGATTCACTTATTGCAATTTTGAATATAATATCGATGATATAAAACCGTTAACTTCAAGTTAAGTGCTATTCAAATATCGATACGCAGTTGCCATTAAGAAAAATAGTTTTTGTTTAGACTACCAAACAAGAGATCTGGCCTCTAATCTTGGATCAATCCTGGACGTTTGTATTCGCACAGCTTTTACAATTATTAATGATTAATTCACAATAATAAAAGCCCAAAGAAATACATGGAGCATAGAGTTTATCGAAAACCACCTCCAAACTCTATGCTCCAGTTTAAAGACTGTCAAATATGAAATAAAAGAACATTTTTGATAGATTTTCTTTGATTTAACAATTTGTTCATTCCAAACTTCTTAATTTTCGGGGTTTTCTTTCTCATTTCACAAATTAGATATGTTTTGTACTTACCTTCACAGTGGAAACCGTCACCCTGATATCCTGGGTAACACGTACAGGAAAAACTGCCCAGAGTGTTCGTACAGTGTGCAAATACATCACAAGGTCTGTATTTACATTCATTTTCATCTAGAAGAGAAATAAATATTGAGGTTATATTTTTGTTCAATGCATATTAAATTTGGGTGTTTTTGTTTGCAATTCAAGATGCAAACTCTTATTAAGTCTATTTAAAAGGCTGTGAAATCAACTGAAAACATGAATTTTATTATATGTAGTCTTCTCGAAGAGATGTAGACAATCTCGCGAAAAATCTAAAGAGACTAAGTTGTAACCTTGAAATAATATAGCTTCATTTATGGCTCAAATTTCTTGTACCCTTTGCGTTAACTGCAGAATTGGAAATGTGCAATGAATATTCTTCCATGTTACAGCTTTTCTGTTGAAATCGAACAAGAAATCAACAATATTTCGTTTTTTGTTCGCATTTAATGTGAGACATCGATACTTGTGCATGTGACTCTGTGCAAATATTGCAAGACAACGAAACAACACGCTATATCAAGGGTTCAGACCATAAAATATTTAGGTATACTACTTGACAGTAAACTACTCTGCATGTTTGCTCTAAAGCGGAAAAAGGGATTAATCTATTAAGATGTCTATGTAGAACTTGGTGGGGTGCTCACCCTCAAAATATGATCAGGGCAAGACAACGAAACAATATCAACTTTGAGAGTTTCACTTGGTCTCATGATGGTTCTAACTTGGGAATTGGGGTGTTCTGTCCACATATGAATGTTAAGCTTTCGGGTAGCCTTCCATCCTATTTCTCCATCTGTTCTGCTGAAATGGCAGCAATTATGATAGCTCTTAATTTTATAAAAACAAACAAACTTCGTAAATGGGTTATTCTGAGTGACTCCAAGAGTGCACTCGAAACTATATGCAATTGGAGGATGGGAACATCCAATACTGAATTTGGTTTGTGTATTAGAAAAGTATTATATGAATTTGCATCTCATAATGTCAATGTTCAGTTGGTTTGGATCCCTAGTCATTCTAATATAAATGGTAACGATATTGCTGATAACCTCGCAGCAAAAGGCAGATCATGTAACTTGATTAACTCTTTTAAGGCTCATTATAAAGAAATGTATCCAGTTTTCAAACAGGAAGCAATGATAGAGTGGAGGATCGCCTGGGAAACTCTTAGAAATCGAACATACTATAAAATGAATCACACAATACAGATATCGAAAACATGGTTTAAGAGTATAAATTTACCTCGTAAATATATTACCATCTTTAGCCGTATGCGATCGAACCATTGTTTAACACCCTATCACCTTAATAAAATCCGTATTCTGCCTAATAATACTTGTTCATGTGGAGAAATTGGAACATTAAGACATATATTACTCGAGTGTAAAGATAATTCGGTGAATTGTTCTCTTTTGTATGTAGACCTTATTAAGAGCGGTTTGAAAGCACCCATCAACTTCCTAGATATAATATTTCTCGATAAACCCAATATTCATATTATTAAATCTGTGGTACACTTTTTATCATCCTCACATATAAAATTATAACTAATACACTTTGGGCCCTTCGGGCTTCTGATATAATAATTTTTGTAAGTCATCAAAGATTATACTCTCAATTATGGATTGTCAATGTATCCTCTCCTTGTGTGTTTTTTATCCACAGATGTGTAACAACCCTAATATATGTAATAAATCAAGTTCAGACAACAACAACACGCTATCTTAAATTTTGACAGTTGCACGCAACTAGAAATGCCTTCACTTTTACATGTTGTATATGAAGACAAGATATGTTGATTATTTTTGAAATATTTGTCAATAATAGGTACGTATTCCGTTTATTTTCTCAACGTCGATTTGAATCCAAGATGAATAATATTTGCTCTTTATCTCTTTATACCAACTAGTGAAATATTGGAGATTTCTTGTTGCATTCAAATATTTACTCGGGAAACAGACGGAAATTCCTAGGTCGATAGCCTTTGTTTTATAATTTCTTTTCTGTTATGTAGATAATTGAATGTTTGAACTCCCTAATAGGTAATTATGTTTATTTAATATCATGGTTTTTAAAATTCGCATCAGTTGTTATTTCGACAAGGTGGTTTACATAATGAATTTCCTTGATGAATCAGAGATCTATGTAAATTGTAAAATTATATTCGATCTAATTACATCGTATAGCTTCCAGCTCAGGTTTGCATTAACATTAATTTCTGTTATTATTTGAGATAGAGCGACAAGTTATAGGTATCTCCTACTTGAACGAGAGAACATATTCTTAAAGTTTTCATATATGTATATTTGAAATATATCAGCAGTATGATAAAGCATTCAAAAATCTCTCAGCATTTAAGTTTTTTTTTGACTCCTATAATTATTATATTTCATTTCATCAGTTGTGATTCATATCACAAACTCCTTCATTAGAAATGAAAGTACAAAATTGAAACTTTCGTACTACCAATTTTGTTTTTTGTATAGGTTGTGTTTCCTGTTTTGTAATTAAGACTTGTCCTGTAAAACAGTGTATGTTAAATAAATAACATAAAATAAAAAATAAATATTATGTGTTGATTGACCATCTTTAAAATGCAATTGAAAGAAAATTGAATAGACATATATATATATATATATATATATATATATATATATATATATAAGGACATGAAATTTTTTGTGCTTAAGACACTGAATGAAATATTTAAGAAAATGCTAGAACATTCATTCGAAAAATTCAAATTAATCAAGAGAATGTTATAGTAGAGCTAGATATGTGAACGTGTACGTGATGTCTCCATTATCCTTCAAGGGATAAATGTTAAAGAAATATTGAAATCTGATTCCCATAGATGGAATTGTGGAGTATTCATAACTCTACGGTCTTCCACTTGGAGTCACAAGAAGATGCTTGGGGGTTGAAATCGTTGCCTCACTTCGATGGACGTGGTGCGACTGACCAGTTCCTTGCAGAACGAAAAATATGTCTCGCACTTCCATCAGGTGTGGCATCGATTTCAATATTTCTCTAACATTTATCCCTTGAAGGATAATGGAGACATCACATCGTACACGTTCACATATCTAGCTCTACTATAACATTCTCTTGATTAATTTGAATTTTTCGAATGAATGTTCTTGTGTTCATTTTCTGATATATATATATATATATATATATATATATATATATATATATATATATATATATATATAATTTATGGACTTTAAAAACAAAAAAAATTTACAAATATCACATACTAATATAAAAAGAAAATTTTCTTGAGATGTTTTATATCAACAACTTAACACATCCAATAAATAAAAAGTCAGATACTGATAAACTCAGCAAAATTTATGCTTACTGGATTACAGAAGACTGGAGAAGAACAACCAACTGAGAAGAAGAGTGAAATAAAAGTAGGGTTAAATGTTTGACATAAAATTGTTTAAAACCTCGGAAATGATAATTAGTACTATGTATGAAAACTTATCTAAATCAATCATTTATAAACTGAAAATTATATTGAAATATTGTGTTATATGGTTTTGCTATGTGTTGTGATAGGGGAATTCGAAGGTCGATGTAGAATGACCACTTATCTCAACTCGATTTATGTATGTAAATTGTCAATTCAGGAATTTAGGTTGTGATTGTAAGATGATTTTATTTGTAGATTGCCCTGATGATGAATTGAATAAATTCAAAAGCTTGGCTTAATAAGAAAGAGTTTTACTTATAGTAATTATAGAGAAATATTGAAATCGATGCCACACCTGATGGAAGTGCGAGACATATGTTTCGTTCTGCAAGGAACTCGTCAGTCGCACCACGTCCATCGAAGTGAGGCAACGATTTCAATCCTCCAAGCATCTTCTTGTGACTACAAGTGAACTATCGTAGAGTAATGAATACTCCACAATTCCATCTATAGGAATCAGTAGAAACATCTCTCAGATTACAGACACACCAAGCATCGAACTTTCATATATCTTTTATACTTATATTCTGTATATTTTTTTTGATAATGGAGACATCACATCGAACACGTTCACATATCTAGCTCCACTATAACATTCTTCTGGTTAATTTGAATTTCTCGAATGAATGTTCTAGTATTAATTTTCTTGAATATTTCATTCAGTGCCATAAGCACAAAAAATGACTTCATTTCCTTATATATATATATATATATATATATATATATATATATATATATATATATATATATATATATATATTTTATATATTTTATATGTTATTATAATATATTTAATATATTTCAACGTATTTTAGTTTGCAAAATTCACTATTTATGTCAATAAATCCTCAGATTTTAAGAGAAACCTAGAAAATAAGCTGCGATAACAATTTAACTTTTATTATTAATTCCTGCTTTTCATACATTAAGTAAAATTGGAATTGGTGGAAATTTTCGTCCAATGGTCAAGAATGTTTACATTTTTTTGAAATTTGCACATAAAACTGATAATTATCATGCATTTTTTTCTTAATTTCAATAAAATTTTCAATTCTGAAATACTTCAATTCCAATTTATTTTGTATAATATTTTCTGATATTTCCTATCGAAAAATATATCCTGTAGTCATGATACAGAAGTATAATTAGGTCCATCAATTCGAAAACAAGGTTAATATGGCCCTAACTACGAGTATTTCCTCCGCTTAGTAATAAAATTAAAATTTGTGTCGGCTAGCTTTTATTGGCCGATAGACACCTATAATTCAAATTCGGTTATCAGCATTTCTTCTCATTGATTTTATCACTAGAAACAGTTACGATCTATTCCGAAATAGCCTGGATTTGGCACTAAATTATGATTTTATTAGTCTTGTATTCAGATGATATAAAAGATATTTATTGTGGTTCAATGACCTTGTAATAGTTACGATGGTCAAAATCAACCATAAAAAGTAGATAAATCGTAAATTATTTTTGAGCAAATTATTATCTGGCGAACATAATCTTTGTGAAAATCAATTTCTGAATTGAAAAAATAATAATAGAAATTTCAACAAATAATAGTACCTACTTATATAATACGTGAGTTACGTTTCGAAATAAAAATTCTTCGTCAGATGCTGTGTGATACAAACATAGCACATAATGTAAAATAATATACAAAAATTCAAAATCTGATACAAAATTGAAGAAATTGGGTAGTCCAAGAGATCTTCCTCCTTCAACTTTTGGTTATTCTAAGGTTGTTTTCGTTGATATTAAGCTGAATATTGAGTCGATTTCAAAATGGTTCTCGGAAATTTAATCTTCTTTGGATACTAGGATTAGGTTTCATTAATCATCAACTTAGTTTGAATTTCGGAATTATAATTATATATAAGGATAGGGTGTAAATTAAATTACTTAGAATGTATATAAATTATAATTTCTTGAAAATTTACCCAATTTAATTAGCCCATAGAAACTTTTGAAATATGTATAACTAAATAATTCCAAATCAATGAATTATTTGATAGTACAATTTTTAATATATATATAGCAGATTCAGATCGAACAAAAAGCAGGTATTCTAAAGATAATTTCAGTTTTAATCTTTGAGAATATTCAAATTTGAAACAATTTAGGGAAAATAAAGATAGTTTTCAAAATTTCAGGGTACTTATTTTGAAATATTGTAAAAATAAAATAGTGTCTATTGACTTGAAATGAAATAAATTGACTTCGAAATGAAACACAGTGATTATTACAGAAAATTAGTTCATTTCGATCAAATTTTCCTGAAATGATTTTAACACAATGAATGATAAGCATTCTGGTTTTTTTGTTGATATACAGTGTCAAATAACAGACTCATTCACTGAAATCATTTTAAAATATACTTTATACTGTCACTTCTCTAATTCTACTTGTTTATATAATGAGAATTATTATTTTTCCAACATCTGAAATTCTTCGAGATTCGTTCGTCCGTATTTTATTCCCAAAATGTATATGTATTATTTTCGTTGATATTTGTCTATAATTTATTTCAGCTTCAATTTTAATACTACACGTTTGTGAGAAGCACATTCAGATGAACAAAAATGTTGGACTGGTTTCTATAATGCAAATTTAATTAGAGGATTTTTTTTTTATCGCAAAGTTCTTTCAAAGTTTGAAAAAACACCCGAAAAGAATTTTTGAAATGTCGTTAATTTACCTGGCACTTCGCAATTGCATCCACCATAACCGTCATTGCAATGGCACTGACCGTCAAGACAGGCACCATTTTGACACCGGCTTCCATCTTCTTTTTGACAATTATCTGAAACAGAAACCTGTATTTTAGCTATCGATTGGCAGGTGAGCAAATAGAAATTTATAACAGTGATGCTACTAGAAAACAACTATTTCGAAACCCAAGAAGGAAAAAAACAGCATAAAATAATATATTTAAAGGTAAACTATAGGAAAATACTTCTTTAAAAATGAGAAAAACAATGAATGGAACGTTGAAAAAACTTCTCTCGATAATGAGAAAGTGGTTCGGTTTTCTTAATAATTGTAATATCTGACTTTTCCATAGAAAAATAAAATTCTTGAAGAGTATTATGAAATAACAATTAATTCAAATAGTAAGAAAAGTTTTGGGTCTTTGAATGTTGCCAAATAGTCCGATAGGCCCTCACGATGTATGTTGTACTTAATAAAAATTAATTTCAAAATAATATAAGAAAGACTGACAATATTCATAAATATTTGCCTCAGGGAACTTTATTTTTTATAGAAATATGAAAAATAATGAAGGAAAATGTTGGGTTATTTATAGGTTTCACTTTGTAAACAATTCCTTTACCATTTATATATGACTGTATTGAAAAAAAAACAGAAGGAATCCCTCTTATAAAAGTACGAAAAACAATAAAATAAAACAAAGAATAAAACGATAAAAAAAATTATTTTCAATAAGAAAAAAGTTAGTTTTCAACTGATCATACTGGGTGTCATAGCCACGTCCTTTAACTATCGTCATGAAAATTAATCTTCAAAAGAGATATCCCTACTTATTATTTTCAAGCCCAACTTCGATTTCTACGAAAAAATGCTCGTCCAATTTTTTAAATCATAATTTAAATCTACCGACGTTGATGTAATACGTAATAGTCAATCGGAATAATTATAGGTGTTTCAACTATTGAATACTAGTTGAAACGAATCGATCTCGAGTGCCTGTGTTTGACCACAGGTCGGTACCTGCACTCAATAGTTCGTCGAACCATTTCCAAAGTGGTATTAAGAGTTTCTTGTGAAAATGAATTGTTCCATGAAGCATTGAACTAGTCTAGTGCGCCTCGCAGTCAAAAGTTGACTCCGCGTTCATCATCGATGGTAAACCCGATCATCTTCCTTCGCGGATGTTATTGATTCTTGTCTCTCTCAGTCAAGTATAATTGAAATTGGCTTCTTGTAAGTGAAGTAAACGAATGATAACGCCAATTGACCTCTGACTTAACAGTTGGTGGCCATTCCAGCAATTCCACCATTTCAAAAAAATCTCCAAAATTCTTTTATACGCCATTTCGAGTCACAAATTATTATCAAGAGGTTAATACAACTGATAATGGGTTATTTTCCAGACACATTTGTTGACTGTCTTGGAAAACTATGTAAAATTCAGTTAAATTTTTTGAATTATACGTGCATGGATTAAAAACGTCTTCTATATGTTTTAATTTGTGATTGGAACCTTATATTGAGTTGAAGAGAAATTATTCATTATTTTATTGTCAAAATGAGTATCAATAAATGATGCTTCAAATATCATATATGATATTAAAATTTCCTGAAAATTAATCACAATATTTACAACAATTTATGTCACAAAAGAGATTTTGTGCGATGTTGCACATGTTTTTTAATATAATTCGAAACTTCACAGTAGATTTGTTGAATTTGAGAATTCTTATCCACTCACCACAGTAGTGAGTACTTAAGTACTCACCAGAGGCTACGGTCTTTGTGAGAAAATTATTATCTTTGTTTAGGAAACATAATTGAGAAGATAGATCTTGAAATAAATATAGTTACTATTGTTTTACCTATATAATTGTATTACGAGAACCTTAAATAAAGATTATTATTATTATTATTCAAGACTATATTCAATTTTATAGTTGCATGTTGCTGTAGTGTTTTTAATTTTTTTTAATATCTATATAATAAGACATATTATGTCTTGATAATGAGCTGAAACATGTTGACTCAACGTTATTGTTGAGTTGTCAATTTTATTCTCTTATTATTCAATTAAAACGTGAAACGTTATGACGAGAGTTTAATTCAAATTAATATCAATATATATGTATATGAAAATATACATCTTTGCATTCGTTCAAGCTGCTCAAACTTTGGTTATTTTCGTTCAACAAAAAGTACATCCTATGCTATATTTAATGGATATTTTAGCATAATAACGAATACGTTTCTGATGCTTATCATTTTTCTGACCAGAAAATTGTTTTCTTTCGATTTCTGAAGGTGTAGTTGATATGTATCATGTGAATTACTACATGATAACCAAAAAATTAAAGAAGAAATTGTTTCTTTATTTCGAAGATTGACTCAAAAGCCTATGAATTCAATGTAAAACGAATTGTGCTTCCCGGTATTGTGCTTGAATTTACAAGGGAAGATCGGAGATATTCTCTAACATTATATTTACAAGGAAAGTGGAAGCATCATCTTGTAGGTCTTCGGAGTTTTCAAATGAATGATTTGGTGTAGGTAGTTTATATTTACTACATAAAATAGAATTATGTAGTTCTCGTGCTATATTATCGCACTTGTAGATATTCGATATAAAGTATACTATAACTTTCTTTCAGATAATTTTTTGACAAATTATTGAAAAGAACATTATAGCAAGGCTGTAATGTGAAACATGAACAATGCTATGTCTCCATTATCCTCTAGAGATAAATGTTAGAGAATGTTGAAATCGATGTCTACATTTATTGAAAGCGTAAGACAGTTAATGTTCAAAAAATAAAGGCAACGACTCCAATCCACCCTCCTATTGGTTGTAAGACAGAAATAAAGTTATAAAGTTAGTTGTATGCATATACAATACATAGAATAATGTATATCTCATATCTTAGGAATAAATGAAAAGCACATGAATACATCTAACATCAATATTTTCTAACATTTATCCCTAGAAGGATAATGGGACATCGGATTGTTGATATTTCACGTAGCCAGCTATCCTATATTGTTCATTTGAATAATTTGTCAAAAAATTGTCGAGAAGACGATATAGTGTACTTTGAGATATATATATATATATATATATATATATATATATATATATATATATATATATATATATATATATATATATATATAGGATTTTTGGTTGTTGGATGTTTCAGGTAGTGGGTATATAACTGAAGTTTTGTTGTTTCATTTAGACGTTTCGGCGGTTTCTTTACCTTCTTCTTCGGTAATTTAATTGAATGAAGGTTCTATAATAAATACAATACAATAAATTTAAATTAACAAAAACAAAATGGTAAAATTATGGTTCTCTACAATTAAAATTTAACTTATCAGAAAATATCACACCTCTCCGTTTTGAACGAACGATCATGTGTCAATGTCGTTTTCGGAAGATACGTGCTACTTGTCTTTTTCGCGCTGTCATTGTTTTCTTCTTTTAATGTGGTCTTATGAGTAGTGGCAAGTAAAGTTGGCTTAAGTTTTTTATATCTTGTTTGTCGTTCACTGTTTTGTCTATGGTCGCTTGTATATGTATCATCTCGTATATTTCTCTTTGTTTCTGTTTTGGTTCAATTTGTAGTATCTTCGTGTCTTCATATTTGAAGTCATGTTTGTTCGCATGTTTATTTAGTGCTGTTGAAGCGTTTTTCGTGTATTTGTGGGCGTTCAGTCTGTCTTGCAGTCTTTTGGATGTACATATAATAGACAATCAGGTAACAAACCAGGAAAACTGGTAATTATCTATATATATATATATATATATATATATATATATATATATATATATATATATATATATATATATATATATATATATATATATATATATATATATGAAATTTTTGAAGTTTAATTAGGTATGAGAATAAAATGGTTGAAATAACTGTGGAAGAATTTGGTGTAGCCGATTCAGCTGTACAATAAAGTCCAATTTCTTCAATCCGTTTTGTTAGAGAATCCTCTTTGTTCACTTTAATAGAATTCTCTTGATATTCAAGAATTTTCACGTTTCTCAGTCGTGAGATGATACTCGATGGTAGGTTCTTGGCTATTTACATATACTACAGGCAACAAATGGATATATATAGAGTCGGGAAGACGTATTTCAGAAGCGAAGATATTCTGATTTCCATAGTAGACGAATATGGGCAAATTATAAGTCCGTAGTTAAGATAATGATAATGGATCAATCGAGGATGAGATAACTTAGACCTAAGTCCTATATGTGGGCACCTAAACGTCATTATCTATAATTTGGATATCGTTTTCTTCCTTTCGGGTTTCTTTTGAATTTGAATTTCCTGCAACTATATGGTGGTCTGAGCTAAATAATATGACATTATCTATGCCCTTATATGACAAGTTCATGCGATTTTGATTGAGCCATTATGCAGAAGGTCTATCTATAACCTATTCTCTTTATACCGGGTATGCCACAAAAAGTATATATTCTTTGAATGTAACTTCTTAGAGCGCTTAAAAACTTCGAGAAAAGTATGGTTCACAATTTGAATTCAAAGACGATTTACGTTATTACTAATGATTCATTGTGAAAAAAACCTGTATACCACATTTTAACACTACCGTAAAACAACTAATTATCTTGCACTTTTTAGAGTTTTTGGATATAACTAATTCTAAAACCTGCTATAAAATGACATGAAAGAGGCGTTTGAAAATCGAATTTTCATCATACTCTCTCATTATTTTGTGGCGGTTACTATATAGGAGGTTGAAAAAAACGTTAATGAAGGAATAATTATTGAATAATTCAGAATATAATAGTATCATTAAAAGTTTAACGGCAAGTGAAGGGACATGAATCGTGAATTTTTCTTCTTCAAAAATTAAATTTTCTTTAGATTATAGAATAATTTCCAGAAAAATTTGATATTTGAGTATTTTCCTTAAATTCATTTTGAGTATTCATAGAACCCGTTATTCATAGTTTAATTAAAATTGATAAGACTCTAGCGCAATATACCTTCCTGGTGCTGTTCAATTATCCCGAAATCCCGTATAACTATGTCCTATTTAACTAGTTCAAATATTCACCCACTAGTTCAAATATTCACCCAATGTCATGAAGCAGAATTTTAACAAATATGGAGTCGGGTAACAGTTTGATCATCGATTGATTACTTTGGTATTCTTCTTGATTTCTCAACTCAAAAACTTTAAGTATTGTTGTATAGTATTCTGTGAAAACTTTTTGAAGACAAAAACAAATTCACTCTATTTTATATTATCTCGATTGTATTGACTGAGATTGAATTCCCGCTTACTCTTAGTAAGAAAGTTCAGACATAAGAAGATATAGAAGATTAGTTTAAACATAATTAAATATTAAATTAAATCAAACACTTGACTATATGTTTCACGATTATATTCAACAATATCAAATAGAGCATGAGCTCATCTTCAAGACTGAACCACAATAAGTAACGAAAAACAAATTTAAATCTATAAAATGGTGGTAAGTAGGGGGATATTTGAAAATCTACCTTATTAAAAGATATCATAAATGAACAGGTATATTTTCAAATATCCCGCCTACTTACCTCCATTTTATAGATTTAAATTTGTTGTTTGTTCCTTACTGTTGTTTAGTCTTGAAGATGAGCTCACGCTCGAAACATGTTGACTAATTGACATTGTTAAATATCGTGCAACATTAAGCCAAGTGTTTAATTTTATTTGATACTGTATTGTATTATTCATAATTTTCGAATTTCAAACTCGGAAGAAGTTTTGTCATGAAATGAATCATGTACTGTAACCAAGAAAGTCAAAAAAGTTCACGAACGTAATACCTAATTTGGGATTCGACACATCTGCTTGAATTTTTTCAATCACTAATTGACAGAAGCTGGTTCGAAAGATGTAATTATGATAACATTTTTTGTAGCCATATCAAGCGTAGGAGTTGAATAAAATATTAAAAAGAACAAAAAGGTAGTTCGAATATAATAACTTCAGGAACTTACTGAAGTTAATTTTCATTCATGTATATGAACTTTATAGGCTTTTCATAGTCTTCTTCGGGCAATAAAAGAGTGGTATTATTGTTCAGCTCAATAATACCATTGGTCCGATCATTCTGTGTTGAACCATAAAAACTGCACTGCGATAATTGTTTGCGCTTTTGTGATGTCAATAACTGTAAATGGTTTCTGTGGAGCTATTTTCCAATTGAACTCGCATTCCGAGACGTAGAAATATATACATGCATAGGATTATCGTTAATGGATTTAGTCCATAACTCAAATTCTAAACTCGGATACTAATTCAAAATCGTAATACCATGTAAAGTTATACGTTTGCATTTTCAATGAGTCAGCTCGCGAAGCCTGAACTTTCAATTCTCGAATTGGAAGATGTGACGATATTTTTCAAGAAACCGGTAATATTACCGTGAAACCAGAACTCGAACAAAAATAAAAATTCGAGGAGAAACATTATATATTTATTCTATCTTAATCGAAAAATTCTCTGGTGGCTTCTGCATGGGAATATCTCGAGATCATCATCTCGAAATGGATGAGCTTTGGTAACAAAAGATACACCAAGCTATTTAGATGCCGATGAATGATTCATAGGTTGAACAAGAATTTCACGTCCAGTACAGGTAAGATGGTCAACTCAGACCTCCAGACAGCTAGAAAAAGAGGACGGCCTTCAATAACTAATGTCATCTATTCCATATATTTTTTTGTTTTATCATTCGAGATTATCGAGTTCGTGATATGTGATCCAACAAGGCCCAAACGGCAGCCTTCTACGTATTGAAGAACATTGTTTGGTGTAAAAAACTACATAATTCTTGAAGGAATTGAATGATCGTGTGGACACTGGACAGAGGTAGCTAATTTGGAGGTCGTGTTGTGAATTGATCAGAAGTTTGGATGGGCTTTATTTGGGACATTCTGCTGAAGACAAACTCAGTTTAATTAAGAATCAGATGATATTTATTATACTTTATTGTGAATGAATTTTGTATGTTTAAGAAAAACTTTCATTTCTGTTTATTATACTATGTTTAATTTAGTTAATTTTTTTTAATTGTAGAAAGTCTTCGTTTCTGTTTGCTTTCTATTTAATTTTTCCAGAAAATTAGGTAGGTATTTGAAACTGTGGATTGTTTTCGGATTAGCCCTGTTTTCAAACCCAATCAACTAATTAGTCAATAATAGATTGTTGTGGAGGGAGATACGTATTAAATTTCTATGACAAACTATAAAAAATTGAACACTTCTTGAGAATTTCAGAAGAATTATATACCTACTAGTATATTTTCGACTATAATATTGTTTCGATATATTAACTTCCTCTGCTGGCTGAAAAATATTGTAGTGGACAATAATTCTTAAAATTCCTGAAATGTATTAATTTATTAATCTTCTAATAAATCAATATTTTCCTAGGGTCTCAAATAATGAATAGGGTCATAATGAAACGTGTATTTATAAAAATTATTTAGACGTAAATCTGATATATCAATTAGTGTTGTATTTTGGTAAGAGTTGAAGCAGGATACAAACTGGCACAATGAGGTATTCAATAATTTGTTTTTCTTTTCGTATTTTCATGGAAAATGAGCGATAAAAGTGGCATAAAAATATAATCAATTTTATGGAACTCGTTTTTTACAACGTTCCATAATTTCATTTCATAAACTTCGATGCCCAATAGAAGAAAATTGATAGAAAAGATATCACTATTCGTTGAAAAGAAATTGAATCAACGAGTGTAAATTCTTTGATATAACACATAAAACAGTAATGAGACTGAAAAATCAAATATAAGCAAACTGAAAATGGTGAAAAGTTATTCGATGGACCTAAATAAAATGCTAAGAGGAAGTGTAAAAGAAGTTTTAATCTGCACTGACTACGTTTACGAAAACAAAAACTATGTGCATAATTATATGTGAAAAATATTGATCGAAAACTTTGCACTTTAGTGTTTTTATTAATTCTACTTGCTCAAGTTGAAATTTGGTGGCCATACCCTTCAGCATTTAGCTATATTACCATATGAAAATAAAAATTAGTTTTCCAATTAGAAAAAAACAATTATCGAAAACAAAATTTCATTTTGATATTTCATAATAATAATAATAATATAATAATAATAATAATGTTACTAATAATAATAATGTATATTTGTCCTGCATGGTATTACAATATGTATAGGATACGTCAAGAATGTGATTAACAATTACAATCACACAATTAAACAATTTCAGCAGAAAAATATCCTTGCAAGGAATAAAAACGATTAAGTAATAAGACTCTGCAAACTTCCTTCTTAAATTTCGACCGACTCAAGGACTTGATGTGGATTAGGAAGATGGTTGAATAACTTAATGAACACATATGTTGGAGAGGATTCAAATTTAGATGTTCTATGGGTCGGAATGGAGATGGTGAAATTATGCCTCGTGCTAAGGAAACTAGAAATTGTATCAAGTTCTAGCAGTTTACTAACAGCAGACACTGTAAAATGTATATACATGGGCGCGTCAGGATCTTGTGCTTGATGAAAATCGGCCTCCATGATTCTTGTGGCTTCAGGTTGAAGATCAATCGAATACATCTTTTTTGCGTTAAAAAAATTCTGCCACTCGCTGGTGAATCGCCCCATAGGACTACATTGTACTTTAAATGGGTGAAAACCAGAGCGTAATAAGCAGTAAACAACCCATCCTGAGGTAGCGAGTTCTTTAGTCGACCTATACCAAAAAATGAACTATTCAATTTTTTGCTGAGATATTCGACATGACAATGCCATCTCAAATTGCTGTCAACGTGCTAAAATGTTAACGCTGCCAGCTGACTCGAGTTGATGGTGTCTATACTCAGTAACAAAAGGTGCATGGAAAATAGATTCCCGCAGTTCAAAATGGATAACTTGAGTTTTCCCTAAATTCAGCATTAGAGAGTTTCGGTAACATCAATCTGAAAATTGCTCGATAATTCTCCTGCATTTACTACCAAGCTCGTTCCTTGTCCTTGTTCTTGTCCATTTGGTTATATGAGTAAATGCTGAAGGATATTGTAACCAAATTTCAACTTAGCAAGTAAATTTCATAAAAACACTAGATACCGAAGTATTCTATCAATATTTTTCACATAATTATGCACATAGCTTTTTGTTTTTGTAAACGTAGTCAGTGCAGATATCCCCATATATCTGGAAATGAATATTCCTTATATAAATGCCATAAATGAAGTGAATTGATAATTAAACGATAATCCAAAGATATGAGATTCTAAAAACCTTATACTTATTGACTTGAATTGAGTGCCATTCTGAGAAATTTTCAATCTTAAATGTAGGAATTTTTCCTCTTTTTCTTGTTCAATACAGCATGAATAACTTACATGGATCGAATTACAGATTATCCATGCGTTGTACATGTATTGAAGCTTTTTCTCCAAAAAACTGAATTATATCACATTACTCGGAATGTTTCAGAAATTGAGATGGCACCCATGCGTCATTAATCGGATCGGAATGAAGGTTTCATTTGAATCCAGTCCTGTTTCCTATTAGGTGGTCGCGTAATTGAGAACTTGGAAAGCGGGTTTAAAATGAACACTTATTGATATTCTTCGACCGACACTTGTTTTGACCATTTACGGTGGACTTCTGGAGGAAGTTCTGACAAATGCGAAAAGGTTTGCGAGTAATGTTCTCCGGGAATATTCGAATTGTACAACACTAGAATTGGAAATTGAAATGAATATCAGAAAATATTTATATACTCTTAACAAGTGACGCTTTTCGAATGGACAAAACACTAAATCGATAGCAGTTTAATATCTGTGCTCTAACGAATGTCATGGGATTCACCATTCTGTGATTTATTTCTACTCTATGCTCTGCAAAGTACTTTATGCTTCAAAACCACTCGCTTTTTGTGTATTTCTCAATATTTTGTTCGGGTTCATCCATCACCTGAATATATGTAATTAATTCTTCGAAAAACATTAGAATAGAAATCTATATATATAAAAATGAAACCCGTTTTCCGTTGTCACGACATAACATGAAAACGGCTTGACCGATTTGGCTGATTTTTTTTTGTAGTTTTCTAATACTCTGTACAAGGTTCTTACGGAAAAATATAAAGAAAATCTCTCAGAAAGATTGAAAAATATACATTTAATTTTGAATATTTTAAAAAACGCGCGTAACGAATGTCAACGTCATTCAATTTAAAACAAAAAATCTGTGGTAATCTGTGACACCACATCGATAACCGCGCTAACAAATATCAACGTCATTCAATTTGAAACAAAAAAATCTGTGACAACACATCCATAACCGCGCTAACAATAATTTTATTAAGTTTTTGATAAAGTTCGTTTTGTTTTAAAGACTAAGAAGTTTTTTGTTTGCAAATAAGTGTTTGTTAATCACGGTAAGTTTTCTTCAATTTAGAGTTGAAATTTCGATTTTAAAAATGCTAGCTATTAGATGTACAAACTTAAGTCGCAGAACTCGCAATGCAGCAAGTCAAAGATAAAAGAGAGCAAGTCAAACTGACGAGCAACGCGAAGGTCGGAATGAAGTTGAACGGAATCAATGGAATCAAAATTAACAATATGAAAATATTGTTAATTTTATTTTATTTTATTATTTTTGATAATTCGACTGCTTTGAAATAACAGGAACTATTGCACTCTCTTCGGAAGAGAGCAAAAGTCCCTGACTCCACACGGGATAAATATTAAAAACAAGATAGTGTAGCACAAATGATAGAACATGTCCTTCCTTATTTTTGAAAATTATTCAGATGAAGATATATGGGCGTACAAAGTTCGCCAGGTCAGCTAGTACACAATAAATATCGGGAATTAATGCAATTGCTCTTTTACGAGCATTAAGTTCTTCATAACTAGTATTCTATCTCTTTCTAATATGCTATGGTTTAGGTAATAATGAAGATATATAAATGATTATCGGAAAATCACTGGGCCAAATTGAAATGCTGAGAAGGTCAATTTTAATAGGGCAATATGCTGAAACCATCGTCACAAAAAGAGGATTACGAGCATATACTCTTTTACGAGCATTAAGTTCTTCATAACTAATATTCTATCTCTTTCTAATATGCTATGGTTTAGGTAATAATAAAGATAAATAAATGATTATCGGAAAATCACTGGGCCAAATTGAAATGCTGGATAAGGTCAATTTTAATAGGGCAATATGCTGAAACCATCGTCACAAAAAGAGGATTACGAGCATATACTCTTTTACGAGCATTAAGTTCTTCATAACTAATATTCTATCTCTTTCTAATATGCTATGGTTTAGGTAATAATAAAGATAAATAAATTTTAATAGGGCAATATGCTGAAACCATCGTCACAAAAAGAGGATTACGAGCATATACTCTTTTACGAGCATTAAGTTCTTCATAACTAATATTCTATCTCTTTCTAATATGCTATGGTTTAGGTAATAATAAAGATAAATAAATGATTATCGGAAAATCACTGGGCCAAATTGAAATGCTGGATAAGGTCAATTTTAATAGGGCAATATGCTGAAACCATCGTCACAAAAAGAGGATTACGAGCATATACTCTTTTACGAGCATTAAGTTCTTCATAACTAATATTCTATCTCTTTCTAATATGCTATGGTTTAGGTAATAATAAAGATAAATAAATGATTATCGGAAAATCACTGGGCCAAATTGAAATGCTGGATAAGGTCAATTTTAATAGGGCAATACTGAAACCATCGTCACAAAAAGAGGATTACGAGCATATCTTTTACGAGCATTAAGTTCTTCATAACTAATATTCTATCTCTTTCTAATATGCTATGGTTTAGGTAATAATAAAGATAAATAAATGATTATCGGAAAATCACTGGGCCAAATTGAAATGCTGGATAAGGTCAATTTTAATAGGGCAATATGCTGAAACCATCGTCACAAAAAGAGGATTACGAGCATATACTCTTTTACGAGCATTAAGTTCTTCATAACTAATATTCTATCTCTTTCTAATATGCTATGGTTTAGGTAATAATAAAGATAAATAAATGATTATCGGAAAATCACTGGGCCAAATTGAAATGCTGGATAAGGTCAATTTTAATAGGGCAATATGCTGAAACCATCGTCACAAAAAGGGAGAACACAAAAATTTCATCCTACAAAACGAAAACGTATTCTTACAAAATATATGGCGAAATATAATACTTGACGCCACTGGTATTTCAGAATTGGAAGATTGAATATAATTGAGCAATGAAATCTTTGACATTTGGAATTTCCATATAAACCAATCAATAATTCAAATAGATCGTAACCTATCTCAAATCACTTCCATTGCTTCTTGACTATAGCTTAGTAGACCGAGATGTGTGTTAAGTGAATTAACAAATACCACTATACTTTTTCTCAACAAAGTAGTTTATAATTGAGGAGTATCCAATTATTTCAAGCCGTTCACATTCTTCGATTCAAATCGTTCTTTACGAAAATATAAAGGGGGCTTAAGTCCTGGAATTGAGAAGGCTGTTGTGGAGGTCAACCACGATCAGAGTTCAGTGTAAGCTACACTTGATAAGTTTTAGCTAAGTTTATGTATATGCCTTTTCTTTCGAATATGAATAGTAAAGACTTTACTTGGGTTCGTTGACTGTTCTATATTTACAAAGTTTATAATGTTAGTACGATTCATTCTAAATCGGAAATGACACTTTTTCACACTAGCATCATACTCAGGCATAACACTAGGCGAAAAATATTCTTTAATGTGAAATTAATGTGCATTCACAAGTGAATGAGGGAACAATCATTTGATAGAATCACCGTTCTCAAGCAAACAAAGCGAAGAAACATGGTGCGAATGAAGTTGTTGAGTAAATACAGTTATATTCAATATTGTGTAGCGTTATATAATTTTTGTATACATGTAAATTGAATTGGAGACAATCAGGCTTACAAAAGATGAAACTTAATGTGTTTTGATTGAAATGTTCCGAAATAACTTGATGATGCTTCTTTCAGATCACAGAACTATACTTCGTTTGATATAATATTATACCTTTTATGTTCAGTGACGATGACGTAAATATGAGTAGGTATATTGTACATATGTCGTTGAATTGAAAAATAACAGTTGTTCATCTCCAAGCCTACATTTACAGTTACGAACACCATGTTTATAAAATGAAAGAACAGCTATAAGTATGGACAGTCTTTGAGCATACGTCATTACTAAATTGAGTTGCAAATAAAATGCTTCAATGAATATGGTGCCTACTGAATTGAACTAATTTTTTTTAGAGAGTGTTCAAAAAGTTTTATATCGAGTAAAATATGTATAAATTGAAATCGACAATGCTAATATTTTGCTCAACATCAACTTAGCACATTTTCAGATTTTTTTGGCGTTATGTTTATTTTCATACAGAAAAAACAAATCTCGAGGACTTAAACAGCATTAACTATTAATTTAAACTGTCTAAATGAGAAGATAATCTAGATGTACCAAGCTTCTATAGTAGAATTAACTTGTGCTGAAATATCTCTACAAAATTCCTCTGGAATTGATCTGAATTCTAATTCTGTGTTCACAAGTTGACTTTAAAAGCGCATTTTCTATCCTTCTGATACGTACACGGCAAAACTGTCTCACCATTTTTTAAAGAAATGAATTCATTTTCTTTTAACAAGTGTATCGTATTTACATATAGGAAACTGTCAATAGATACAATGTTTCCTTAGCGGTGTAGCAGCTTGTCGACTGTTTGAAATTGAAACAAACTGTAGATACTATAACTTAATGGAAGATAACATCAAATTTATCTATGTACTTTCATTTGAAAAACAAGTTCAAATAGATAGCAAGTTGATGATAAACTTAAGAACTGGAATTTAAGAGAGTTGTATTAGCATGTAAAATAGTGAATGAATTTTTAGCAAACGAAGGAAAGGACGCAGAAGCTATTCCTCTTTGTTGAATATACAGTCGTGCCAAATGTAGACCAGATTTCATTAATTACTTGAAAAAAGCGAATCAACTTGTTGAATTATTGAAATCCTCAACCAGAATTAAATTTTGAGACACCACAGTCAAACGTTTTTTTCCTTTTTTTTCTTGATTGATATATACATAGGCAAAAAAGACCTAGTGCCTTTCTGAGGAAATGTTTACGAAAAAATTCCACAAATTCAACAATTTCTTGTCACTAAGTCACTAGGAAACAACAAATCTACTCAACAAGAAAAAAGTCCATGTGAAAACATGTTTCTCAGCATATTAAACTGAACTAATCTATTGATAAGTGAAAAGATAATATATTAATATATTAACGAAAAACGTATTTTTCTCTCATAAATTTATCATCAATTTTTAAGTTTCGATTGAAATCGTACGAGTACAATTTCTCGAAGTAGCGTTATTCGCAAAAACTTCCAAAGTTGCGATAACTTGTGATTCGAACTAGGCTGTAATTTTACCTCGGTAATGTTAGAATTGCAAACAAAGAAAGAAATTATAGAATTGCAAGAAACAAGGAAACGTACAGGTAATTTCTCTGAACTTGCATGCGATTCTCTCAGGCTACACGAATCTAACCTGAACTTGTCCAATTGAATTATCTGAAAACAAAGATGAGCTTCGAACCCGTTATTTTGGATAATTGGCCTACATGTGAATTGTTTACCGCAACATTATAAACTATAACCACTTTTACAAATTTGATTGAGGAAATAAACAGACAAAAATATATATTTTTGCCATCAACTGAAAAACTGTTGATTTTTAATATTAATATCAAATAAAACTATATATTATTGGGTATTAATGAATAACAATACCATTTCGAGTGTGTACCTATCTCCTATTATAAAAACACATATTTTTGAATGTGGCATCGTTGTTAGTAAATTTATCCCAAACATTGAATCATTTCACAAAATCTCTCCATAATTTGGAGACGTAAGTACTAAGAAGATAAGATTTTATTTCTTCTTTTCAAGCACTACTTAGTCTAAATTAGTCATTACTAACTTAGTCACCACTTTGTAAATGTGAAATATACAATAAGTGTTGTGTTTTCGAGAAGAATAAAGTAGAAAAGAGACTGGTTTATAGGTGATGAGGAAACAAATTCAATAATTTGGTTTCTATTCGTATTATTGTAAAAAAGGAATTAACATAAATAAAGACATTTTCTCGACGTAACCTAAAAATGAGGGACCAGAGTGAAAAATAATATCAGTAAATTGTAAAAGGCGTATAGTTGTTGAAGTTACTACCAGAGAATGTTGCAGGATAGTTTTATAGCAGTTTAAACCTGTAGTCACTAATTTTTACAATAATAAAAAGCTCAGTGCATAATTCGTGGGAAATATTGATCGAATAATTTAAACATTGGTATGTATGCCCATGACTTTTTGATATAACAAACAAAACTTATTCATAATTTCTGTTGATATTCACTAACAGAAACATTTCGGATTTGAAAGATGGTTTAACGATTTTTTTTAGGTTACATAATCGAAAACAATTGTATTTTTCTTCGATTAATATGTTTTTAAAAAATTTTTGATTAGGAAATTGAAAAAAATGAAAGATTGTTTTCATATTTGTTTAAAAAATTTTCGAACAAATATAAAAAAAATGAAGAAAGCTTGAAAGAATGATTTTTCCAAAACATCTATTCATAACATTTTTATTATGATGGTAAAAACTTAGTATTTGGAATTGTTGAATATACGAAAGAAGAACTTTAACATTTTTAAATTCTGTAACAAATTCAATGAATGAAGGTCTTCTCATCATTTGCATTGTTTATGTAACTGGCCACCCTATAGATAACTGTATCACAAACGATTTATAACTGCCAGTAGCAAAGGAAGCCAAGCTATGCAAAAAATCTGAAAAACTTTTCACGCATACTTGCCTTCGTTTATTAAGCTGATGCAAAGTAGTGAAAGATACTTCCTCTAGGATTTTTTATTTCAGATCTTGACGAGATAAGGTAATAACAATACGATATCTCATTATTTTAACGAACTGTGCACGTTTAACGGACGCTTACTCTGCTTTAATTGCGTGGCTAGATTAAAGATACTACTACGGAAATTTATCTGAGGCTATATTTCAGTATCATTTTTGTTTTTCAAATGTGTATTGGAATCTGTGCTGATTCTCTGTTAAGATGTTTAATGACATCTTATCTTATCTTCGACATCAGCATTCCTGGAGTGCCATACAAATAAATCAGTCAAATGTTTAAATGAAAGGCAGTTGGATGTGGCTACAATTACTACACGTTATAAAATAAGACAGTGGCAATAGTCTTAGAACTTGATTTGCAGGGTTGAATTTGTTGCCATTATTAGAGTTATTCAGACATTTTACGTTAGATATAATAGATCAAGATGTTACTTTTTTAAACAATTAACAATAATAACATGAACTGAATGCAGCAGTACAACATAATCGCAGTGAATAAAGAGACTAGAAACGAAATGTCCAATACAAAATTTTTTGAAAAAGTAATGGAGAACATTTGAACAAGAAGTAGATGATTACTTGAGAGCAATGAAATCCTCATTCTCAATATCCTGAGATTCTTGCACCCTTGAAGAATATGTTTTTACCATCGACCCCTTAGAAGTTTACGCTTTAATATTTGGTACTAATTAATCTGAAATTGTTATCACATTTCTAGAATATTTGAACATCTGTTTTTGAAACATTACTCGGAAATAATTCACAAGGGACGGCTTACTTTTTTCAGAAACTTGATTACCCTATATTTGTATAAAGGTGGTCAGCACCCCCATCGGGAATGTGTGAGGTGAGAACTAAAATTTACGTTATTGTTCAATAGAGTTATCAAGTTCTCGAAGTCGCCTAAGAGTCAAAGAGTTTTGGAATCCACAAAGAATCAAAAAGACAAAGATAATAATATTGAATATTTCAAATTAAAATCAATTTTCGAACTATTCTTCAGAAAAATGTACTATAATAAGGAATAATGCGTTTGTCAATGAAAATATTTCTATTTTTCAAGGAATTTTTATCAATGATTGAAAGCCGAAAAAATATAGAGCGATTTTCACAAAAAAATAAATAAATGCAGCTTCGGTAAGAAACAGGTTGAGTTTTGCGGAATCCTTTGATTTGAAAGTAGATGAAGTCGAAAGAAACAAGAAGAAATGAAACTTGAAAAATATTATAAAAAGAAATTGTTCAGCAAACTTGAATAATTTCAAGAAAAGTACTTGTCACAGCGTAAAAAGATCAAAACCAAGGTTAACAGAAAAACATTTTTTCAAAATTGAATGAAAAAGTTCAATGTACCAAAGACGATGATTCTCTTATCACATCTTTTCGTCGCCTTCATATAATGAATAACAACAATAAAAGCACATATCAAGATGTAGGTTGTCATACACTTAAAACGTGAATAAATATTTGTTATTGAAATATTTGAAATTTTACGAGACATATAAATAAGAATGGATATTTTTACTCACCTGTGCACTTCAATTCATGTCTCAGTTCGTCAGATCCCATGAAGCAGTTCTGACGTCCATCGCATAATTTTGATAATTCGAATAATTGTAAAATATCGGTCGAATCGTTTACTTGACAGCCAAAATATCCGTCCTCTAAATTTAGAAAAAATATTTCGCGTTTACCGTGTCCTATCCTGTCGTAGGATTGGACGGTCTGAAAAAAAGAAAATTATATTAGTAAAAGAATACATCAAAGTAGCAAAAGTATTTACTGAATTCACAAATTCCAATTTTCTCATATATTAAATAATACGCAGGCGTATTATTATTAAATTAATAATCGGTGTTAATTTAGCATCTGAAGAGGAAGTTTTACTTCGAAACGCGCTTCAGGATTATTATTTAATATATGAGAAAATTTTAATTTGTATTTCATTATGGATATTAATTTTCTCCAAGTATGGATCTTATCAATCTTCAATAAAAAAAATCTTGAAGAACTCTAAAGATTCTATCAAACTGAAATATAATACAAGATTTTTAATATCGTTTAGAACCAAATTACTTCGATTCAAAACTTCTTGGTGAGCATGCTGTATATCTATCATCAATTGAGCTATATTTCAACAATTCAGGACATTTAATGATTGATCATGTTTCCAGCTACCACGCCATTGGCAATTGTATTAACTTTTAATAATGAGCGATCAACCCGTAATATATGTCAAGTGAAATAATAATGTTCGATAAATTGGTGCCGATGATAAATCAATTGCAATCGCAAAACAAACTCTAACAAACACAAAGTCAAAAGTGAAACTTATGGAAGAGATCTCGGAACCCTTTGAAATTGAAACAGGAGTAAGACAAGGAGATGGGCTTTCCCATTGCTCTTCAACTGTGTGCTGTATAAGGTAGTAAGAGAGTGGAGGAAAAGAATGGAAGAGGAAGGAATTCCTGAAGTAAACATTGGAAGAAAGAAGGATAACCTTGAAATTGATTGTCTAGCTTTTGCGGACGATCTAGCAATACTGGCAGAAAACCTAGAAGATGCAAGAAGACAGATAGATATACTGAAAGAGACAATGGGAAAGGCTGGACTGCAAATATCATATGAAAAGACAGAATATATGATAAATAAAAAAGATACACCAAGACAGATTTCAACGAAACATGGGAAAATTAAGGAGGTTAACAAGTTCAAATACCTTGGAGAGTTGATTCAGTCAAACGGCCTTGATAAAGAAGCTATCCATGCAAGAGCAAGAAAAATGGAATAAGTATTCCAGTTGACAAAAATATATATATAAGAAGAAGTCCATATCTATTAATGCAAAGCTAAGACACTACAATAGAGTTATTAAGCCAGAGGGTCTTTATGCCTCAGAATGTCTTGCACTTAATACGGCTAGACAGTTAGAAGAGGTGGAAAAAAAAGAAAGAAAAATTATACGGAAGATCCTGGGACCAAAGTATGAAGATGGAAAATGGAAACTGAGAATCAATAAGGAGATCTACACAAATACAGAGAAGATAACTGACACAATGAGGAGAAGAAGAGTGACTTTCTACGGACACATTAGAAGAATAAATGAAGGAAGACTGACCAAGAGACTATTCAATTACTTCGACAGAAACCCCAAGACTCAGATAACATCGATCAAGGAGGTCAGAAAAGACATGGAAGAGATGAAAATCGATGGAGAAGATGTGAAGACCAGAGAAGAATTCAGGAAGAAGATCAAGGAATTCGGGTGTTTTCAAGAAAAGAAAAAGAAGAAGACTGGAGCAAAATGGACCGAAGAAAGAAAACAAAAGCATGGAGAACGAATGAAGGAGTATTGGAGGAAAAGAAAGAATGGAGAAAAATATTCATGAAAAGTTATTTCACGTGGTCCATAGTCGGCCAAAATCGAAGGAAGAAGAATGTTCGATAAATGACACGGAGGTTTCGCTTATCTCTTTGTGAAACATTATGTTGAAACAATAAACTAAAATTAACACATTTGGCTTAAGTTTCACTAAATTAATGGAAAAACTCTACATATGTTTCGGGTGGTTAACCCATTATCAAGAGTATACGATGTTACTGACATTGAGTAACATTGTATACACTTTTAAAAATGGTTAACTATCCGAAAATACTTATATGGTTTTTTTAATATATTTAGTGAAACTTAAGCCAAGTGTTAATTTTAATTAATTGTTTTTAATAATTTTCGTATAACAATTACGTCGTGGTATAATGTTTTGAATGAAACTATTACTTAAATTATGAAATGTCACGTTTACTTTTTTTGTTTGAACGTCAAAGAAACCTCATGGAAATAATTTCATATATCGAAAAAAAAACTGTCCTCTTAGTAAATTCCATGTACACCTGCATAACTGCTTATTAAATTTCGTTATATCAATTTCCTCTTTATTTTTATACACAGAATAAAAATAAAGGAAGATTCATAGGCGATATCGACTATGCAGACCACTAAGGAAGAAGAATCATAAAAATAATCGATGTTGTTTCCTTGCATGTTGCTTGGCAGTTCAGATTACTCGCCATATGTGTGAATAAAATGGCGATTCCTCAACTCATAGCAAAAATATATTCTAACGTATTTATATTCTGCAAGGACAAATCATAAGAAAACATAACTGTCTCAGTTCCAAAGTATTATGTAATTTAGAATTAACTGTATGAGTAATAGTAAATGATAGTGTCGTATAAAATTGATATATTCTCCATATTATGTCTGATATAATTGAATTCCCATTATACGGGTAATTAGATACCCTAATTACTTCAATTGAATGTTATTAAATTTACGTGTAAAATGATCTTCCAGTTTTTGTATAGAAATACTGATTGAACTATATTTGAAAACTAAAATACCGTACTTTTTATTACCTGCGTCAAAATTGTTGAATAAAATCATCAATTGGGACGTACAATGGTTCATGTAGCAATTAGTTGAGTAATTTTTAGGCTAACAATAATATCTGATATAATAATCCAGGAAGTTTCTGGTACATAACGGAAATCAACGCCGCAGTGAAGATCTACCCCATGGGGACCGCCGCCACGGGCATAATAGTAATATAAAGGGCACTCACAGAGCTTTATCCCTTTGATATAGAATATCTGGGATCAGTAAAAGTATTCCTGTGAGGCAAAGTGAAAGTCGTAAGGCTTGAAATCGGGTAATGAAACCAAATTAATTCATTGTTTCAGTTCAAATATTCAAATACACACAAAGAACGAGGGTTTGTAGAAGCGTTTTCCACCATTTCAAAAATTAGAATACCTGACTTGAAATCAAAATCAATACAAACAGGTATACAAAAAATAAAAAAAGAAGAGACAAATTCAGGGCTAAATGCTCACATTTAGAAAAATGCTCAATTATTTTTATAAGATATAAAAATAAATTATTATTCCCAACACTATGATAAACCTTGCATTATGATTATTTTGGAGAAAATTCAATCAAAAGTATTTTAAAAATCAAAATAATATGTCGAATTTTCCCTTGATTATTACAATTGTTATAATTATTTATTTTCTTCATTCATTATTACATGCGATCGAATTATTCCATCACATTCAATTTTTATACACACAATACAAAGTGCAGTCATAAAAAGCTAAGAATCCATCTTTATGATATAGAAATCATTGAATGGAACGAAAACGACATCCGCTACTCTGAAAACCAAGGTCCTTCGGCTGTTATCGCAAGGTTGATGAATATATTAATTACTTCTATCTAATGGTATATTAATCATAATTTGATTTATTCGCATATACCACATAATTTTTATTGGTGGTTTTCTAGGAATTTGTGTTTTGGTTGATAAATTAGGTGCCTTTAAAATATTATTCAAAATTTTTGAGGGAATAAGTTTAACAAATAAAATTGAGGGATTTATAAAGTAAAAAACTTATTTTATAAAATACAAAAAAACACGTACCAAAATAGGAATCGTTAAACTATATTGGTATCACGTACCAAAAACAATACTTACTTATTTATGTTGAGTTATCAAGGCATAGAAATTGAAAACAAAATTTCGGATGTGTATACCTTCTAGGAGACCAATTATGAACAAGGTCTTAGGAAAAGGATACAGAACGAAAATATCATATGACTTCATCAAACGATCGCTTCTTTTGTCACACTTCTTTTGTTGAATTAATTTGCTGATATTTAAAATAAAAAGATGATTAATTTTTCTCGGAAGAATCAAGCTAACTTGGTTCATTTTCATTTTAAGATTTGTTTGATCTTTCTCAAGTATTATCAGTGAGTTGAATATTTCACTAATCAAACATTGCATCCAATACTTAACTCCTTGGAGGTCTTAAGTAATTCGTTTTTATATGCATATCAATGAAAACCAAAAGTAAATTCGTAATATGCATTTGATTACTTCTAATGAGGAGGTAAAACTGATTGTGACATGTCCCGTTATTTCAAAGCTGTTGCAACTTGCATTCCACGAGATGAACTCACCATTCTGGCTTTTTATCAAACATTCCTCACTCTGAATATGTGATACAATTTCGAATCTTGAATCAACATAAATTGCAAGACGACTGGAAATATATCTACGAGAATTATTATTGGACGAGTCCCATTAACGATGATATTGCAACATACTGAGCGTCTATCCTTGACCACCAATTCACTTTTTCGAATTTCGCAGAAAGCAGTGACCTTTACATTAGTCACCGATGTACGCCAATGCAGATTACGCTCTAGAAAGCTGCATTGAATTTTGTGTTCTGCAATCGTTTTATTGCACGCTATTTTATCTTTAGCTTACGTTAACCTTCTGGATTTGATGGTATTTTGAACCTCCGATACGAAATTTGGTATTGGAAAAAAAATTCGATCTGGCTGCTATCGGACAAATGGGGATTCACAGTTCTAACTGATGTTTCCAATGCCCACTCTTATAAAATGAACACCTATCGAACGATACCTACCTTCCTGGTCGATAAAGTTGATGAGATGTCAAACTTTTTTAAATTTCTTTGCTTTTCGAATTAATTATTGAATTTTCGTAGAAGTAGAACACCCAGGTTATATTATGGATGGTATATTTAAGGAATACTTCTACATAAACGTGAACCTTTTTACACAGCTTTTATTCACAATATTGTGATATTCATCATTATTTGGAAACCATTACTTTTGACCTAATGAATTAACATGATTCACGAAGTATGAATGTATCGCAGGTTATATTATCTATTAATGTGATGGTATTACTAACAAGTTTAGTTGAATATCCAAATATATGTTATAACTTACTCATAAGACTCATTTTTATTATTTTATTTTGTATAAGATTAGAAGGATTTCTACACTAAAACTCAAACTATTGTCATTTAGGACTCCCAGTTACGGAGCGCGAAAGAAGAGTAGAAAACGACTCTGCGAAGAGCTGCTGATTTTTAGCAAGAAACGGCGTCTCTGTTAAGCAAGGTAACGAACTCATAGTACTCAATCAGCCGCCTCTATGGTTCAATATGTCGACATAGAAGTATACTGCCGCTCAAGTACTAGGGGCGTAAAAGATGGCGACTAGAAATAGCTGACGTAGCTTGTTAGCGAAGAATTTACGATGCGATTAGGCGGTAGAATGGCGAGGGTGGTACTTATCGTCGAAGAATAAACTCCATCTAAACGGTTGTAGATAATTTTAGTGACGTGCGCGGCTCGAATTAGATACCGTGATTGCATGCACTTCCCTGCATCCTGCTATCCTGGGATAATGCGACTAAATCGTACGTTAGATGGCGGGTGTATTACAGTAATCTGTATATCCTTGTTTGTGTAGGAAACCTGTAAAGAGAAATAACGAAGATTTGTGATTCTACTTCAAGATCTTCGGATAACCCGTGCGTTATGTGCCAATTTCACTGAACGATTTGAAAATTATGGGCGTATCTTGAAATACTCAGAAGATAGGTTTTACTTTGACAATTATTAACGTTACGGTGTAGTAGTCACAGCCTTCATTTTATGATATGCAAGTTACGGGTCTGAAAATGACAGTGAATGACGTTTGCCAGTTTGAATAATAATATAGGAATAATAACATACATAACTGACAGTATAATGGAAAATCTAGTTTTTATTAATTCAAAATAAGTTGATTAAATTAAAATTTTTTATGATTCGCATAGATACAAGGATTATAAGGTTCTTGGACAGATCAAGAGTCAAGTTTAACATAAATTTAAACATCTGAAGTTGACGTCTTTATGGTCTAATGAAATTATGGTGCTATCAGTGAAATCGAAGCGAAATAAAAATGAAGATTAGCTACTATTTAAAAAACAATAGGAGTTATAAAACTGATGAAAGAGAAATGTTAAATTTTGCATTGTATACTCTTGATAATGGGTTAACCACCCGAAACATATGTAGTTTTTAATATATTCAGTGGAACTTAAGCGAAGTGTGTTAATTTCAATTAATTGTTTGTAACATAATGTTTCACCAAGAGATAAGCGAATACTCCGTGTCATTTATTAAAGCTTTTAATTAACTAAACTGATTCAAAATAAAATTTTATTATAATCTCGAATATTTTCGATGAAACTAAACTCTATGCTCCTATTCACTGACCTCGTTTTTTTAATTTACATTGTTCAAATTGAAGATTGTTAGTCATTTTAGCTGATGTTTCCATTCTGAAATTACCAAATAATCACTACTGTCAATCTTGAAATTCAGAAAGTTACATACGAAGATTAAAAAAATGATTGTTGGTTCTTCCAAACGTATCGCTATAAGTGAATAACTAAGTCAATTCAAAATGTTCACTGCGTAATTGAATAAAATGGTTTCAATGCCTATTCAGCTAACACAGTAACCCTCATTAGTCCATGTTTGAATCATTGAAAATGAGCCTGATCGCGCATTCTAAATCCTAGACGAAATTTACAATGCGAGAAGATAAGATTCTTCGAACCGAGACAAAAGGAGTTGAAGTTAGCCACTAGAGCGTACGTTTCTATCGCAAATTGTCACTAAACAAGACTTGGCGGGATAACGTAGCAAGATAATACATCACCTTGTCAGCCGGGGATAGCCGCAGCAGCGTCATAGATTGCAAAGAACCACAGAAAAAAAAACGGATTCACAATGGTCGCCATTTGGCATAGCCGGCATAGCTCTGGAGTGGCAACACTCCTAGCGATCTTGGATGGTGCTAATTAGCAGTTATTTTACAGCCGACCATCGGACAAATGTGCCCAGATCTAAATGAACCAAGAAATAATTATACTGGATCTCTGGTTTAACGTCTCCGTTCGTTCGAAAGCAGTGAGATGATTTATGAAAATATTCATATGTAGCCGACGGGAAGTCACTGAGGCACACAATTAGGGCTTTCGCTAGCTCTTTCAGCAGTTTTATTTGTGTTACGTCATTGTATATGACTTGTATATTTATGAATTTATTCATTTTAGAAAGTCTAGTGTACAATATTGGAAATGTGAATTCTTTTTTCTGTATTTGAATATAAATAGTTTTGGAAGCTATTTTTAAATTCAACTGATGTGCAGTACATAGCAACATAGAATTTACTTAAATATAATATGAATACTAGCTGACCCGTTGAACCTTTTAACGTCCAGTAATCAACAGTCAATGAATGGAGTGATACATTCTAGATAAATTTAATAGATAATTTCAATTGCTGCAATGAAATTAATACAATGTTATAATCACATTTTATATACGAGTATAATATACATATAATATAATCATATACATTCTATTTTGAATATTTCGATGTGATTCGAAGAAAAGATTTCTGTTCTCACCCTGTCAGGACTGTCAGTGCTGAGTCATCGCTCCATTTCCATCAAAACAGTTTTTCGTCTACGACTCCGGGCGGTTTATCTAGCAAATATCTACATAATTGACAAATATTTATAATTGATTTATAATTTTATAATAAATAGTTCAACAAATGTTCGTCGTGCTTCTTTAAATTATCATAACAAACCCTAAAAGTTAAGTGAAGTTTATCAGAATATTTTAGTGAAAAACAAAATCGGAAAAAAAGATGAAAATTCCTACAATCAATGTTTGGGTGTTGATAAGGGCCCCAACAAGTTTTTCCTCATTTATCTTCCATATACAGACAGTCATCCATTACATCTGTTATGATCTGATGGATAATATACATTCTCCACATTTGATGTTCGCAGACGATTTAAAACTATATCATGAAGTTAGATCACAGGACAACTGTGTTCAACTTCAGCTCGCTCTGGACCATGTTGCTGATTGGTGTGAGGACAATTATTTGAGTTTGAATGTGTCAAAGTGTAATATTGTTTCTTTCACAAGGAAAAGAGACCGAATTGATTGTGATTATAACGTCGGTGGTCAGGTTCTCTCTCGTTCAGATAAGGCGAGAGATCTTGGTGTAGTCTCCGACCAGAAGCTTTTCTTTGTCCCACACATTACCCAACTTTTTTCATCTGCTGCGAAAATATATGGATCCTTTATACGTAATGGCAAATATTTTAATAAATCCTCAACATTCATTTTTTTTTCACAATAAGATTTTATAGAGGATGATGCAGCAAAATACTCCAGTTGTATTGTTTTTTCTCTGCTTTAGCTTTCGAAAACTTCATTTCGTCTTTATCAGGAGAACTACAATCATCTGAAATGAGATTGTTGAAGTTTCTCAACAATAGGAATCCCTTCATATGAAATCATTCGATGATTTTCAGAAATTGTATTGTTTGAGATTCAAAACATTTATCAGTTATTGAAAATTGTTAGGATTTACCAGCCGAAACATCAAAATAATAGAAGATGATGGAAAACAAGTTGATTATGAATATGATTATAATTGGTAATATATAGGATGTTTTTGAAATGGGATTTAAATTCGAAAAAAGTTCCATTTCTCGACCTTACATATTTTAGGAATTGAAACTTGTAATATGGCTCTCGAGAAGAATTATAAACAACAAATATTGTTTCTGACTATAAAATGTTCTATATGAAATTCCGACTTTACAGTTCGTTACTGCTGAAAATTCAGTTTGATAAAAACAACTCAAGTCACATAATTGTAGGATCATTAAAATAAACGAGACCTGTGTCGAAGACAGCTTGCTTTTAGTAGTTAAAGTACTATAGAGATTTTTAACCTTAGAAAATAAATATACTCTCACTAATGAAGTTTAAGTTGCTCGTATAGTGGAACATTCGAGCGTTTATTTCCACCAAGATTCAAAAATAACTGTAAAATGATCAACGGCCTCTATTATTGTTGATAATTTAGGAAATTACTTTCGATACAGAATAAGACTCGGGTTGCTCAAGTCATTACTGCCGTGCTTTCAATACAGTCTTGTACGAACAAAGTTGGGCAATAAGTGAGAAAACGTATTAGATTAAGGTGTGAGATTGGTATGACTGATGGGGAATTAGGAATCGGTTTGTGGCTGCTCAGAAAATTACGAAATAGATTTGAATATTGCTAATGGAATTTTATATTGAATATCATCAAGTGAAACAGATTGGAATGAGTTGGTAGAGATTGTTTTTTCGATGGCATTTCGAAAGAAATTCTGCACAATATAAATAGTTGAAAATGCCATTTTTTTTCTGTATCTATATCCATATAGATACAGAATATAGTGAGAATATATATCCGTATATACTGAGACTCTTAATCGAAATATTTCAAACAAAACTCTCACGGAGCTGTCTACACAAATGTTGTCAACGAGAACGAACCCATCACTTTCGAGAGTAAATATTAAGAGCGTTTCGAAAAATTCATCGATCTTGTTGAATGATAATAGGATACAATTGTTTCATCATTATTATGAATCATCAGTCCATATTTAATCTATCAATCAAGAATCGATGACTTTCAAAACGAACATAGGTCCTATACCAAATTAAGAGAAGTTCTAGAGAGTGAAATACTCACGTAGGCTCCCTCTATCGGCGAAAGGACGTATAAACACTCCCTAGCGTTCAAGATTCCTACTCATGACAACAAGAGTGCGAGTGGAAGGCTTTGTAGATATTTCATTCGAACACAACAGAAAATTATCTGAAATGTGTACGAATGATCCGATGCCTAATCGCTCCAGATCTATTTCGATATTTCGATTAAGAGTCTCAGTATTTACTAGTATTGAATTACCTCTGAATCTTTGAACTATATATATATATATATATATATATATATATATATATATATATATATATATATATATAAAGTGGCTAAAAGAGGTCCAAGAGGATCTACAACAGATCAATATAAAAAATCTCGAAGATCGCACTGAATGCCGCTATAAAATCGCACATATAAAGTTTGAGCAAAAAGTAAATCGTCAACCTGGAGTAAAGTGGACAGATGAACGGAAGAAAGAGCATTCAGAGAGGATGAAGCGTTTTTGGGAGGCAAAAAAGATGAAGCAAAATTCCTAATGATTGCGAATTCAAGTTCAGTCGCTCTCCTCATGGGGAACAATCGAAATAATAATAATAATATATATATATATAAGAAAATGAACACTAGAACATTCATTTTCTAAAATATTTCATTCAGTGCCATAAGCACAAAAAAACTTCATTTCATATATATATATATATATATATATATATATATATATATATATATATACATATATATATATACAGTTCACCAGATTATAGTCTCAAAACTATCAACACAAATGTCTATGAGGCTATTTAAACAAATATAATTTCATTTTTCTTTTCATAAAAATATTGCACCTCTCAACTTTGCACTAATGAAGATGTTAGTAGGTATACTTTTTTGTACTTTTCCCTTCATTGTAAAATCGAATACTTTAATAGAAAGTTCGTTATATATTCATAATATAATTACATACTTTCTTGAATAAATAAGTGGAAGAACATTGGAAGAATATAGAATACCAAACAGTTGAAATGGCTACAACCTTAAATAAATCGAAGTTAATTAATTTTCTAGTTTTTTATTTCAGCGGAAATTGATTAAAATTCAATAGAAAAATTGCTTGAAATAATTTTGAATTAGTCATTCAACAACATGTAAGAAAAGACAACCAAAAAAAATTCTACAATAATTTCTTAAAATGTCCAGTTCTTGATACTTCAACCAAGTCCGTCACATAGTTCAAATAGTGTCCGTTTCTGGGCACTTTTCCTCATTTCGAGCAAATAACAGTTGCCTCTTTAAATACTTGGTAATGTTAGTTTTTGCAGCATCCTCAAAATCAAAAACATTGTATATTCAAACTGTATTCCTCTAATAGTATTTCAGGTCTTTATTTAGTAGTCGAATACAATTTGAAATTCATTAATTCAGAAAGAGCGTATATAATGACAAAGCATTTGTGCTTGACTGAGCTCGATTCGAACGTGAAATCCGGCATTTTCGAATTCAGTAAACCGAAAAGTAAACAATAACTGAGATTTTATGAGAAAAACATTCTTAGTATTCGCTGTATCGAATCGCTTCATTCAATAAAAATAATTGGTCCCCAGCGGTACCAACATATAAAGCGATAGCGCAGATAAAATATGTTGGTCATCCTCTTTTCCTAGATGAGGATCTAGGGGAAAAGGATAATAAGAAATAAGCATAAGACAAAGCATAAGAAAAAGGTTGCCCACTTTGCAAACCTTATACTCTTGAAAAATGGGCTAATTTAATGCTTTAACACCAAACTAACCATGAACAATAACGTGATATGACATGCCATATGACAATGAGAGAAACAAATCAGAGGCCATAAATGTATTTTGAATATGAGAACTTGAATAAATTTAACATTAATTTTAAAATCGAAAACGTTATAGCGTAATCGGAAGGGTGTGTTATTTTCCTTTCAAGGATTACTTGAAAGAAAGATATGTTGAAAAAATTGAAAATATATAATAAAGAAATGAAGGATATTTTTATATCTCGATTAGACACTAGTTTGCCTACCTAATTCTTCACTTATACATGACGATACGAGTAAAGATGTCCCAGGTTCTTCACAATAACTTTAGTTGCTCTGTGCTACTGATGAAGACTTCATAGAAGTTGGTTTGTGCTACAAAAGCATGATATGAAGTTTTCAAATACCCATTTACATGTGATTTAAAATAATACCTTCTGGCAAAGTACATCCGACAATCACGGCTATTTAGGTCATTCAGAACAGAACCATCGATACAAATAAGAAAAAAAGATAATTATTATCCGGCTGATATGAAACTGTATCACTCTCATAAAAACCGAACTAGGATAGAAGCCTTTTACATGGAAGAGCGCCTGTAGCGTCCTGCGTTCGCCAATCACATAGAGAAAGATAAGCAAATGCCTGCATTACCGCGATTATATAAAAGCAGTAATTTTCCTAATAACGGATATAAATGTTCATTGTCTTCGTACCTCCATACCGATTGAGATTAAACTGCACGCAGCATGCAGAGGATTGTAAATTAAAATCGGGTAATTTCAGAGTAACTGTGTAAGTAGTTACAAACAGATGCAAGATCGATCATGTATTTTGCATACTCTGTTATAACTGTTTCGATTTTTTCGTCTTAAATCTTCATCTTTTTGTGTTGGCTATTTTAATCGAACGCTGCATGGACTGATAATTAGAGATATAAATTACCTCCAACGGTGATATTTTTTCGATTTTGAATCGGTGTGTAAGAATGTATTGGTTTTGCGGTTGGAGAAACATTTTATGAACTATTTTTACGTTTAGTTGTTTATAAGTTATTGGAGCAATGGTAATTTCCTTTTACGATATTCTTTATGCTATTACAGAACACATAAAATAATGTTAGTTTTCAGTAGATGAAGTATATGTCGGTCGGCAAATGGATCAAACGTTTTGATGAAAATTGGAGTTACCGCTTGTGTTGAGATAATTTCAATGTTTTAAGTGGAAATGAAATGACAATAATTACCATATTTATTTTAAATTCCAAACAAGGATACTCTGAATTTTTTTGTAGAAGTGGTAGTATTTGTTTTGTGTATTTATATATTCAAATATATATATTTATATATTATATATATATATATATATATATATATATATATATATATATATATATATATATATATATATATATATATATATATAAATATATTTATATATTGTTTTATATATTCATTTGTGTGAAGGGTGTCCGCTTTATCAATAATACATGAAACCTATAAAAATATGTAATTTTTACACACAAGCTGAAGTTAATTGAAATAGTAGTCAATTCTTTGGACCAATCGAATATCAATTATGAATCGATGAATCTTATTTGTTATGTAAGTACTAATCATTTTTTTCAATTATTTATTTTTTTTAATTAATAGTGTTGGCGTTTACTTGATATAAATCCATTAAATTGAATATAAACTAAAATTCAAACACTTGAACTTTTGATTTACACTTTATTGACAACATAGCAACAAAGTATTCTGTTAGCATCTGAAGAAGTCGTTTGTAACGACGAAACGCGTCATGCTATGTTGTCAATGAAGTGTAAATCAAAAGTTCAAGTGTTTCAATTTTAGTTTATATTCAAGTAAGTACTAATAAATGTCTGTGTTATCACTGATTCGTATAATGTAATATCCTTCTCCTTCATTCAATACCAAATCCTAAACGAATTATATTACATATTTAAACTCTCGTAATATAAGTGTGAGCTTCCTTTGGTGTAAAGCTCATGTCGCTGAAATAGTGGATACAAACACAAAAGAGGCATCTATTTTGGCCCCAAAACTTAAACAGGATTCAGTCTATTCAGATTTATTTTCATTATGTAAAGAAAACTGTCGACAGGAATGGATTAATACATATGGTTCTCTGGAAACTGGTCAGTATTATAAAGAAATAAAAAAAAATTCCATTAAAAAGTCCATGGTTCAACAACTGTACAGAAGATAGAAATTTCATAAGAATTATCAGTAGACTAAGAAGTGGTCATGCTAAATCATTAACTTATCTCCACAGAATAGGTAGGAAAGATTCTCCAGTATGTGAATGTGGAGAGAATGGTACATTAGAACATCTTATTTTGCAATGTAGTTACTTCAGGCCTCATTGTACACAACTACTAGGTCGAATATCGAATATTAATAAATATAAACAGCCATATAATCTATGTTTTCTACTATCACTTAAGAATATGGAAATTTGTCGAGCTGTATACAATCATATCATATCAATCAAGTTGGATATTTGATATTGACATGGAGTTTTTGAGGATTGATAGCTTTTTGCAGCTGAGGTGAATTGGGCCATCAATGGGCCATAAAAACACTCGTAATAAGATTGATTCAAACTCGACAAAGATACTTCAAATTGTAAAATTTTATCTACCTTTCAACTTATATTTTCACATATTGTATAGTGTTGGCGTTTACTTGATGTAAATCCATTATAATTGAATATAAACTTGAATTCAAACACTTGAACTTATGATTTACACTTTATTGACTACATAGTATGACGCGTTTCGACGTTACAAACGACTTCTTTAGATGCTTACACAATAAGTCGTTTGTAACGACGAAACGCGTCATGCTATGTATTCAATAAAGTGTAAATCATAAGTTCAAATGTTTGAATTTAAGTTTATATTCAATTTATTTTCACTTTATCATTAAATAGTTAATAATGAAATTTTTAATCTATTATAGGAGCATATTTTCCAAATTTGAGTTCTGAAATTGTTAAATTATTGAGTCATTGAATAGTTATTGTATATTTTTAGATATTTGTGTATAGATATAATTAAGATATCATATATCCTTTTGGCTATTATAGGTTGGCTATATTTGATAAGGCCAAATTCTTTCAAATAAAAATAAAATCCTTCTCTCCCTTCGAGGATAAGAGGGTGGGCATTGCATGGTAGGTATATAAAAAAAATTAAAAATAATAATTTAAATTTTTTTTTCTTCAACTAATCACTATCACCTGAGTTCATCAATATGAAAGCCAACTTCATAAGAGGCGATTAGGAGAAGAAGAAGAAAATATGTGTTTCACTTCAACCGCGTGTAAAGTTTAATGCATCCCTTTTTTGTCCAAAAGGCATTTCGTGTTTAATATGGGTGAATATATTGTGAAAATTTCTATTATTAATGTCCTATTAATATTATTACTACGACGATTATGAAATATCGCGTATGTCTTCGACGAATTATATCCGAAATTCAAATTCGCTCATCGGCGATGTGAAGGAAGTCGTTCAAGTTCAACTTTCGAATAAACTAAAATACCCACATAATATTCCAACCTATTATTCAAATATTACTTATGACGTGTACACCTTATCGACGATAACACGCACCAAATATGGACTCCCCATACGGGCTGAAGGACTCGACATCCTACGCTCTTGAAATGCCAAGAATCACAAGGAATATCGCTGCTTGCGCCATTTCTATCAACGATATAGGAACTGTTTTACTCCATTATATTAATAGGCGCTACTTATAACAAGAACTGTCCAAGAACCTGTTACGTAAGAAGATATGCAACCATTTCATACTAAGTAAGTCTATACTTCTGGTGCATGTCATGGCATCTGTACCACATGAGGAAGATATGCAAATTTGCTATTTTATACTTTCTTCTAATGGTTTGCCATAAATAGCGGCTCATTCTCGTCGCTCCGTGATTAGTCGCAATATTGATTCCAGAAGAATTTATAACCTATTCTTACTAATAAAAACAAAACGGTACTGAATAAAATAAGAGTACCTGGGTACTTGCATAATTTGAATTTCAATGTTTCGATCTGTTTACAGAGTAGTTGTTGATTTAATATTGAACTTTCCGGATGATAAACTTGTTATTTTCTGTTTCAAGAATATTTTATCGTTACTTGAAGTGAAATGACAAAGAAAATACTGTTTTGAAGATTCACAAACTTTTATTCAACAAAAGTGACGTCCCACAAATTGGTTGAGGCACTTTCGCGGCCAGTCATTGAACTAGGGTTGTCCTGGTTCGGGTCTAAGGGCCGTCGTCGGTTGGAATTTCTTCCTAAGCACGAGTGGCGAGCTTCTTCAGAGGTCGTTCCATTTCTGATTCTGGAAATTTTTTGATGAGGATTCGACAGTCTTCTTGCAGAATCAGAAATGCAACGACCTCTGAAGAAGCTTGCCACTCGTGCTAGCGCAACTCGTGCTTAGGAAGAAATTCCAACCGACGTCGGCCCTTAGACCCGAACCAGGACAACACTAGTTCGATGGTGACGTCCGTTTCACCATTGCAATGGTACCATTTCAATGGCTAATTCACAGTGGAGACTCCAAAAAATAAAACATGACGTAAAACTGAACGTCAATTGTAAAATAAAATTGTGTAAATCTAGAAAACTTTAGTTCTTTACAATTCTGAATCTTTTTAAAATTTTGAAAACCAGTTTCTTTAAAGTTATAACAATAAAGTATCATATATTTTGGGGACTTATTGACGTTTTCTTAGGAAGATGTGCCAATGTGCACATGAGTTGTTAGAAGCGATTTCTTCACTGCAGCATACGAAAGCAACTGAACCTCTTGGAGTGGTTACATTAATGACCTGCTACACCCCCAGACTCAAATGAGCTGAATTACATTTATGGGCAGATAGCGAAAGAAATTCGTTTCTATAACTTCTGTTGGATATTAAATATTAAGAAATGTCTCAGGAATGTTTTGAAATACGAGTAGGTAGAGAAATCAAGAATGGTGATATAATCGGATGCTTGTAAAAGATATCTCAGGATTTCCCCAGGTTTTAATTTTAATCAAATTATTGATATGACTATTTGCCTTCGAAAATTTTGAGATATCTCTATGAAACAATTTGATTGAATAACATACTCTAGAGCTATGTCCTTTCCGAAGTTGTCTTCATATTTCCTAAGATAGAATTTAAATTTAATTCTTATTGAAAGCTTCAAATTTTGAAATTACATTCCACAATAAGAAGTTACCTTGATATGGACATTTGGTTTCTTTTGAATGACTAGACGATTTCGAATGTCAATAGGCTTAAAAATAGGCTTAAAAGCTGAAAGAAGGTAGTTATCCCATAAAAATGTTGGAAAATCAAAATTTAATCGATTTTATCTCTCCACAGAACTTGGGAAATAAATGATGATTTTCCTGGGAGAACGAAGTATTTTTCGAAACGAAAATTTTTGGTAATTTCAAAGAAACTGCTGGTAACGGATTAAGACTCAAAACAAATTAAAATATTTCTTCAAAAGTTTCTTATTTTTATGTTAGGAACTTTGTATGTCAAATGTATCTTTTGACAAGTATTATTTGATATAGAAAACTCATATTATTCGTTAAATGTTTTGAAAATTGTGACAATACATTTGAAAATAGCTCTGGCGTTCAATAAGAAAATTTCTCGTACTTCAATAAGTTATAGTCATACAAAAGTCAATCGGAAATATGTATTCCATTTTATTGCGGCTTCTACGAAGATCTTCAGAAGTTATTGGCGGCGAACTATAATAGGGCTGCAAGCCTCATCATTTTTAATTATACATTTCAATAATAACGCTCTTTAACGCAGTTAAAATGAATATAATGACGAAGAAAGGAAATTACCTTCTTCGTACATTGTAATATTCCGAGCGTTGTCTCAGATAAGTGCTATGGGAAAATTCCAACGTATCCCAATTACTCCTTTATATATGAAAAAATACAAAATAGCTGTATGAGTAATAATTCCTATATCAATTATATATTTTTGAACGCCACAATGTATTCTTAGTGTTCGCAAATATTGTGCTATGACCTCAAATTGATTCATTTCTGAAAATCCAGAATATCAAACTCAATCTGAAGTCCTTACCACACTCAAATAAGATATGATTGAATAAATACATTTATTGAGTAATTATTGGCATATTACATTAACATTTATAAATGAGGAGAGGGAAGTTATAGGGTTTTCAACCTTCTTCAACCATCAAAAAAGATATAGAATAATCAAATAATGATCAAATAAGATATAGAAATCTGCAATGCATTATTTTTCAAGGAAACTCGAAAGGAATATTTGTTTTTTGAGATGAGCGTTTTTCAGCGATAATCAGCGATAATGAAAAAGATAATTAATATTCCTTTTATTTTCAAAACTCAAGTTTGCCCTGCTACATTTTCAAATCTCTGAAAAAAGTGTTGATTTGAGTTGATGAATCAAATTGTATTCAAAGTAGGAGGAAAATGTTTACAATATTGTTTGCCATGGAAAATGAATGGAATTGTATAATTTCATCAAGAGAGCCTTATCAGCGATAAGTGTGTAAAATGAACGCTTTGGCAGGTAATTATGAGTTCCTTGATCAGGAGATGTCCATAATAATGGAAACTAAAACAGCTGTTGAAAAATAACAAAAATGATAACATTCATTTTAGCAATAGCTATTACAAAATCATATATACATTTAGGTTCAAAATATGTTATTTTCAATTATATGTTTAAAACGAACTTAGCTAATTTACGCTTGAATAATTTAAGGTCACTAATTGTTTTTATGAAGCTAGGCAATTTATTAATTGCGTTGAATCCTTCATGAAATATACTATTTCTATGTTTGGAAAGCTTACAAACTTGCATGTAAAAATTGTCAGCATTTCTTGTATTATAACTGTGCACATCACTGACACATGTTACATTTTTTATTATTAATGTGGAAACAATTGTGTTTAACTATAAATATAAATATCTATGTACTCTCTGTTTGACTGACATTAGTTCTAAACAGTTAAGCATGCTTTGGATTGAAGTATATCTATAAAATTTTAAAATTGTTCGCAAGGCTCTATTCTGCAACTTTTGTAACTGTTGAGTTTTTTCTTAACTCAATCCCAATAACAGAGTGGAACAATATTCGAAGTGTGGCATTATTATTGACTTAAGGAGAAATAATTTTATATATGTATTTAGATTTTTTTCCAATTCTATTGGGAAACTTGATTTTCTTTGAGATTTTAGACGATATGAAGTTAACATGATCATTGAAACCCAATTTCTCATCTAACATATCGCCTTATAAGTATTTAACAAGTTTTACCCTTTCAATGTTCTGGTTTTCAATTGTAATACTTATATTTTCGTTACTAATTAGCTCAAGAATTTTACTTGTACCAAAAACTATAAATTTAGACTTTGTTACATTCAGCGATTAACTGTTATCGCTTAGCCATTCATTTATTGCTGCCAAGTCTCTATTGATCTTCATAGTCTGGATATTTTTACCACTAACATAAATTATTGTATCATCTGCGAACAATCGTATAGAGCATTTTTTTACTTGCAGAACAATATCATTAATGTATAAGGAGAATAGCAGTGGACCTAAGACCGTACCCTGAGTACGCCAAAATCAACTCCAATGCTGTCGAAAAGAACACCATTGAACTTAACTTTCTGAAATCGCGAATGTAAATAAGAATTGAACCATTACTAAAACCTTCTAAACTAAAACCTTTCAAACTAAACCTTCAAAACCAATTTTATTGAGTTTTTTAATCAGCAATGATCTAAAAGTTTCGAACGCTCTTTTGAAATCCAATAATACTATAATCACTACCTCTCCTTATCTATAGCTCTATACCATTCCTCACATATACTCAACAGTGCTACACAGGAGGAATTTCTGTTGAAACCAGAATGTAAGTCAGAAATAACTGAATGTTTTTCGCATAATTCTAGAACCTGATTTTTAACAACGTTCTAGAATTTTTTCCTATGGTGGAAGAAGATTTATAGGTCCAAATTCCTCCAATTTGACAGTGTTTCAAATTCTAGGCACTGGTATTATCAATGAACATTTCTATTCATTTGGAAAGATTCCATGAGTCAGTGATGTGTTTATCAAATCTAAAAATCTATTTCCAGAAATGTCAAAAGCATCTTTCAAAATCTCAGCAGTTATATCATACTGTTACAAAAATATTTCGTTTGAGTTGTTACAAATTACGTCTATCCATTTCGACTATAAAATCTTTTCACAAAATGAATAACTGACTCTCCTGAAATCACATCGTAACTTCCAGAGGATACAGATAAAGTTCGATAACTATTTTCAAATTGAATACGAAATGAAAAATGAGCGAGGTAGCTCATTATCATTCTCAAATTAATTCTAAATAGATGTTGCATAGGAACATGGATGTTACATTAAATTAATTCCAGTACTGACATTAGAATTCGAGAATGCAGTATAATTCTTCACAATTTGTGTTTGAATTAGAATAATATCTAGGCACATCTGTCGTAAGATTCATTGGGACATGAAGCTGAATATTTTCTGGAATATTATCTCAACATTAGAGTGTGTTATCAACAAAATCATCAGTGGTTTGAATAAATAATGTAAGACTCAAATTCATCTAATGTTGTATTGCAACATGCAGTTTTACAGCTATACTAAATGTGTACTTTTTTGAGCATACTGGATTAGATAAGATATATAACATTTCAGTTAGCTTTTAAAGAAGACGCTCAATAATTTAAAAACAAATACGTACTAAATTTCAAGAAACTGGAAAGTTTACGTTCACTAAGTACCAAAGTATATATCGAACAAAATTTTTGATAATGTCAATTGACTGTTACACTTTATAGTGCAACGATGTTAAATCTATCGTATAACTAAAAAGTACTTGGCACAAAAATTGGTTTGCATTCTATGAAATTGAAAGATATCATGTTTATTTCCATATTGAACCGAAATAGCGCAGTTGGTAACTCAAATCTATATATCGAGTATCACAACAATTGTCAGTGTGGCAGTGGCAAAGTTACGATGTCACAGTTACTTGTAACTGTGATAGCGACATATGCACTACTGATTTGTTCACTTATTATTACAGTAATTTGTCAAAGATGTTGGATATTCATGAATCATCTTAGAATATTTTACACTGATACATTGAATTTTCCTACGGAATTGCAGCAAAAATTTATATATTATGCATTGTTTATCCTGTTCAGATGACTATCTGTTTTCTATAGAACTTTTAGCCTAATCACTGTAATCACTTCCACTTATTACTGTTATTTTACTAGTTTAGAGTTTTCCTCGCCTAATTGTTATGCGATTGATTTCCTACGAACAACTGAATAAACAATGAAAATAGTACAAAAAATAAATGAGATAAGAATCTCCTGTTATTATAAATAGATATAAAACAAAGTATGTGATTTTGCAATAACTTTGTATCACCTTATATATTCGGTTGACCTATCCACTATAATTCCAAAAATTATGATTCATTGGGTATTTTTTAGCATGTTATAAATGGACCGATGTAAAACAGCCAACAATAACATGATGGGACTGCAAAGTGTGAAAAAATACCGTTTCCCAGAATCCAGCCTTAGTTTGAACACAGCGGAATATATTACGGGTTTCTATGTACACATTGTGAATATAAAAAATACAAACAAGCGTTTGCGTATTCACCGAAGTTTAATTTGAATAAACGACGTGAGAAAAAATAAAATGTGCAGGTAAGGTATTTAGCGTGAGACAATTTTCCACAGAACAATGACTAAGGAGAAACGTACATGAAGATGCTCAGTACTGAATAGAAAATGTTCATTGCTGTTTAATAGTATCCATATATTTATTTGGATTATACTCATACCGTCAATATCTATATATATCAACTGTTAAAACCATCTAACACACTATAACGGTGTTATCGTCTTTCCTACTAAAATACATTTCTGGTTGCCACTGGTATATCTCCAAAAACTCTACTAACTGCCAGAGTCTTCCAGAATTTTCGATTCTTCAATGGGAAAGCCCTGCTAAATACACCGATACATTTTCACGATATTGTCAAATTTCACGATAATGTCAAATTTCGACCGCAAATTTTCAAAAATATCGTTAAATTTACTGAGGATATTAGTTTTAATTTTCGCCGCATATTTATCAAACACTGTGAATAAAACCTACTTAATAAACTTAATTATATCTTCAGTTACTACATGCATCGTTTATTTAACTAATTCATAACAAATCAGATTTCAGTGATGAAAATAAATAAATATAAATTCAATAATACATTATTTGAATAATTATTATATTATTCATTTAATATATTATTTGATTTTTATATAAATTGAAAACGAAGTAACAAAAAGTTATATTCTTGAAAGAAAGAGCAAATATCTCTGCACATCCTGTGAAAGAAATCTGAAATGAGGCAATCATGAAAATTTAACGGTATATCATATTCCGTAATCCTGAAGAAATTCAAACAGCTCAAATCACAATCTGATAGATTAAAGAACGGAAATGCGTTGTCCTCTGAGATGTTTGATACCTCTAATTATAGATGATGTAAAAATCATCTACTTCATTAATTTTTTGCGTTACTAATAACTAGAGATGCATAAGCAGATAATTAAACTCTTCAAATAGTTGGTAGTTTGATTAGATAAAAACTTTAGTCAAATAGGAAATGTTATTACATGATATAATGCAGAAATTATCTCTCGAAATATCAGTATTAATCTAATAATTAGTTCGTATTATTTATTCAAATGAACTCGTCATATAAAAAAAATGTAATACATTACAACATTTATTTATACTCTCATTTTTTGAGATCCGTTTGTCGATGAGATGGGATATAGTAGGGGAAAATTAATAGCAAAATTGCTGAATATCAGTTAAAAGACCACTAGAACTGAAATCACCTCTATTGAACGTTTGGATCAGTCAATATTCAATCAATATCTATTAACTTTCAAGTATCGAGACGTTCCTAACAGTTTCTAACCCGTAAAAGACCTGTAGGGAATTGTCATTGTCATTCGTTGGAAGAAAACATATCACAGAATAGTATCACTATTCTGTGATCACATTGGGACGCCCCCTTCGACTGTCAGCATATAAAAAGGGCTACCAACATCCAATCTCCCTTCTCTGTCAGAGTTCTTCTCTTACAGTTACTTCTATGTTCAACAATCTGTCATTCTAACTTCCATCGAGTAACACAACAACAACCACGTGTTCAATAGTTCGTTCCTTGTAAATAATCATAAATAAATATTTTCAATACAAGTGTCGTTTAATATTTCCACACATAGAATAATGTAACAACCACGCTATAGACCTACTGCCCCTATTCGGAATGTTTTATAAAAGCATTAAACATATAGACAGTGTTTTCTCCTGGGTTTGAAACCAGATGTCCTCAGTTGATTCGTCTACATCAATGCTATACCCTATGAAACTATCAATAATATTACTGAATTGCACTGACAACATGTAAAAATATCGAACATATATTTCCTAGCCCCTGCTGGCAAAGTATTCAAACCTTGCAAACAAAGTGTTTATTCCCCTATTATTATACACTAAATCGAAATAGTTTCATTTATGTGTTGTTAAATGTCGTATACGTCTAAAAGCACAGTTCTTCGATATATTTCTGTCTATACTTATATTATACAGATTAGGTTATGTTCTAGCTGTAGATAAAATTGGTACCTATTAAATTCAATAACAAACATTCGAAGTTGAGTAGAAATACAAGTTATATACATAAGAGTTTGAACACTTTCATAAAACTTCAACATTTCAGTGAGCAAGTATGTAGTTAACAAATGACATATTTGTGCGAATTGTAATTGCTTTGCATACAGAGTGTGCAATGAGCATGTCTAGAGGGCGTTGTATCAAGATAGTTAATGATGCGTGGTCATGTCTTCTTCATAAAACGGACTCTTGAAACATATGACAGGCGATAAGCAAAAACGACTAATACTACTTGGAACTTAAGACATTTGTCAAGGTCGTGACGTTCAAGTATTTCATAGAAATGTTACCACAATGCTTGTTAAACAATTGAAATTTTTAGAAATTGGTTTTCTTGGGGATTATTCTATGGAAGCTAAAGTCATACTTATTTTTAGTTCATTGTATCAACTTGAAGGATTCGTTCGAAATTATTGATTTCGCAATATCATACAAAGAAAATTTAATGATTATAAGGCATGTCTAATTAACAAGATGCATGAAGTCATAGGATGATAATCTTATGAAGTTAACAATAATTTACTATTTATTTTTATATTGTATATATTGGATACACAAAGATTTTAGAGCTATCAATATGATATCACAAATTGAACAGAGTGATATGTTATGCCAATTGGTTCTTTCGACAGAACACTATTTGACATTTGATCGAAGATTTTTGAATGGGAAAATTGTACGTAAATATGATGATATGCTTTAGAGCTAACATGAGAACGATATTCTTTCAATCTTACGTTTTCATTATGAGGACGAAAAAAATTTGTTCACTAATTTGAAGATATGAAGTCTATTCATTCAAGATACTACATTGGGTAAAACATTTACAAAATATGTTATGTTATAAAAAACCTGGCTAAATTTCACAGAAATTATTTGAAACATTCTACTGATGTTGACATTTTCAATATTAACTTTCGAATTGAGCTCTTTATAATGGGTTAGTAGCCCGAAACATATGTTGAGTACATAGAATAATTTTTATGGATTTTAGTCGAGTACTTTTATTTCGATAAAATTTTAGACTTTGACATTCCTAGGTTCTGAGATAACACGTATTAACAAAGGTAATGTTGAGATTTTGTGTATTTTTGATATGAATAAATCAAAACATAATCTTTGATGCCGAAATGAAATGTCTTTGACTTGGATTGTCTTGGATTTCATTATTTCATTCGTTATTTTGATAACTGAATTTATGCTTTATTCGCATACATATCTTTGACGCCTCTGAAATGCTAACATTTGTTCAATATTCTAATGCTGCATTCAAGGCTTCATACCTCTGCAAGATTGTGCCCCATGAGGGGCACAATCTTCATGGGGTTGTGTGAGCCTCCCTCATCAAAACCTCAACAGCAAGAAGTATTAAAATATCTCAAACAGAATATTATATCACATGAAAAAATTATCAGGGCAGGTGTTATTTAATCATTGCATTCATTATTTCTTCTACAATTTCACGAATAATACCAAAAGAAAATTGGACCAGTAGAAAATAATGTTTTATCTTCCTTTTAATTTTCGAAACGGTAATGACACTTGTCGAAAAAGTTCAACTGAAAAAAGTGATTAGTCGCCGTTTCAGAAATTTTCATTTAATAAACTCATCTTGCATAAATGCCAGTCCTTTGTCGGCAAGTCCTTGACGCCTAGTAAGTGCACTAACTGTAAAAACTACATAAATACAGAAAGAACACTGGGAACCTTGTAGTAAACACGGAATAATAAAAAAATAACCGCAATGAATATAAAACTGTGCTGGTATTTCAATTATAGTTCTTGATCTTTATCTTTATGCCTTCAAACGTGCCTCTGCATTCTGCTACGAAGATGAGACAAATCAGTGACAGAATCGTGATGTCCCCATGTCTGTTATTTCAGATTTCAGAGTTTGTTGACCGAATCATCCATTGTTTCTTATATGAACCATGATATGAGGTTATAAATAACGAGACTTTATGGGAATATCACTGTTATTGAAGATGAGGGTATACTTTCAAGAAAAATGAAGTTATTTTAGTTATGAAAGAATGGAGTTTCTTCGTTTAATTTGATTTTAATGGCTCTTGATTCGAAAAAAATAATAAAATTTAGTTTTTCCGCTAATTTTGTATTTACGTTGTGAAATTGTTGGCTTTTGAATATTTTTGTACTTCTGAGATTTTTTCAAATTGAGTAATAAAATTCATATTCCATATTGAATTCATATTCACACAAAATACTTGATTGTTGTTTTTTCCTATAGTTTTGTTTTGTCGAAATCTGGTGTTTTATATGAAATTCTCAAACGTTTTTTCGACTCGATTTTTATTCCAATTTTCTTCACATTATCTAAGATTCCTGACATAAAAACAGTGAATGAATGGAATATTTAATGAATTGTTTCTAATTTCCCAACCGGAAGTTATGAAAATTTGAGCCTTTTCCTTAAAATTGCCTTCAGTGTAGGAATTTTGGATCTATAAAATCGAATGTTATTATTTTGAGACAAATATTAATAAAACTAGAAAATAGATCATCATATAAGCAGAAAAAATTTTCACATACCTATTTCCATTTTAATTAATGTTATTTATTCATACAATCAATTCACTTCTTTCATAAGTCTTGATGGAACAGAATCAGTTAATATAATAGTTCAATGCCATCTTTCATAAAACATAGTGTCATTTAGTAACAAAAATATTAATTATGATATATTATGCTCTCTTTCATAGCATTATAAGCTACTGCATAATTGCATGGGGGGAGCCTATAAAAATAATCTGGATCAACAACAAAAAATACAGAATAGATTATTAAAATTCTTTTTCAAAAATCAGTTTATTGAAAAGAAACTCATGACTTTACATCAGCTGTTTTCTCTGGAAAGTTTTAAGTATTACTATAATGATCCTGAAAATATTCATATAAACTCAGCTAGTAAAACTAGGCATAAAATAATACCACTGCCAAGGGTACATAGGACTGTAATCGACAGGAGTTGTTGCATAAAAGCAATATAAATTTTTTAATCAACTGCCAAATAATTTAAAAGATTTATATATAACTAAAAAAAATCATCTAATAAGAAATTAAAAGAGTGGGTAAACGAAAACATACTGTTGTGAATTGAACTAAATATTAAATATTATGTATAGAAAATAAAAAAGAATATTTTATTTAATGTTATTTATGACAATTTTACTTCCATCAACTATAACATATGTTTATTACCAAGGTATAGAAAGCCAAATGAAATGAGAATGAAAAAAATAAATTAGTGTATGAAAGGTATTGTATGAATGAGTGATGGCTGGAAGATTTTTTGTGTGCTTACACACGATAATCTAACCGGCATTATGATTTTATTATTATTATTCCATTCCTTTTTTTTTCTTTTTCCTTTTTTTTTGTAATCCAGGCCTGCGAACAGGAAATATTATTTTCCTCTGCAGGATTTGCGGCGCTGTTTCTGTTGTTTTATTTTGTTTAATAATTGTACTTGAGATTGCCTGTAAATGTTCCTATGTAACTCTGTATTTGAATAAATAAATAAATAAATAAATGAATTCCAAGTACTATTACTCGAAAAAATAGTGGTTTCTGCAGTTTTTCAATTGTCTTAAATTCCAAACTGAGACATAATTAATAATTTGAATGCATAGCACTAAACGATATCATTTATTAAGATGAAACTTTCTAGCAAAAGTATAAACTATAAAAACTGTTTGGTTATGTTATTTCCACACGTGTATAATATAATTTTAAACTATTTCTTCATCAATCAAATATTCTCGTAATTTTCCAGGTAATATTACAAAATGCCTTCGAAGTAATTTTATTATTTTTATTTATTAAATTTTCCCATTTTTCAATAACGTTTTCCTTTAGTAGTTACTTCTATCAATCATGATATCTACAAACATGATCAAAATTATACAAATATTCAAGATTAAATGAGTCTCTTTAATCAAGGTACACGTCAGCAGGTATTCAGTGATATAAAAACGTCTTGAAGCCTTCAAGAATGTATGTTATTAATTGGCATTCATAGAATATGCAAATTGATATTGAAGAGAGGTAACAAGATAAGTTAAAGGAATATCAGGAATTTGCACCTGTAAAAACTCAAACGTAACGTCTTGAAATTGAAAGTATGAAATCTTCAGAAGCTAAATAAACGCAGAACGGTAATTTGGTAACGAACAATTGATTTAATTGATTGTGGAAAACAGCAGGTAGAAAATTTGTATTATAAATGCTACAAAGATTGAAGAGGAGTGTTCAATTATGCAATGAGTTTTACCACGGTCGTTTCGCTGCAAAATCCACTGAACATAAATTAAGGATGCTATGATGGCATAATTACTCTGACTAGTGATGTTGTAAACATGCTAATAAAACTAGTTAGTCAAAAATACGATTTAATACATGAAAAATGCAAAATATGCTCTGAAAGTGCATTACTTTGGTTCACTTCTCCGATTTCAAGGTCGTTGTGGATATTAAACAGATTATCATCAAAAACCGGTCGAACATTTTTGATTTGCTGCTATTTCAACTTTGCAAAAATTAATATACATGACCAATGCTTAAATATCAACTCAAAGAAAATATTTTTATTCACTAATTGAGTGCTATTTTTGGAATTCAGACAAATAAAATCAATTTATATCTGAAAATTATTTGAAAATGATATTTTTATTGTTCATTAAATAGAAGAATCTGCAGAGGATTAATATCGATTATCATCAATACAGGATTAACAATCTTAGACTCTAGAATCAGTCATGAAAATAAAAGAAACTGAATTCCATGGAAAAGATTTACAAATGTAATGTTGAAAAATTAGAGTGATCACAAAAATAATATTAATATATCAACTTCTTGAACTTTTCACTAGTTAATCAGAAATATGAAATCGTCTTCTTCTGCACGTACAATTTTTAAGAGACGATGAAGTTTATTCTCACGATATAATAGGAATTGGTTTGTTAAAAATAAAATGAACCAGACAAAATATTTATATGGAGCATAAGAGTAAAGACCGAGGTTTATCTAACGGAATTCTGCTTCCGAAATATGGGAACTGCTTCATATTTGATTTACAGCCGTGAGAAGGCTTTTTAAATTTTTTTCGCAGGTTTCATGGTGAACAATTTTGTGTCCATCGATGTATGAAGATGTATTGATAATTATGATAATTCTGACATTTTGATGTAGGTATCTGTGGACAATCTTACTCATATTATATTGAAAGAGATACAATGCCTTGAGTATACCGTTGGAAGGTTTATTTCCGACTGTATAATATTATATCGTTGTTATTTTTCGAGATATTGTAACATAATGTTACAATAATATTATAGCGTTTGTTACAATATCTCGAAAAATAACAACGATATAATATTTTGCCGTTTCTAGACAATAGGTGTAGGATGTTTTCACCCTTACTTCTACAAGAATTCTTCTAGACCTTTGTGCCCACTGTTAGATTGTTTGCTTTCCTTCTTCTTTTATTTCTCGTTCCCAGGTGTTCTTTGGTCTTCTTTTCTTTTTTTTTAGGTGTTTTACTTCTCCAAATCGTTTGAACTTGAACTGTGATCTCAAGTTTGCAATTATATTTTCAAAAATCAAGGTTGATTGTTTGTTGTTTTTAGAAAAAATGGCATTACAAAAGTTAACCGTTATGATTTATATTGAAACGGTTTGCGAATCTTTATAATTATAACTTTTTATCGGTTATTTCTGGCAGTATGACGTAAAATAGGAGTAGATTGAAATATATGTTTTGTGATCTAGAATCAAATTCATTTTACATTGATTCTAGTATATTATATGATATTTTTCCTTATATATATATATATATATATATATATATATATATATATATATATATATATATATATATATATATATATATATATATATGACGATAGTTTTTGTTATTTTGTTTTTGTAACTGTCGTCACAATGACAACAGTTTTCTGTAGTGTTCGAATGAAATGTCTACAAAGCCTTACACTTGCAGTACTGTTGTCATGAGTAGAAATCTAGAACGCTAGGGAGAGTTTATACGACTTTTCTCCGATAGAGGGAGTTCACGTGAATTTTCACTGAGAACTATTCCCCTCATTCTGGTATAGGAACTATGGGTGTTTTGAAAGTCATCCATTCTCGATTGATAGATTAATTGATGATTATTAATAGTGATGGAACAATTGAATCCCATTATCATTCAACAAGATCGATGAATTTTTCGAAACTCTCTTAATATTCACTCTCGAAAGTGATGGGTTCGTTCTCGTTGACAACATTTGTGTAGACAGCTCCCTGAGAGTTTCATTTGAAATATTTTGATATTTCGATTAAGAGACACAGTATTTACTATATATGTATATTTAGGTATATATATATATATATATATATATATATATATATATATATATATATATATATATATATATATATATATATATATATATATATATATATATATATATATATATATATATATATATATATATATATATATATATATATATATATATATATATATATATATATATATATATATATATATATATAATATATAAATATAATAGTTAATATTATGTCGGATATTTTCGAAAGATTTGTGTTGAATAACAAAGCAAAATATGTCTTTTTTTCGGAAAACATTGAACGAAAATAGGAAAAAAATGTTTCTGTCATTGGCACTTCTCTTGTTTCTCTTTTCAAACAAGGAATTGATTTAAGTTGGACGAGTCAAACGCGTTGTTGGAAATTCAGATATGCCAAACTCTCAGAGTTTTGCAAAAATGTAAGACCGGTATAAAATCGCTTAATTTTCTTTCTAATATTGGTACTGGCAGTTTATCCCATAATTTTATTGAACTCTCTCCTAAAGAAATGTAAGAAGCTCTTGCACTCTCACAAATCCATCATGTAATGGTTTCAATCCATATTCGTACCTCAATTAGTTTTAATAAGCACAGCTCTTGAAACGCCGTTTTGCATATCAAATTGCAACACAGTCACACGAAAGCCCGATCTTCAGAAGAATATGCTTCTAAAAAGCTAGTTTTTCAGATACCGAGTCCGCATCTAGATTTTTTCTGTATGAATATGTACGTGAAATTTATGCTATGTCTTCGTGAGAATTACACTTTTTGTTGTAACAATTTTAAAAATATCTTTTGCTCTATAATTAAAGAGTAACGCCTCTTGCTAGTTGAAGAATTTCACACCATTATTTATACCTTCCTGCTTTTTTCAAATTCTCATCCTGCAATTTTTTCATTGAGAGCTAAAAACGAACGGTCTGCTTTATGAATCACATGATTATGTCAAGCATTTGCGATTTTGATAATGTATATTTAGATGTATTAATGTTTCATTTAGAACTCGGTGAGGCCTTGTTCGAATTTCAGGTTAGACATGAATTTTACTATTTATTAGATTAACAGTTTGTCGGAATGAAATTTTTTAAAGCGTCTTTGCTGAAACTAGTTCATATAAGAGTCTTTTCAAAATTCTTATAGGTAGTTCTTGAATTTGAAGCAGTATGCGAACAGTACTTCATTTGAATATCAAAGTTTAAAATGACGAGAACGTTCCTTTCGTAATATATTCCAAATTGATCACGAGCTTTCGTAAGATCTTCAAAAAATGATACACCAAAGTCCATTAACAGGTTCCTAATAATAAAAGTGAAAGAGACATCCGTTTGGTATGTAAACAGTCTGCCAATGGTTTTCACAGTTACGACTACCAACAATAGTGTATTGAATAGGCGGAATAATAATTCTTTAAGACAGGATAGGAGTTTCTTTTGAAGGTGGTCTCGACTCCGAAGACTCGTCTTCAACTATGTAATATGCGTATTAAAACGTTGTATCTTGTTTGATTTTCGGTAAAAAATTTCGAAGAGATTTAGCGAGTTCAGTTACTGAAGAAATCATAAGTTTTGAATGTTTTTTCATGAATTTTGTAACACAGACTGTGAACTACCCTTTACACATAACCCTTCCAAAACAACGGAATTATTCCACTTTCGAACCCAACATCTTTCACTATATATGGAATCATAAAGGTGCGTACAGACATGAAACATAAATTTTGTATCGTAACACTGTCGCGTGACAATTGTTTGTTATGTATAAAATTAACTGCTTGTCAAGGAATATAGTGTATCGATACACCCTCGGTATATGCTACAGTTGCCTCTTTACAAGAGAAAAATTGTATTTTTTTCAAGTGTAATGAAGGTAACTGCAGCAAATTGGTACCATGGTTCTTTGTTATTTTGCTTTGATTAATAGCTACAAAAAATATTGTTTTTCTGCATTGAGCTACTATTTCCCCAACTTTACAGTAAGTAAAGTTGGGGAAATTGGGGAAAATAAACAAAAAACTAAGTCGTGACTGTGCACCGTAATTGTCTACACATTGTAAAAGTTTTGCAGCATCAATACTTATCCTTTCTTTGACGCGGTGTTTGAATGCCAACAAACTACGGGATACCCCGATGTTACACTGTTACTCAGTACGTTCCGTCTGACTTGTCACGCGATAGCATTACGATAAGTTTTGCTCTATGTGTGTGCGCACCTTTAGGCGACGTTGCCTTGATATTTCTCTTCGGAATATAGAGATTACGAATCATCAATTCTCACATATCACCAAATTTGCAATGAGGTTTAAAATTATTACATTTTTTGAAATGAAATTGATAAAGGTAAATTAGTTTTGATTGTTTTTTTGCACTTTCAAAGGGTGTTTGAAACCATTGATTGAAAATTCTTTTAGGTAAGCTGAAAAAATAAGTATGAGGGGCAGTGTTCATGAGTAGTTTATATCATTCTTATCTGATAGGTATCAAAAAGTCAAATTCGGTAATACTTCATTGTCAGCTATTAAAACTACATACAGTGCTCCCCAAGGGACGGTCCTTGGGCCGTTCCTTTTCATTTTATATATCAATGATATTGTAATATACATTAAGAATTGTAAAATTTCTTTGTTTGCGGACGATACTATGATTTACATTTCTGGCTCGGATGTTGTTACAATGTTCAGGCAAGTTAATCAGGATTTGAACAGACTATATATTTGGCTCTGTGACAATAGTCTTATAGTGAAGATTAATAAATCAAAATACACCACCAACAAAATATAAATTGAGTAACACTGATATTAAAAAATCAGAACTCAAACTTGAAAATAACTCTTTGGAACGTGTTCACGAAATGAAATATTTGGGTATAATGACAGAAGAATGTCTGAAATTCAAGTCCCATGGTCAATATATCGCCAATAGAATGTAGAAAAAAGTTGTTTAATACTAGGCTCTTACTTTTTAGATCTATCGTATTGCCTCACATCGAGTATTGCGTGTCACTGTTGTTTAACTTAAAAAAAATTCAATTGAACGCTTACAAAAATAGGGGCCTGAGAATAGTTTTTGAGTGCAATAGACCTCTGTCAAGAAAATGCTTGATGTTTGTAGACTAATGAATGTGAATCAATGTATTATTTATAAATCCTTAAATTTTATTTATAAAATTAAAAATGATATGCTGTTATGTTATTTAAACGAAAACCTACAATTTAAATGTGATATGCATAATCATGAAACGCGGCATCAAAACGATTTTTATTTAAATACGTTCCATACAACTATCAATATCACTTTTCATTAATGCTATAAGGTAGTTTAAAAGTGTATCCACAAAGTTTTAGTCAATTTTTGAAAAAATTTGAATGAAAGGATGCTTATAATTGAACATACGGTATACTTCGCCATTTTGTCAATATGAGACAATGAAGCAATGTTCCCATATTTGTCTTACGCCTAATAACAATAACTGCTTGAAATGTGTAATCCAAACTGTAAATGGATTTCGAGTCATTCTTACTCGTCAAGAATTAATTTTTATAACAGGATTCCTAAGGCGCAAACGATGATGATGTCAGCTCTTCAATTTTCAAACGGAGAGGATAACGCCCGATCCCGTGTACAGTTAAGATCAAGCAAACAGTACTACCAACTTTAGGAGTAGGTAGGTTTTGTAATATGATTATTGTTCTGTTTTCCAATTTGATTCAAGGTGTTGTGTTATGTAATGCTTCGAATTTCATGACGAATTGAAGAAGGATTTACAGATATATCTTTACGACAAAGAAGAATATTGAATTTCGGAGTACAGTTATGGTAACCAGAGATATGTGTTTTGTATTTGGAAGGCTGAAATAATTAGCGAACCTGAGTACCAAAATGCCGATATAAATATGTTGATTTCAGTTATATAACGGGATTTGAAATGAAATATTATGGTTGCAGTATCTTCAGCTATAATTAGTGTTATTTTAGGAGATCAGCAGTCTTGTACAAGCACTTCTTGTACAACAATGTTTTCTGAGACTCTAACATCGTAAAGAATTGAAATATATGTGAGGTTTTGTCTGTTATATTTGAGTTGGTAATTGTACAACTAACTGTTGGTAACACTGAAACAAAGTGTCAGAAATTTGTATATCGCACAGATAATGCACAGAAGTTCATGTTTATCAATTTCTTTGAGTATTCAAGTCGAAAAAATATGTAAATACTTTGAGGGTAAGATGTTGAAACATTATGATTAATTTATCTTGAATTTAGAGTAAGAAGCAAGCATTTTTCAGCTACAATTCAAAGCTTCAACTTCATGCAGATATAGAAGACAGAACAAAAATCATTTACTTTTCCTTATCATTTGAATTTTTCGAACGATGTGTTTAATGATCATTATTTGAAATGAAGGTTACCTAACCTTACAAAAAAATACGCTGAATCATTTCAAAAGATTCACAATTTTCATATTCAGAAAAGATTGTTCAAGAAATCTCTTTTATATTATTATTGCGTTGTGCGCAGGAAAACAGCGGAATATTTTTAATTGATAGCTAATATTGAAATTTAAATTGTTATATTATTATAATGATAATACGACAAATTTTGAAAATAATGTTTTTAGATATATTTATGTAATATTTATGATGTTTTATCCATAATCCAGGTTACAGTAATATATTTACTTCGTTATGAGAACTGTTCTCATGACGACATTTCGGCTAAGTTCAATTGAATAATCGAGCGATTCTATAAATTCTATTTAAGGCAATGGAAATCATACAGAAAATAACGATATCGAAATATAATTTATATAATGAATACTATAATTTGACGTCCGGCTTTCATGATTCCGAAATTAGCCTCAATGAATTATTTTGCGCGAATTGGCATGCCGATGCAGCTTTCATATAAGCCGTTGTCATTTCTCAAAGCCAGATTATATTCACTCGAAGTATTTCTCCATCTGCAAATCGCCATTCACTGTCCGCAAGTATAACCAGAGTTTCATAACCAGAGTCGTAGGTACATTGGTTATTTCTTTGGGTTCATTTTATCACAGTTAATTTTTGGAATAGTGCTCTATTGGTCCAAAAAACACAATGATTCTTCTAGAAATAGCATAAAACAATGCAGGATTGTCCCCTAATTATGAACTATATCGTTAATTTCGATCCATCAATACGCCAAAGTATCAGTCATACGAATATATATATATTATTGTTTTTAGCTTCAGAAACCTGCAACGATATTCTATATTCTTCGATTTCTTATAATAATTTTTATCAAGTATCTACTACAAGTAAATTACGGAATATGTTGAAGAAATGATGTAGGCATAGATCCATACGAATCTACAGACTTACTGAATCGCATTATACGTCTAAATATAAAGGCAATTTTCTAATTCTGCAGTATTCCTGGTAAACCTCATGTTGTCTCATTTCGGAATGAGCGAAAGTCTCTTCAAGAAGAATTCAAAGTGGCCTATCTTGGTCGTGACGTTACAGAAAGGAGAAGAGCTATTACTGGTTCTAATCAAAAATATCAAAGTTTCATAGGAAATATTTTATTCTCTAATAAATTCAATGGACGACGAATCAATTCTGTGATAGTTCATATTTAAATGAGAGGTAATAACAAATACTTGTCTAAAAATCACTGACTGAACAATTGTTTATTCGACTAGTTTTCTAGACTGACATTCTGACATTCATTCGCCGTAAAAGGCGAAACTAGTCGAATGAAGAATTGTTTTGTCAGTGATTTTTAGACAAGTATTTCTTATTACATCTCCTGCTTATTACATTCTCTGTTTCCTCATTTTTGGCGATACAATAAAATTTCTCCTTTATATATTTTGTTTTGGAATATGTGTTTCAAAAGAGCTTAAATCAACTTATTTCAATAAATTAACTCACTAGGGTAAACACTATATCATTTGCTTGAAAGGTAGGCAAAATTCACAAATTGATGTTTTTATTGCACCACCAAAAACGAGAAAATATTAAATGAAAATATTCTTATGGTTTTTACACTAATAAACTTATTTGTTTGAAGGTAGGATAAGCGCGTCACTCACTGCAGACTCTGGCTTATAGTTTGATTTTTGAAATGATAATAATTTTAATCAGCAATCAGTAATTAAAAATAAGAGAAATTGTTTACTCTCATCTAACATTTCAATGGAAGTTTTCAAAATATACTGTATCAGTAATTTACTGAAAGCTCTTTAATTTCATAGTACTTTACAGACATTGACTAAGTATAAGATGCAAACCTCTATTCATTGTGTATTTATTTCCTCTCAAATTTGTCAAATAGAATTTATTCAAAGTTTGAAGTTGTTATAGGTATCGATCGTCTTCATATTCTTAAAACAGAGCTGTACATTTGAAATGCTAATTTGTGATATGTCGTTCTCAAATACAAGGGATAAAATTTTATGAAAAAAATAAATATAGGACGATGAGAAGACTCGAACGTTTGAGATGTAGTCACAAAGGTTCATATTCAATTTGCTTCAAAAGTTCATCAAAATGGACTACATATGTCTGACGTCAATGCAATGAGTGATGCTCTTGTTTTGGCTCCAAACAAATAAGTTTATTGTTGTAAAATCCCATAAGAATGTTTTCATTAGCGGTTTCTCGTTTCTGGTGACAGAATAAGGACTTCAATGTACGTATTTTGTTCAAAAAATCTGCGTTTTCAAGCAAATCATATTCGTTTTTACCCAGTTGAGTCAATTCAATAGGATAATTCGACTTGAAAACATCTCTTTGAAATACATGTTCCAAAACGAAATATATAATATAATAATAATAAGTTCTTTGTTTTCAACAGGTATAATACCCAATTACAGAAAATAATAACATAATGTTGAATACTAACTAAATAATTGAAATGATATAGGTAACAAAGAGCTCAATCTAATCCAAAAAAACTAAAATCGTAACTAATAACTAAATAAAAGCGTTCAATGAAATATTACAAAAAACTCGATCTAAATCAATTAATTTTAGTCAATTCCTAGGAACACGAAATTTCAAAGCGGACTAGAGGGGAGTACAATAAATACTATTGTGTAGTATTTTGTACAAAAATTTGAATGATACAGTTTCTCTCCTGCTCTACAATGAGAATAAACTGAATCGACTCAATAATTCGTTATGATTGATTCCTCTCTGTGGAAAAACTTTATCATCCCTCCAAACTAAGAATGTCAAGAACCTTTTCTGACAAGCCTCAAGATGGCGTTGATGACAAGTGTAAATAGGATGACAGATCATGCTGCCATAATCCAACTTGCTACGGATTAGGGTATTAAATAGTCCTTGAATGTTGAGGAATTATTAAAATATTTGCTATTGCGTAATACGAATCCATATATTTTCGAGGCAGTGAATAAGTTGGGTGATGTGTGGAACAAAGGAAATCTTCTGATCGAAGACTACTCCAAGATCTCTCACCTTATCAGAACGAGAAAGAACCTGACTACCGACGCTATAATCACACTCAATTCGGCCTCTTTCCTTGTGAAAGAGACAACATTACAGTTTGACACATTCAAACTCAAATAATTGTCCTCACACCAACTAGCAACATGGTCCAGCGCGAGCTGAAGTTGAACACAGTTGAACTTGAAGTTGAACACATATATAAAGGAGAAATCTGAATTTATCGCTAAAAGTGAGGAAACACTGAATAAATCATTTCTTATGTGACTTTACCGATTTAAACTTCTTTGATAAGAGTCAGTAATGACACCGACTCTTTCTGTGATGTCAACACTTAGGCAGTCTACTGAGAACCTTTCTGACTCAAGCGGACTGTAAGCAACTGCCACTGATTCGGTTTCTACTTTAGTACATGTTAATCTTGATAAATAGCAACCTCAAACCGTTGCAAGTACCTGCAAACTAAATTTTCCACTTGCAGTAAATTAAATCGAGTTCGGATTTGTTTTCTGGTAATTTATATGGTCAGTTACACGGAATCTCTGTGGTAATTAACGCTGACAGGGTTGTAATGTATTGTGGTGAAGAATTTGCGTGGGCAAATTTCAGAAGGTATACATAGCATTCGCGAACCATTGAAAGGAGTCTGCAGGAAATAAATCTAGAAACAGCTGTCCACGGAAAAATCTCAGTATATTTTGTTGTTCTTGACATCTTAACCAGTTGGAAACAAAAGCAAATATTCATTCGACTTATTTACTATACTGTAAATTTTAACTTGAACAATTTTATATGTATTTGAAAGAAAATTTACTGCAATTAACAATGAAATTTGTAGAGTGAGCTTAGTGTATTAGAAAACATCCATAAACTAAAACAATCAATCGAAAAATTTCGAAAAAAATTTAAATAATTGATAAAATGAATATTGCTATTAATATATCAATAAATGAATATTGAATTTCAACTTGTTAGAGATAGATCGTTATTTTTTAGAAATTCAAAATTTCATCATCTCGAAAAGAAATTAGATTTATATACTTCACAAGTTGTCGTATTCCTGTGATAATACAGAAAGAACATAATCACTTTGTAATTTTTGAATTTTGATAATTCCCAAGAGTGTTTTCAACATTCAATACACGTTGATTGACAGCCGATTGTTGCTGTTTTAGACGTTTACGGAAAAAAGATAGCTACATTTTCAATTCAATTGTCAGGGAACTTAAAATTAGTTTTTTATGTAATGTGTTCTTCATTATTGAAATTACTTTATGATCTATGGCAACAAGGATATTCAAAATCAATATCAACTTCAGTTTCATTTCTTTTATCAAATTTTTACAGATGTATATTTCAGTGTTTGTCGTTTGGAATACAAAAACTTCGTTTGTTTCAATAAACTGGGTGGCTCATAAATAATGATGTATTCTATACAACTAGACATGATCAAAAGGCACTGGATTGATAAAATCTTTGAGAATCTCATTTTTTATACTCATTTTCTCAAATGGAAGAACCCTCAACGGTTACATGTCTTGAAAGATAAGTTAATTCGTTACTTTGTTCTTCACACGACTTCTGATGAAAATCAGTGACTAAAATTGATTTCACGTGTTTATTGAAACCTCACGAATGCCAATTTCAATAACAAAAAACCAAATATTCATGAATCTGATACATCGTTATCAGTTATTCAATGTTCTCAACATTTTCACAGCCAATTACTATCAAATAAAAACCACGATTAAAAGATTGAGTGATTATATGATTACTGAGCTAGTTATGTATTTCGAAATTGACAACACGCAAAAACCATCATCATAAAATATAAATGACATTTCGCCATAAATGGAAGAGCCATTTTAATAGAAGGATCAACTAGGTCAACAGCAATTTAATTATCGGTCGATCAGGGTCTTGAAAGCTAGTGTGCCTGTGAAAATAGATAATACTAAGAAGTTTTCTTTGTATGATAATGGGAGTCTCGCGATGTACATTACTAATGAATTCGTAATCTGGGTGGAGTTTCTAGGCCGCAAAAGATCATAAATCGAACTGAAAGAGTGAAACGAAGGTGTGTTCCATTGAGACTATTGTTTCTGTATTAGACGATTTCTCACAAGTGTAGAACGAATCTAACTGAGAAAGTTGTGCTTGCATTTCTCCGATATTAATGTATTCATCACATGTTTGTCCGAGCTGAACAACATCAACGAATAACTGAAACCATAATATGATCAATATTTAGGTTTAATAAATGACACAGAGGATTCGCTTATCTCTTGGTGAAACATTAATTGAAAAAATAAATCAAAAATTAACACATTTCACTTAAGTTTCAGTGAATATATCAAAAACTCGACATATGTTTCGGGTGGTTAACCCATTATTAAGAGTTACAAGTTTGCTCATGATAACGGGTTAACCACCCAAAATATATGTAGAGTTTGTAATATATTCAGTGAAACGTAACTCAAGTGTGTTAATTTTCAATTTATTGTTTTCAATATATAGATTTGTTATAGAATTTATTTAAAAAATTCATTATGCTCATTGATCAAAGCAAAATTCCGAAAAAATATGTTTGACCTACACAGGACGCAGTTTTCAGTTACTATCAAACATTATCAAGAGTTTATGACAAGTAATTTAAAAAACAATTCACCTTTTTATAATATTCGTTATGCAATTCCAAAATTGATAGTAGTCTCAGTGTTTATGTGTTAATGTATTGAAAATTATATCCACTTCGTTCACTTCAATAAATTGAAACCACCCTGGTTGGTTTCACAAAAGTCATACTGCATTAATTGCTGGACAATTTTTTCGGGGTGTTACCCCATTTTTGTATGCTAATCCAAAGAAGTTCAGCTAGAGGAAATGACTCTCAAACAAGGAAATCGAATAAATCGAAGAATATCAATTCCAAGAGCATTTCTTCTATTATTTACTTTCAGAAAAATGAGGATTTTCAATGATAAAAGTGTTTAATAAACTGCCAACTAATTCAAAAGGAATAGGAATGCAAAACTTCTAGTTGAATTTGAAGACCTCCTACCTCAGAAAGCTAATTAATCTTTGTTGATAGTAGATATTGTATGGAATCCTCGAGAATGGTATATAAAACGTGTGAAATTATATTATCTTTTTGTACTTTATTTTTCATAGTTATTTTGAGATGTACCGTTTTGTTTGTTTTATTCACAATTTAATTCTTGTTCGATGGCATAATGTAGACCCCAATAATTATGGTCTGTTCAATAATGTGAAAAAATAAAAATAAAGGTTAGCATAAATACCTTTAATATCATATAAAGCAGGTCAAAGATATAGTTATACGTTTTATATTATAGAAAAAATTTACGCAATGCTTTAAGATAAGACTTATCTCACGCTGATGAGAAAATATCACTTGGAAGAAAGTTTTAGAGTAATCTTGAAAGAATTTTTGAATGTAATGACGAAGATTTTCACAAGTTTACTATACGAAATTGTGGATACACAACACGATAGTTTATTTCTGTCAGGAAAAGATGTTTAAGCGTTGTATGAATCTAAAGGTCAATTCGATTAATCACATCACTTGTAACTTTCTAACTAAGAATCACCAAGAAGAATAGAGGATAGCCTTGAACTCAGAATACTGTAAAGTGTATAAATCGTTGTTCAGAGCAACCTTTTCTAATTGACGATGTGTACCTATTGTCAATTTCCAGCAATTCTTTGATCTTGGTCGTCCAGTATTTTAAACCGTTAACTATTATGTTTCATACGATTATAAATGAAATCAGTAGCATTGTAAGTCGACTCTATATATTTTCATTGGAATCGTAGATATAAAAAACACTTGGAAAAACCCAACAAAATTGTTTGATACAATCAACATATACTTCGGGCAACTAACCCATTATCAAGAGATGAACGCAACCTGGGGTTAATAGACCGGAACAAATGTCGAGGATATGGTGAAATTAAAGCCTTTCTTCCTTAATAATATGATACTTTTCAATAATATTCCACCGAATTCTGTTCGAGAATTCAATTGGCATCATTTTTATTCGGTTCTCACTTCAATGACGGTCAATTTGATACTTAATTCTCGCGTACCTCTTAGTGAAACATGATAAATAAAATTCAAATAAAAATTTGAATCGAACACTTGGCTTAATGTTTCAAGAATATATTGAATAATAAAATATATTAAATAAAAAACACTTTGTGAATTTTTAAAAAAATTAAAAATTTTTTACTTTCGAAAAAGTTAAAAAATTTTGTGAAACCTAACCAAGTGTTTTTTATTTAATATATTAAACAATGTTTCACCAAGACATCAACGAACATTCAATCAACTTTATTTAGAATAATATCTTGAGGAATATTCTGTTTTTCTACTGTATTATGTTATTTACATATAATGGTACTTCACTTAATTCACTGTATTTACTTTTCATTATTTCAATTTTCAATTAACTTGTTATTACTATATTTTGTAATATGATGTAGCAATTCTGCTAAATAAATATATTATTATTATATTATAATAATAGCAAATATTAACTATCAATATGATATTAATTATGATAACAAATATATAAGCATTGAAAATAATATCAATAATTATAATAATAATAATATTTTTAAACTAACTGAGTCTTGATAATGAGCTGACCGCTGGAAATATATCGACTCAACGTAGTAATATTATTTTATTATTCAATATATTTGTGAAACATAATGGGACAGGTTTGATTCAAATTTTTACAGAAATAATTATTGTCTATGAGGAGTGATATGTATATATTCTAATACAGAATTTTGAATGAATAATGGAGAATTGAAGTGAAGCTTTATGATGTAGTACAAAAATATGTTGAAAAAATTAATATAAATTATATTTTTTTGAGAATAAATATATAACATATTATCTAAAATATAGAAAGTCTATCTAAAATTTTAAAATCCTTTGAATACATGCTATTCGTATTCGAGAAACATGTAGTGAAGTTTGAATATATATGTTTATGAATGGTCGATCTTTGATCAAACATCCATTTACATAAACTGAACAACTTATAAACTAAACGTCCAGAACGCCGGAATTAATATTTCTGTCGGCACAAATTATAGCGAAAAAATAGCATAAAAAGGCGGGTTTTCAGTCTTTGTAATATTTTTAGTGCTCCGCTTGCTAGATTTCCGAACTTCCTGTCTTTCGAAAACGATTAAGATATCTAGTGAATGTAATAAAAAGTGGTATCTTCATTTCAAAGAATGATGATCATTTTAAGAAGTCACTTTTTTTAATGGTGACCGATTAAATAATTTAATTTTTTTTCTTCTGCTCCACACAAATATTACGAGGTGAATTAATTTACACTCAAAAATATTTGTGTATCGTGTAGAGATAGCTCAAGTATGTCTGCTCATTAGTGAAGGTTACAAAACTTTGGTTTGAATTGAAATTCCAATTCACGGTGATTTATCATTGATTGAAATCGAAAAAATCTTTAAATTGGCTCAAAATAATGAAAGGACTATTACATATATTCGTAAATACCTGGATATTCGATGATTAGTTTTAGGTACTATGATCTGAAAAACATTTTCCGTAGATTCCTATAGATGGAGCTGTGATGTATGTTATACTTGACAGTTCCATTTGAGAGTCGTAAGGAATTAAGAAATCGTTGAATCAATTGGATCAATCGGCATGATCTGCCGGACGCTGTGTGAACGTGATCAGCAAAGCAGAAATTGCCGACGCCTTGCCCTTAACAATTATCCCTAGAAGGATAATAGGGGCAAAATTGTAAAAAGTAGAATAAAGTACAAATCGACGACGAAGAGGCATATGGAAGATAATTTCGGACCTCATTAAAATTCAGTGAATCTTAGAATCACTTGGACACACAAACGAGTACTACCGAAAGAAAACGCTACAAGGAACAATGAACAGGATAATCAGGACGTCAATAGCAGCCCTCTGGTACATGACACAGGAAGGTCCATAACAAATAAGGAAAGAAATTGAAATAGAAACAATAGAACAAAAATCAACACACAGACCAGGAAAAATTTTGAAAAAATTATACAACACGAAAATGAAGAAGTGAAACGAGTTACTGAAAAAAAAATCAGAAAAATAGACAAACGTCCATCACTTATGCAGTGGAAACGCAAGTCGAAACGAGAAAATGACCAAACATACAAACGAGGAAGTGGGAACTCTTAGGAGTTCCCAACTGGAGCCGAATTCTCACAGGAGAGGCTAGCGCTTCTAAATCAGTAGTAGACATCGGTTAGAACTTCTCAAAACGCAGTAGAAAAAGGGAAAAATGAGATAAAGAGGAGTATGGAAGAAATTCCAGACCTCATTCAAATTAAAAGATCACATAAGTCAATTGGCGATTGACGTGGCTCAACTAATAACTTTCTTGTGAAATGCCTTGTATTTGTAAAATGTCTTGTACTTCCGTCATGTGTGGCATGGTTTTAAACTTTCTCTTACTTTATCTTTTCAATAATAAATGAAGAGAAGTGTGAAAAATGTTGAATTGTTTTTCTCAAACCACTTCTTATGTTAACTGTAAATGTATTTTTCGGAGTAAAGCATTATTAACACTTGGATCTATGAGGTATCTAATAATATTGCGAAGCCAATTTTTCGTTAAAACCACATTTATCAATTTTGTTGGTATACCGACGATGGGAATCTATAAATCAATATTGAAGTACTCATTTCCATACCCGTATATTTCCCTTACGATGATTCACAGTTTCGTACATTTCTTTCATTCTTCTGAATATTCAATTGGCATATCCACCATAGCAATTGTCCAGAGGGATTTATCCCGTATTACTATTTTCCATTAGGTCACGCTGTGCATATTCCACCGGTATAATTCAATGTACACGTCACCTTATACATACCGGTCATTAGTTACAACCAAAGTGAAAATAAAAAGTGAATACAAAAGCCGAACAATGGCCATTTTATATCCGAGTATGAATGGAAGAAAAATACCTAGGCAGTGTGTAGTATGTGGTATGAGTTATGCATTAATTTTCATTCCAAGCTCTTCCACCGACATCCGGTACGTCTCAGAATTGTCACGTGCTTCCTTTCTTCTCCGATCTGTTAGCTTTGAACTTTCGTAGAGAGTCAATGACTGATGTATTTCGGATTGTTCATACGACTTTAACGAGTTCGCACAGAGGTGTTAAATTAAGGGGCAAACAGATATCATGTATTTGTACATATAAATAGAAAATCCTGCACAATTTGAAACAATAGGACATTATGGATTATTATACCAGTTATTTTTTTTAAATGTTTTTAGGATGTTTATTCAGCTTTAAACATATACAGGGTGTATATTTATTTGCTGACAAAATGCAATGACTAGTTGACAGGTAACCTCTGGGAATATTTTTCGTTGATTTCTTGAAATCAATTTCCTTTCAAAAATAATCGGGACATTATTCAAAAGTTTTCTGAAATTTTCTTATTCTGTTATTTTTAAAATTTTAAAAATATTTTCAAATTCTCATTTTCTACAATGTTTTTTATTTTATTTTCCTTGATAATATGTTTTCCTTAATTCGAGACTTTGGTGAGATATAATACGAGTAATTACCTGAAGGGCGTTAAACAACAAGACTGGAATAAGATCGAATCATTGAAACCAAGCAGAAAGAAGTCGTTTTCAAGAATTATTACGAATTCGAAATCTTATGCAATAAAATGTTTAACTGATCAACATTTTTGTAATATAAGCTAGTTTTCGAAAACTATTGATGGAGAAAATATGTTTCTATTGAAATTTTACGCAGTTATTCGATGAATATATTATTTACTTTGTTTACTCATCAGATTACGTTCAGTTCAGTGTACATACTTTCAATAAAATTTATAATTCACTCAAAAATATGATAGCTAATTATACGAAAGAGTTGTGATCTGAAATGAAAAACTGATATTTAATATGAAAACTTCTCCTTAATAAAATTCTGTAATATAAACAAAATTTGTCCAAAAATTTGAAAAATAGCCCAATTTATCAATTTGTCATAAATGAAATGAGAATCTGACAGGAACTTTCTAACAGAAGAAAACGAGATACATTGTTGTATTTGTTGGCCACAAAATATTTCAACTGTTATAATGAAATACGGGAATGTTCCTTCAACAATACAAAACGAAAAATTTTCAAAAACTTACCGCTACGGCGTGGAACCATATCCAAACGACTAATGGCAGTATTATTTTCATTTTCGCTGAAAAAAAATTAAATTATTAGTTAAATTTCAAATTATTCGAACACATTTCTGGAAGTTAGAAAAAATCATTAGGCATATTAACTAACAGCAATATATTTTTCACATAATATAAAATATAAATAAATAAATATATATATATATATATATATATATATATATATATATATATATATATATATATATATATATATGAGTATATTTTAGAGTTTATTTTGAGTTGAAATTGATATTGACATTATTCGAACATGCTGCAACATGGTTTTCTCAGAAAAACACAATCGAGATCGACCTTGGCTTCAATTTCAAAATACAGCTTTAAATGTCACACTAGTGTTTGATGCCAATAGCATATAAATAAACTTGTTTGCTTAAATATATTCAACAAATCAATTTGAATCGATTGATATTTCCAGAACTTTCAGAAGCACAAGTTGAAAGGGAAAGAATTTGAGTATCAAAAAGAATTATTCGGAATTTCATCAAGTTTTCAAATGGTAATAAAAAAATAAAAATAATATTTGTTCAGCTGAAACTGAACGAAAACTCACATATTTTAAAGAGTTGTACATTTGTTTTTAAAAAAATATAGTTTTTCCACATATGTAAGAATCATAGTTAGTTTTTGAAAAATTAGGTATAGTATTATTGGAACCATTGAGTCCTTCATAATATATACTATTTACGATTTAAAATGCCTTGCTAAAAGCCAAAAATTTCACAGCTTTGAATGTCAAAACTATCAGTATTTTTAGTATTAGGTATAGTCATGCACATCACTGACATCTCACATTTTTTATTACTTATATTAAAGTTGGTAATTTTCAGTTTTGAATATGAATATATTTATAGCAAAGAGTATTCTGTGTTTAAAAGACATTATTAGTTCTAAAGAGTTCAGCATATTTTTGACTAAAGGTATATCTGTTGCACTTCAAAATTTTTCGCATAGCCCTTTTCTATATTTACTAAATTTTCTCGGTCGCATCGAATATTAGAATGGAGTAACATTGAAATTATTTAAGAAAATTGATTTTTTCAAAGATTTTAGGTGATATGATCATCAGAAACTTAATTTTTCATTCAACGTAGTGCCTAATTATTTAACTGTTTTCAATGTTTGAATTTTCTGCTTATTTATTGTCGACATTATATCGACATTTGTATTGATCGTTGCACGTTTGCGGATGAGCTATTATCATTATCATTTATTAACTGCTGAAGGTTTCTATTGATCCAGTTTGTCAAATTCTTTAAAGGTATATTTACTGCATACATAGGCCAAGAGATTTCATAAATGTTCTTGAAAGAAGGAGTTTGATACAGTTCATTTCAATTGAGCTGTGTTTTGCCGAATAATTCTTTCGCATCATAATTGATGAAGAATTTATTATATAAAATAAAAACACTTGACTAGGCTTTACAAAATTTATAAAAAATAAAATAATAAATGCTTGACAATTATTTCGAGATGTCATCCCATTTTCAAAAGTAAGACTCTAAAAACGTTTGACTCTAACTTTTGAAAATGGGGTAACACCCCGAAACAATTGTCAAGAATTTATTTATTATAAATTTTGTGAAACCTAGCCAAGTGTTTTTATTTTAAATACTAGCTGACCTAGTGAACTTTGTCACCCACTTATTTTTCTCTGTCTATTTTTCAAAAAGCTGGAGGAAAGACATTATCAAAAAATTCCTATATTAACACGTCTGATGTATTGAAAGTTATTAACATGTCCGTTCTATAGTTAAACGGCATGTTTTAAATTTCGTAACAAGTACTTGTCCCATCATTAATTATATGAGATATTTGCTGAATATAAGTCGAAAAATGTTCAGAATGTAGTCCATCCCCGGAAACCAAAGAATATATTGGCTCTGGTGGCTGTACCAATAGCGTCTATTTGAATTGACTCTTCGAGCAATATTTTGTCGCATCATTGGTTGTATTTTCTTTCAATAAAAATTGAACTTTCCTTGCCATAATGACACATAACGTTCATTGGTCCGACTAGACAGCAACGGTTTGATGTAAACTGTAATATTTTTCAACGTTATAATTGAATGCAGGTCGATAGGAGTTAAACGCAACCTTTTCATATTGTTAATTTCGATTCCATCGACTAGGTTCAACTTCATTCCGAGCTTCTCCTTGCTCGTCAGTTTGAATTGCTCTTTTATATATTTGGCTTGCTGCATTGGGAGTTCTGCGACCTAAGTTTGTATATCTAATAGCTATCATTTTCAAAAACGAAATTTCAACTGTAAATTGAAGAAAACTATATATTCTTCCTTATAATCAAATATAACACGTTCTATGTTAGTAACGTGTATGTTAGTCTATTCAAACTTACCAAAATTTCATATTAAATTGAAGTTTTATTATTAGTCCTGATAGCTCTGAACTGACCGGGATCTGTGATAACATATTCAGTTTCTTTACATCCTCTTTTTGAGAATTAATAAGTATTTCTTACTTATATCAATAATTATGTTTTCCTTGACAATAACAAACACAACAAAGAAAAAATAGTGAAATCGGTCCAGCCGTTGACTCTACATTTTAATTAGAAAATGTTTGTATGGGGAAAAGAAAGGGGATGTTTTCAGGGGTTTCCCGGCAATTATTCGAATTTTTCTCACCGCAAAAACCATCCTTGGACTTCAACGAACATTTTAAAAAATAATTGGCAAAATTGGTCCAGGCGTTTTTAAGTTATACCAACACATTTAGTGATTTATTTTTATACTATAGATTAAACAATATTTCACCAAGAGATCAGCAAACACTCAGTTAACTTTATTGAGAATATATTAATATAAACATAATATAAAAATTAAATATAAAATGAAAATATAAATTAGTATAAACGAAATATATCCCAAGCTTATGAAAATTCGTCTAATCTTGTTGAAGAATTATCTAAATTATAATTCTTGTCTGGCGTCTGGCTTCAAAAACTCATTCATTCTGTATTCAGGTATTTTTAGTGAAGAGAGGACTGGATTCTAGCACGAGAGATCGTAATAATCGTTAAAATATAAGAATCCCTCACCATTCAACGATTAATCCTATTTAAATGGTGGAGTTAAATCATATCCGGTGTAAGAATCATTTTTTTGTCTACCAATATTTGAATTATTCCAAGGAGAAGTCATCCAAGCAAAAATCTAGTAACATGGGACGAAACCAGACAGTTGAAGACAATGGAGGTAAGTTAATGATTTAAGTTCGAATCTAAGGTTTGATTGTTTGACCTTCATGGAGGATACTTTCAATAAGGTTTCATTTGATGGATAAAAGAGGTATATCGAACAAGGTGATGCTAAACAATGATTAGGGCAAAATCACCGGATGTCTCAAACATCCCACTAAGTGGTTTTTGTAGGTAGAACATTTTAACGTCAGGCGGAATTTCTTTGAAAATAAGATAACTATTAACATATCAGCATATATAATTGAGTATCAATTATTCACTTGATAATCGAAAGATCCAAATGATTCAAGACATCATTTAAAAATTCAACGAAATATTCATAAACAAAATTAACTGTGGTACTTGTGAAAATTTTATATAGGCAGAACATTCAGAAATTTCCAAATTATATTATCTGAACATAAACATAGTTTCGAAAAACAAAAAACAGATTCCTATTATGCCAACCACTTATTAGAGGAAAGTAATATTTAGTTCAGAGTTTGAAATATTAAATAGAGAGAATAAAGGTTCCAAACCAAATCTTCTAGAATCGTTACATATTAATGAATTCAAAAATTTGGACTTCAACTCAATAGCCAGTTAGAGGTTAACACTAACCATCTACTTAATATGTTCAATAACAATATTCCAGGTAGCAGATCAGATTGATTACTTAGTTTTTAGTTAATTAACTTTCAATTTTATGTTTTCGATGTTCAAAAATTTAAACTTTTCTTTATTTGTTCTTAGAAATCTTATAGTTGCATAATTATTTGTATCTTTTCCTACATTCTCAGTTGGTATATCTGACTAAAGAAATTGATTTTCTGTGTTCATTTCTAAGTATACGATTCTTTCTTTTGTTAATTATCAGTTCTATTCTATGGTCCTCATTCCAGGTTAATCATAGAACATACCTAGTATGTTACAACCTTTAAAATTACACCTTTTATTAATTCTGCATTTGATGAAGAAGTCTTCGATACGTCGTCATGCGTATTTGTATTAAATTATGAGAAAATTCTAAATATTGTTTCGTTATGGATATTAACTTTCTCCAAGTATCGGCCTTCATAATTATCAAATATTCGAAAAATTGCTTCACATCACCTACATAAATGAAGAAAAGCTCAGCTGATAAACCTTTGAGAAACAATAATTTTCATGCAGGTACGTACTCATTTATCCAAAAAATTTAAAATTGGATATAGTTAAAATAAATGAAGTTGTCAATCAATAAGGCCATTGCATTTAAAAATTCACATTCCTTATTATTTAATTGTTCTCAATATGAAATGAATTCAAAATTCGGTACCAAGAAATTCATATTGAAATATGTAATAGATATTCGATTGTTAAATTCATTCCAAATGTGTTATTATATTATCTTTTAGGCGAAGAATAATGTTGAATGTACAGCTGTTTATTTTCCAAATGAACAGAAATATGTTACCAAATTACTTTAGTGAAAAAGAAAGATTATTTTAAGATTTACATAAATAAATATGAGATATTGCGCAAGTTTTATTCTCGAAATTTTAACTACAAAGGTTAAATTCTTTTTCACATGGGGGCTTGACCTAATGTACTTCTTGGAGGTTTTGAGAAATGCCGAAAATGCCGAAAATTCCGGAGGTATTCAAAAGAAAAAAATTCATTCTGAATAAGGGCGATGGAATTTGAAAACGCAATTATATATTTTTATCGTTAGTTCCCTTTTAGGTGTATGCAACAGTTTTTTTCTTCTTTTTTCTGTAAATATCCTACGATTTTTATGAAATATATCATCGAAATATTTTTGGTGATTTATTTCAAATACTTATATTAATCGAGTGCATTACATGTTATATTTCTTTATATATACATCACTTTGTTAATTCAGTGTTTTTACAATTTTTTTCAGTTCATTAGCATTTATTGTAATATTGTAATATTATGGTGCACTTGATAGCACATGCAAAAATAAAAAATATTTTTATGATCATATATTCTCAAACATTGAATAAAATTAGCATTTACTTAGTGAAAGATCATATTCTTAATTTTAAAATGTAATGAAACAATTTTTCCAATACTAATGAATATTATTTAACAGAACACATATACTCAAAACAGTTTTAGAAAGTCTGCATATGTGAAAAAATTGTTTTATTACCTTGCACGAAACCGTAGATTTTAAAACGTTAGTTTTTTATTCATACTTTTTTTATTCACTTAGATGGAATTTCAATATTTTCATTAGTTATTTGGCTTGTGTTCTGAAAAAATTTGCCACTATATGTCATATATTAACGTATAAAACACAAACATACGTTAACATGTTCATATATGGATTCGTACATCGAAAAATTGCTAACCACTCTACAACTTCCAATTTTAGTAATTTTTCAAACGATCAAAAAAATTCAATGTCAATAAATGAAATATATTTCGAGGACCATTTATCCTCAATCGAAATAAATACTACTAGTGATATAATAGAAACCGTTATATAATCAAAACAAACACTTTCTAAATTTAATCGAATAGGTAGAACTTGGAATTTGATTTTGGTGCTTGCTCAGCCGCATTAAATAATACTGTGTTGAACGAGTTTCTCGCTGAATTTAGATATGCGTTGCACTTATAACTACCAAACAAGGTTGGAGGTGCTCGATGATACTATAAAAGTATGAAAGAGCAATATGTTAATCAGATATCCAGACAATTAAGTAATTACTAGAAGGTCGGAATACATTTGAAATCGCATCGCATATCTTTAGTTCCATCTTTAATTGAATATAATGGCAGAAAAGAACATAGTATTTCACTAGAAATGGGAAAGGCTATTTTTAGGCAGCTCCAGAAATGCAATGCAAAGGACAAATTTATTTGAATTCAAGATAATTTCAACGCATATTTGATCTGGTTTCGATGCAAGTCACTACTGACGGATGTCTATAATAATAATAATAAAATTTATTGAGAAACATTCCTTACATTGTAAATTACATCCATTCAATTGATACAATAATTGCAACTAGAAAATTGCTCACAAAAGGACTGAATTTAGTTTAAATTCTGATTTAATTTAGTCTGATTTTCCATTCAGCCCTCGAACAAAAATATTGGTTCAAACAAAAATATTGATTCAGTTTATATTCACAATAATATACAACTATATTTCAAAAGTAAAGAAAAACAAAATTACCTAAGAAAAATTGAACATTTGAGACAATTTCACATGGTGAGGAACATTCGTGGTAAAAAAATGAACAAATGATTGATTCATACATTATTGCCTACATTCAACAGTCATACATTTAGTTGATTGGAATGATGATATAGTGTTGTCTCAAGGTACTGATTCCAGTGCTCTTCAGACAAAAATGAACACATACAGTTTTGTCAATGTTCACCATCAGATTGTTCATTCAACACCAATTTACAAACACTCCTCACAATGCATTCACATGACTCAGAAGTTCTTCAGGAGTCCTACCAAAAACAACCACCGATGAATCATCGGAAAATAATGCCACCAAAAATCAGAACAACTGCGCAGGCAGATCGTTTATAAATAATATGAATAGAACAGGTCCGAGTACAGAGACTTGCGGCACCTCAACAGCAATGTTTCTGAAAATAAATCTCGCCTATTCTCACAACCATTGTTCTTTCTTGAATGTAACTACGTAACCAATCCAGAAAAACATGTCTCTGAAACCTAAATTGTAGCATTTATCAAGTATCAATTCAAAGGATAGTGAATCAAATGCCGAAGATAAATCAAAACATAACCCCGCCACAAACAATTGTTTATTCAAACACTCGTTTACGGATTCAAAAAACTTAACTGTAGTATAGTTAGGTACAGAAGAGCGTTTTAATATGGTTACTCGTATCTGAATCTTTCAATGCTCTACGAAAACTAACCACATATGATGAGCCTAACCCTACCTAACCTAACCACTTATGATGAGCAAATTTAATTTCTGGCGGATTATTGGGAATAACAGTAGAAGAAAACTGTTGAGCAGCAGAAAAACCCCAAGTTTTTTTTTCAGTTACCTCTCTTTGGTGTTTCACATTGTGAAACATCAAAAATGGTGAGGATTCACAGATGAAGAGGAAGCATCGACTCTTCTGAAGAAGAAGACACAGAAATAAGAAGATTTTATGATTATTTTGAGACCTTGGTGTCAGTTGAAGGTGCTCTATACCAAGAACCAAATTTGTAGAAGTCGGAATAAGAAGTTTAAGAAATAAAAAGTTTAAATATCGTTAATGTTAACTCGATTAGTATCATGATATTCTGCAACTATTTTAATAACATTTATATATTATATATATATATATATATATATATATATATATATATATATATATATATATATATATATATATATATATAAATATGGCAGCAGTTCTTTTGTCATCGCAGATATAATAACATACGCTTCAAGTTGCGGCAATATTGATTTCTTATTGCATTTTGTAGACAGTGAAAGTTGTTTCACCAAAAATGGCTGGACTCTTAGTAGAATTTCTCTTGTAATTTTATGTCAAGATCTCAAAAATGATGTCATCATTAATGAAGTATACACTATTGTGTTATTCACAACGTTCCTGCTAAACAATTTTATCACTTCAATTATTTAAGTGCAATATAATTTTACAAATTATTCCTTTGAATTTGTTGAATAATAATCAATGTATTACTTTCACATATTATCCATTGATTGATACACAATTCGTATTCTATGCTAGATTACAGTTGAAATAGTTGACTTTAGAAAGCTGAAGAATATATTTTCCATTAACCTTTAACTATGCATATTAAATGTTGTTGAATTCTTCTTGTATTTTATAATTATTTCTGTTGTCAAACGGTTTTCACCAGCAATACAATCTTTTATTTTATGGCTGTAATTATTGTCTTTTAGTGTTAAAATTAGCAAGTATATAAATGTCTGCAAACAACTTTTCACATATAGAATTTACTATCGAATAAAATCGATGATTTTCAATTCTTCAATGCTTGATAATCTCATGAAATTATGAAGAGAGTATCTAATTAGTATGTAACCTATAATCTCCAGCATTTCAAGGACATGAAAAAGGTGAATTAAAAAAGTTTTTTTGAGGAAAATAACTAATCCTTAGTTACTATGTAGTTTTTTGTTACTTCTGTCATTAGATTTCGATGAATAAATCTTTCAGAAAAATCTTTTACCCAACAACTGATTGAAAGAAATATTCATTATACATTCGAACATTGAAGAAAATATCGAAATGTTAGGAAGATAATCTCTCCTTTCTCGTCATATTTTAATAGCAAATTGTTTTGTTGTACAAATGTGTCATTATATTTGCAATTCTGTCAAAGCTCCAATTTATTCTCATCAATCCAGATAATATAGCTATCTCTCTGTGATTTGTTTTACCTACTTCTCAAGGTTTGTTTTATAACACAATTGAAAATTTAAATCATAAATGAATCTGTTAATAAATCTGTGCATTGTTTGATTAAACAACAGACGATATAAATAGAAAAACTCTAGCTTTTAAGTTAGAATAGAAATGTTAGATTCCTAGAGCATCATTCTCAGGAAAAGTGAACAAAGATAGAAGTTCTTTATATTGTCTTTTCTTATATATCAGATTAGAGAAACTTCTATGTGGATTTATTCGTATCTTAATTGATTGAAAATATAAGACGAAGTCTAATATCACCCATAAATCTCACTTAAATTTTACAAAACAGTTCAAAGTGTGAAGAGTTTGTAATAAAAGCTATTCAACTAAAAACTGAAAAATATTTAACTAATTGCCACTTATCGAACAAAATTTAACCTCTATCTGATAACGTTGCCTTAAGTATTGAATTAGAGGAATTTTGTTCAGAAATGAAGTTATTCCCATCAAAACAAAGGATCAAGATACTTTCAGATAATACTCAAGATTACTTCAAAAGATCTTCTAATACTGATCCTCCGATATTCTTAACGCAAAGTTAGAAGCTAGATGAGTGTATTGAAATAAAATTGAATATTTTTCTTTATGAAAAATCAAACCGGGAGCATCCTCTTTCATAAATATAATATGAACAGTAAAATTGATTTTACTGATGATCTTTTTTCAATGTAGCTTGAAGTTACATTGACCAACAAAATTGGTAAGAATGTTCTTTGTTGTCGTTGTTCCTTGTGGTTTATACCTTCACAGATATTAGTCGGTTAACTTAATCTATCTAAGCTTTAACGAAGTCTTGTCATGAAGTTTGATTTATAGCTTGATTTTCAAGATTCATTATGAGTTTAGGACTTATTCTCCTCGAGGTCTTTTACGGTTGAAGAAAATATTTTTATATTATCCATTGTTGATTTTATATATAAGAATGATATGCCCGCCATGATGTTTGGAAGTTCTATTGTTGTAAGTTATTTTTACCAACATTATTTTTAGTAATGATATTTTTGCGGAAAATTAGAGTTGGATATATTTTCTTGGACTAAAAACTGCAATAAATTTATACTTTCATTGAGATCTGAGTATAAAAAAATGTTAATTAATCTCAACTTACTTAAAAAATTATTGAAAGCTTTTCATTCATTTTTGGAATATATGTCATCAAATTTGTTTGAATTTTCAATAATATTATTTTAATCAACAATGCTTTCCATAATTAAAGGAATCTGAGTATACAAAATTGATAATATCAAGTCACTCAAAAAAATTATTGAAAGCTTTTTTTATTTTTGGAATATATGCCATCAAAACTTGTTTGAATTTTAAAAATATTATTTTAATCAACAAAGCTCTCCATAATTGAAGGGATCTGAGTATAAAAATTGTTAATCTCTAGTTACTGAAAAAAATTATTGAAAGCTTTTCTTTCATTTTTGGAATATATATCATCAAAATTTGTTTGAATTTTTAAAATATTATTTCAACAATGATCTCCATAATCCAAGAAATTGTTCAGATTATCTTTCAATAAATATTGGAGGATAATAGTCAATTGTTGATCAATGCAGAAAATTGACATCGAAAGTTCATAGGAAATTGATAGGAGAAAGCCAAACCCCTCAATAGACAAAAATTTAATCAAAAATGAAATCACACGTGGAAAAAATTATCTGAAGAAAAAGCTATGATCATTTTTTTTCAGAATATGCAACCAAATACTGCTTCGAAGATATCGTATCCAAATTACAACATTTTTTCAATATGCAAATTCAGGCAAACAAACACGAAAACTAAACCAAATTTTAAATTTGTTATTAGCATTTCATTTTCAACAATTAATTTCTGATATATTCATTAAATAAGCAAAGTGTTACTTCATCAGCTGATCTTCCACCTATTATGCAAAATATCAGTGAATAGCAGTCCAATACAGTTTATAATGAAAAACCCTGTGAAAATATCGAAGTATCATGACCTTGTAAATCTTATTCACGGATATGCAGTAGACGTTCACTTTTTGTCCCAGATTATGTGAAAATCACTCATTCGTAAAATAAAAGCAATATGCCTACCTACATATTGTGCAGACTAAGTAACAGTCCTAATAACTTTGTAAGTAGTAAAGCATTGGAAATAAGTTGAATTTCTATTGATAACAATAAAGATGAAATATTACTTTCAAAAACTGAAATGTTACTGAGTACTACTTAAACAAATCTTTAATTAACGGAGTTTTAACTTTTAACAGATAAATTAATATAGAAGTCGTTTATAATACATATATTTTTATTCTGTTTATTTTGTATGTTTATTAATTTTCAAGTTTATAATTTTCTACAGACAAATTTCAATATTTCCCAAATGAAAAGGTTTCAATTTGGCGTGTTTTATTTATCCTTTTCCAAATTATAACAGTGAAATATTAAGATGAATAATCTGATTGTTGATGATATCGAACAAATAAAAATTGGGAAAAAAATGATTTATGCCTTTTGCTGAGAATAATGAACAAGGAAAACAGGAAGAGTTCAATACACTCATCCATCAAGTAAAATATTTCATGTATTTTTAATAGTTGTTCAGTATTGAAAACTGTTAATGAAATTTTATAGAATGAGTGTTCATGGTACAAATATTTTCCTTTCTGTTCTAAACGTATAATAAATATGTGTTTTGTAATTTCAAAAAATATTGTAAAGAAAGGTTTAAATATTCTGATAGAAGACAAAGAGAGAATAAAGTTGACTGAATGTTCGCTGAACATTGGTGAAACATGTTTAATATATGAAAAATAAAAACATTTGCTTGGATTCTCATTTTATTTATAATGAATACTTGACGAATTTTTGGGGGTGTTACCCCATTTTCAAAAGTTAAACTGTACTGTTCAGTTGAATTCATGCCTAATATTTTTATTTAATATATCAAAAAAAGAATATATCTTCATATAGTAATGAAAATGTTAAAAGCTCGAGCCATTGATAGCAAAAAAAGCGATAAATTTCGGTAAATTTCGGTTTGATTGACTAAATTCAATCTTTGTGTCCATCTTGCCAGATTAATTCATCGATCAATCTGTTAATGGGTTTCCTTTCAGTCGGAGAGTCAATCGAATAGCCATCAAAGAGACCAAATGCAACATAATAAAGACCTAATCACTAAAATCTGATATATTTCGGACAAAGAATCACCGTGTGGTTAATTGGTGCATGTTTTTTCAATCCATCTAATTATTCCAATTATTTCCACTGGACCACATGGTTATAGTCATGGAAATGCCATCAAGTGTTGAGATATCTGAATGAATCAAGACGAGTTAATTTATTCAATGAAAGGGCCTGGCGCTGACGCTTTGAAGGCAGGTGAATTATTTTGTAGCAGATGGTTGTTGCTACATGCGATTGAAAATAAAGATACTTTTACGTATTTCCGGTGGTCTGTAAATACCTGAAACAGTAGCAACTTTCTCCTATGTGGACTGGTTCACCAGAATAAATGAAAATTCCGTTCTGGGCGACAAAATGGTAAAAGAGATACTTTTTCGATCGAAAACAAAAATTTAGAAACCCGTTGGCCTTCTTTGCTGATTTAAGAGTTATATATCAGTGGAGACAAATAGTATCAGCTACTTATTTGAATAAAAAGCTATTTGAAAAATTTGTATTTTCCATACGTAATTATTAAATTGTTATCGAATTTTTCTTTATTATTATTTTATTTTATCGCAATAAGGTGTTGTGTTATTCACGAGTTCTTTGGACCCATTCTTATTCCAATATCATTAGTGTTCGTAATATGTCTAAACTTGCTGCAAGAAAATGGTTCAAGTAAATTAACAGATGACTTATATTGAAGCAACCGAGAGCTAAACTAGAGCTATAAATATTCAAAAATGTAAATGTTGTATGTATTCTTAAGGAAGATACACTTCATCAATATGTGAACATGAATCATTCAGTTATATGTAATTGAATATAAAAGACGAATGTTTGGTTGCCTACTCAAGCAAATTGTCATAATGAAGTATAGATGGCGTATATTAGATAGGATTTTGGTTAGTTTCTTCTATTTCTTGTTTGGGAAAGATATTATTGTGTTATTATTAGGAGAAGTATGGTTATTAATACTAATACATACAAATGCATCACACACTATAATGATAATCGATACTATCATCACAATAATCTGACATCATACATTTTACTCAATTGAAATGCAAAAACCTGGTTCTAATAATCGATGTCTCAAAAACATTGTAATAATCACTTTTACCAATTGCAATTTATGTTCTCCAACATATTAGTGAATTGATAATGTTCTTATTAGCGTAACTGTTATTCTGCATATAAATAATTAAATGAATACATTAGTTATGTATTAAATGATTGCTAATGAAGTTTAATTAATACAAATGACTGAAATACAATGTAACAACCAAAAGATAACAATATTTCGAGGTGCAATTCATTAAGTTTTTATATACAGAACCAATTTTTATGCTATCGATAATTTCATAGAATCATTAAGACTAATATCAGTTATAATAAACAAAATTATTCTCGATAGGATAAGTGTGGAAAGATAGTTATTTCACCTCACAGCAAGCTAGAAGCGTGGTATATATATATATTATAGAAGCGTGGTATATATATATATATAAATATATATATATATATAATATATAAGAAAATGAACACTAGAACATTCATACGAAAAACCTGATGGAAGTGCGAGACGTAGATATGTTTCGTTCTGCAAGGAACTCGTCAGTCAATGTAGTAACGATTTCAATATTTCTCTAACATTGATCCCTGGAAGGATAATAGAGGTATCACAGCGTACACGTTCACAGTTCTAGCTCTACGATAACATTCTTTTGGTTAATTTGAATTTTTCGAATATCTTGTATACCCCATGAAAAATTTTCTGAATTTGTTCATTTGAAAGTTTGTAGAGAATTTAGTTTTAATTTTTGAACACTTGAAATAACCTATTGAAATTGGAGGCAAATGAACGAATCTCATTCAACAGAAGGTTCGCAAAAAAAAGGTTTTCTGTGTGGAAGAAAGGTCTCTGTGCGATGTCAGTAAAATGTCGAATAAAACATTGTTCATTGGTCTTTGCCTAACTCTGTATTTCTCTATTCAGTCAATTCATAAACTCAACCATCCAAATCATTCGTTCATTATGTTTGCTTTTTGTTGAATGATTTTTGCACTCATTTTCGTAAATTTTTTTTTTGTATATTTGTTGTATTTCTTTTATTTTATTGTTTTTTTCTTGGCTTGTTGTGTTTATTTTAGTTAACAATTGCTTCAGTAAGAATGACGGTTCAATATCGTTCTACGACTTTTGACAATAAGTGAAAAAGTCATTATTATCATTATAAGAATCTATTTCGTCATTTCCTTCAAAACTTTCTTTTATGTTCAAAAATTCAAATTTAGTCTTTTAGGTTCAACAGTTTTGATTCCTCTTCATTAAATGTTTTAATTCACTTTCAATGATCATCAACGAATAGAAGCTTATCTAAAATCTAGATAAATCATAACTGTTCAACTTAATAGCAGTGTAATGTTCAGTATCGAGATATAGCCTTCAGGCACCCTCAAAAAATTTCCCTATTCCAATGGGTAAGTGATCTAACAACCGTCATTCATTTCGCAGCAGAAAAAAATATATCAAACAATTACTGCTTCTATAGATCGAGAATAACTGGAACAACATAGAAATTAGTAGAACCGCAACCGTTATCGGCTCGTCGAAATGAATGGGACTATATATTTTCCAACCTATTACTGGGCCTGGCATGGGGTGATGCAATTAGTATTCATGAGGAAATAGAACCAAGTTATTATATTCAATCCATACAGGTCCTTATTCTGCCATTCGTATAGCGGATCGTGAATAAAACAAAACTATTTATCAGTGTACATATCTCCGATTTGAGCAATATATTAATAATAATTCCTATCGTAACTTGGAGGGTCTCTGCTCGTCAAGCCAAAGCGGTATTTAATATTCTTCATTGAACTTATAACTGGGTTGAAAATAGATTCACAAGAGATTCAAAACTGAAATGAAGGTAATCTCATTGAATGTATAGGTTTCTGTGATATCAATAAAGGAACTGGGGGACGTAATAATATTATGATCTGTACTAATCAATGGCGTATAAAAGAATTGAAAATTTTGTTTTAATGTTTGTAATCTTCCTTAGAATCTTGGTAATCATTTTAAGTTCATCAAAATATATAAGCAATACATTTGTACAATGAATTCCGTAGTATCCGAAGATTGAATGATTTTGTAGTATTTTGAAAAAAATCAAGTACGTTCTAAGAGGTTCGCTGAATTTTCGATATTTCCAGGATAGTTTCAGTCATTTGAAGAGGAATGATCTTCAATATCTGGAAATATTTAGAAATGTCTTCATCAAATAATTTTCTCATCATTTTTCCAGATTGAAAAACCTGAAAAATTTATAGGAAAACCAATAACTTTTTTGAGTTCGTTGGAAGAGTTGTTATTTCTTTTCTTGACTGTGAATTGAATTGAGTTTTCATTAGATTTTCATTTGGAGAAATTTTTGGGTTTCAATGTTACTATTAGGTTCAAATTTCTCAACTGATTACTTCCATAGAAAACGTGAAAATAACCAAGCAATAGTCCAGAATTCTTCGGTAATTTTTATAGGCCCTACAACAATTTTAACAGACATTAACCGCTTTGGCTCCTTTTCCTTTCTGCGCCACTGGCCTACTCGTTCAAGTACGTAAGGTATCAGCTATAAAATCGATGTGAACTTTTACAATATTTTAAAGGTCAATAATATCAACTATTGCTTCGTATTTTCGCTTAAGATCTCAAAATGATACAGAATGAGAAACATTTCTGTTAGATTTTGCAATCTATGTATTTCATTTAGATAGAAAATGTGAGTAAAATTTTTTTATTTGACTCTAGTTAAATGTTACTATTATAAGACATAGATGCAATAAAGGATAACAAGGTATATTTTTTCAGTTAACAAAATTATATAGGTTGAAATGTATTCACATAGCTCTAAAAAGGACGAAATGGTTTTTAGAATATAGATTACATTTGATAACTGATATTGAACTCTCCCTTACCTCTTGGTGAAACATGATTAAATGAAAATTTTAATCTAACTCTTGGCTTAATGTTTCACAAATATTTGTTAAATATTTAGCCCAGAGTTCGATTCAAATTCAAGACAATCATTCAGAAAAAAATTCTGGAATATTTCAATATGTATACACTCCAATATATAAACATAAAATATATTAAATAAGAAACACTTGGCTAGGTTTCACAAATTTCACAATTTCACAACTTGTGAAACCTAGCCAGGTGTTTTTTATTTAAAATATCAAACAATGTTTCACTAAGAGATCAGCAAACACTCAGTCAACTTTTTTAAAAATATAAGATATTAATATAATCAGAATAATTTCTGGAATCAAATTCTGATCAAATTTTATGAAGGAAGTTGCAATTGATAATTGACAGAAATTCAATAATGCAACAAAAAATTAAAGTCGTCTCTATTCGTTTTATACACAGAAATAATGCGGTGGTTGGGAATTGTTGAACAATATAATCACTGTATAGATAGTTAGATATGGGTTTTTCGAAGATAAAAATTCAATTGACGTATTATGCAAATTTTTCAATTGAAATGACTGCATTTCTCAGGATACGATCTAAATATTCCCAGATTAATTCGACGGCGTACCCTCCGAAGTGTAACATTTTTGATAATTGAAAAATAGTAAAGCTTGTTATTATCGCAACTGACATTGAACTAAAACATAGTCACATCCAAGTAACTTAATCATAGATTAAAAAATTGAGGTCACTGAAATGTAATGACAGAAACAATGCAATCTATGGGATTTGATAAATAATATAATCAATGTATTTACTGACGTTATTAATCTGTCTTCTGTCTTATGAATATTTCCACATATTACTTTGCCAACTTTCTGTAGTTTCCAATGCTGATTAACATAGAACATAGAATATTCTCTGATTCGGTCGAATCTAGAGTTATTGAATCAAGATTTTTCCATATCTACGTATGAATTGAAGACCAAGATTACCAAGAAATAGTGTGACAAATTATATTTATTAAAGCTACATGTTTCATTCATGTAATATCAGGCTAAGTCAAACGAGTATGTCAAATACAGGAAAACAATAAGATAGAGAAAAAATCGAAAGGTACTGTAGAACTGTTTTTGAGTTCCTACTTCTATCTGGGGATCGAAAAAGGCAGTAAATAGTATAAACAGAATTACTAAGGCAATTATATGGTCAAAATTCTCCATGATATAATAAGAAAAACCACATGTTTCATCCTATATATCATTGAATTGTTATTGAAATCAGATTTCTATGACAAAGCCACAGTGTGGTGGGACGAACGTCATAAATACAATTCTAAGATTATAATAAAGTATTTGTGTTTTTTCTAATTATTCAGAAATGCATTCGATTTTTTTGACACGAAAGTCAAAAGATTATGTTGGCTCTGTAACAGATGAAAATGCAGGCTGAGCATTAGTCTCGAAATCTTTCATATCTTTCAATATGAAAAAAAAATCTATGCAAAACTCATGGCAACCCAGATAATGCAGTTATTTGAAATCTAGTAACTTCTACATTAGATGATTTGATTGAAACATTGAAACACCGTTAAACGAATATACTTATCTGATGTGAAAGTTATTAGGTTCGGAATACTAAATTATTTGGCTTAGCATGAATATTGAAGAGATTTCTTTGTAGTAAACATAATAAATGTACTTCTGAAGCGAACGCTTGGAAATATCTACTACACCCCAATTACTTCAGTCGGTATCAACTTATGAATATATGAAAAGGGCTACAGAGCCAAACTTTTCATTCATTTATTATGTTTCCTCTGGAACTTGAAGTCAAGTTTTGACATGTGCAGCGAAAACTTCAAGTATTAATAGAGATTTTGCAATCCCCAAGCATGTTATGAATGGCAATGAAACAACTCATAACTCATTACAAGTCCCGATTAAATTTGATTCAGAAAAATAAAACTAAAAAGACAAATACAATAACGGAAGAAATCAGAAAAAGACGAGCCAAGTTCTATGCACATGTTTACAAAATGAAAGTCCAGAATACTGAAGAAATTACTCGATATAATTATAAAGAGTAGATACGTAACAGAGTGGCTAAAAGACGTCCAAAAAGAGTGTCGCTATAAAATCGCACATGTGAAGTTTGAGCAAAAAGCAAATCGTCAACCTGGAATAACATGGACAGATGAACGGAAGAAAGAGCATTCAGAAAGGATGAAGCGTTTTTGGGAGGTTAAAAAAATAAAACAAAAGTCCTAATATTTGTGAATTCAAGTTCAATCGCAATGGGGAACAATCGTTATAATAATAATAATATTATATAGATATAGATAGGTATATAAGAAATATTTTCACCTTTCCAAGTTGTGATTTGTGAACCCTGTCACAGAGGTGTTGACTATCAACGAATACTCCAATACACTTTATACTCCAATACCTTTTATATTTCAAATATTCAAATTGAATGATTCATATGGTAGTAACTCATGTGATAATAATTTTAACTTAATTATACCTTATAAATACGACACTAGAAGAAATATACATAGAGCATGATTTGTAGGTACCAGGAATAGTTTTGCAATATTTATCGATACTAAAGCGTTAAATCGCCTACACAAATTAGCGTATTAAAATTTAAACTTATAGTAAATATCAAGGAGCAACTATAAATGTGAACAAGTCGACTCATTCATCTAAATATATTTCAAATTCAGGTTTGTCAATTCTACAATTTCCAGGAAAGTATAAATTCACATAAGAATAGAAAAACTTGAATGTTTGCATTTTGTGAATACGAGAATATGTAATAGGCAAGTGATTTAGGAGTGCTATAAAAAATGTTTCGATATTAACGATAAAAACTTTCACTTAGTAAATATTTGTCAATAAAAAAAGGATATAATTTTTCATAATTTAGACAATCAAATTTGTTAAAAAACTATAAAATTAAAATTAACACACTTGACTTAAGTTTCACTGAATGTATCAAAAACTCTACATATGTTTCGGGTGGTTAACCCATTATCAGTATACAATATTACTCTTAGTAGTAAAAGTAATATTGTATAATCTTTTTAATGGGTTAACCGACCGAAACATACGTAGTGTTTTTAATATATTCAGTGAAACTTAAGTCAAGTGCGTTAATTTTTAATTTTATAGTGTTTAACATAATATTTCACTAAGAGATAAGCGAAACATCCGTGTCATTTATTAAATTAGTTTAAGGTTCTTTATTGAAAATATTCTTTCATCGTCAAATTTCTTTTAATTATACTTAATATATAGGTTCACTTAGCTTAAATCACCTGCCTCTGAGTTATAATCAATTCAGATTTTTAGGTACTCTTACGAATTCTTCACTAATTACAGCAATCAAATATTATCTCATGCTCTATCGACTAGGCAATTAACCGAATAAAAAAACGCATCATGCCTTGTTTTCCTGAAGTTGAAGAAGTATTTTGAACATAAATCCATCGAAGAGTTATTCTCTAATAAATTCATTAAATAAACTACCATAGAATAATGAAGCAAATTATTTCTATTATAGGTACAATTATTTCGGTTATGTTGTATTTTTATACAATTTGTGTGTGTATGAGAGCTTTAACCATTCACCACTTATTTTCAATTGTTCATAAGATATTTTTTCTGGTAACTGAAAATTGCAGAGAAAACTACGAAGCAAACAAGTTAAGTACATTATTAAAAGTGATTACTAATTTGAAGATATTCATTCTGAATTTTTATGAGAGCAATTTTTGAGGATATATTACAAACATTGGAATATTTTCGAATTCAAATATATTTAAAAATTGTGAAGAACTTTTTTCGAGATTGATACAATTGTATCTACCATTGTGTTTTTTTACTGTTTCTTTTGTTTCAATTCGTTTTTTTAAGTTGTAGGTTCCGACATTTAAATAATAATAACTATATACTTCCTGTAGTTTTCGAAATTCTCAAGTCGTTCAATATATAATAGGGGTTTGTAATTATTGCCATCTGTCGATGACAGTTTATTTTATCCATTTTCTACCTGAAGTTCCTCAAGGATTTTTTTTTGTATAGAAAAACGCAATCTCCATCTTTATATTCATACCATATGGCAAAGTATAAAAATTTGTAGAAGATATTATATTTTCATTTTTACATACTACCGAATATAAATTTTTTAATTGAATTCCATTAGAAAGAAAATTATCATAAAATTGAACGAATAGAGCATACAGATTTTCATAGAAATTTCTGAATATTTCTACACTAAAACTATTATGCTTATTCAAAATTGTGTGCTTTATCAATATGAATACACGAGAAAGGCGCTTAAAAAACACGAAGATGAATATCTACCTGAGACTGTGACGAGATAAGAGGATGGGGGTGTTTTATTATATCAGACAATGGCCTGTTTCCGTCAGTTGGTTAGATAATAGTTCTTTTGTCTCACGGATTCTTCTGTATGCCAGGAACGTTTGCGAGCAGAACCGTCTGTTTGAAATATAAATTCCTCATTTCGAATACCACCCAGTTAATAATGCATGTTTTGAGATTATTAAATGCCCAAAAAGGAAGTAGATCTTTCGAATTATACTCAAATTGAAAACAAGCAGGAAATCTTTTTCAGTTACGAGATATAATGGAAGTAGTGGCTGATTTCTATCATCCCTATGGAAGGAATTTTTATGATCTTGCCCTAAAGTAAGAAGGAAATCATAAAAGGAGGAGTGGTAATCCGAATTGATTCATTTCTATTTGTGATAGGTCTGTTTTAAAGTTTCAAATTCATATGAATATTGATGATCTTCTTGTGATAATTTTCCATTCTCGAAAAGAAGTAATTGAATTAGATAAGTATGTCTTTAATGATTTAATGATGCATTAGAAACAGATAGTGAAATGTCGTGAAATTGCGTTTATTGAGTGTCGTTCTATAACACATTATGGTATTATTACTTGTCACTTACTTTCTACAAGGTTGAGTTGTAATACTCGTTCAATTTATAGTAGAAAGGTTTGATCTACTTTTGAAACTAGCATAATTACATATTCCTGAGCTTCAATTTACACTGGTAACGTAATAAATTATATTAACATGAAGAAACAGAATATCTTCAATACATTATTCAATATATTTAAGATTGAGAAGAAAGTGAAATTTATTTTCTTGCAAACATGTTCATGAAGTTAGAAAAAACTTCCAGATAATTTCTAAAGAAATTGAAATTACCCCGAAGGTAATAAATAATAATAATAATAAAATAATTTATTAATAATTACAAATTAGCAATGAAATATAAACGTATGGTCGTGAATTTCTCGATTAGTATTATCAACTATTAGAAATTTCAAGATTTATGGACGTTACTTGATGTGAATTCATTTGAAAATGATAAAGTCAACACCTTTTTTACATTTTCGCACTTGACAAAAATGTGTGTGAACCTTGAAGACGATATTTTATTTATCAATTTGTTTTTATCAATAGAGAATTTTTTCTATTAAAGCCAACATTTTCCGTAGCTAATAATTTAAATGAGATAGATTCTTAATTCAGATAGAGTTCTGTTTATTGTTTCATTCAACAAATGAGATATAATCAATTTTCCTTAATTACCTATACTATTTTACAGAGTAAAAAATATATTTTTTGAAAAAAGCTATAAATGTCTTCAAATGGACAAATGGAATGTTTATAATCGAGAGTTGATATTATCTGATTACAACATATCAACTCAATATATATTAGCGGTCATTAGAAATCGAAGAAATGTTATAATTTCTGTCACTGATTGTGAGAACAAATTAAATGACAACAGGTTTAGTGAAAGTGATTAACTTGATTGGCTTCCAGGATTTGATTATTCTGGTTTGAGAGCTGAAATGTGTTGATACTCATAGATTTTGTCGATGAATAAGAAGGTTTATTCTGAATATATTCGCCTATATGAGCCTTCTATCAGCGATGTTTAAATTATTAGTAATAATGCTGAAAACTTTTGATAAAGTTCATTTCCTACTGAAGTTTATGAAAATTGAAACAGTTATGAAAGTCCTATTATAATAAATAATTCAGCAGAAGTACGACAAAATATTTGGGGAATAGCTATTAGATAAAACAAATGTTGAAGAATATCCACAAAGTTTACAGATGTTTCGATTGTTTCTCTGTTGAAATTAAATTTATTAACAAATATCTGATGCGAAAATTAACATATATAGCACCAAAACCAAGAATTATCTCAGACCTCCAGCCAAGAACTCAACACTAGAGATGTTAGAGTAGCAAAAATGACGAAAATTATAAAAATACTGTTTAAATTTAAATATTCCCTGATTGTATAAATGATAAAAAATTTTGTGATTCATGCTCGATAAACTGAGGCTTATAAATCTAACAAATTTATCATTCATTTCAAACGATCAATCCAAGTGGGTAGTAACGCGGAATCGAAAATTGCCTTCTAGAACCATAAGAATAAAATCGGGTGGTCCGACTGGCTGACCTCAATAAGTTGCGAAATCTGACTCACTCAGGCCGATAAATTATGCATTTATACGGCTCGGCTACAATCTAGAAGTATGCTTGCTCCGTGTTTTTTTCCTTTAGCCTGCATTGTTTCGAAATTGGCCGACTTCGACCGCTATTTTTGGAACATCTTTACCTCAGGGCCGTATTGAATAATTAACATATTGGTGAATATCTTCGGAGATGCATTGCATGGTACGAAAGCTCTTATTCCAGGTTGAACGAGCAGTGAAAGTGAAATCGAACAATACTGAACGGAGCTGATAATATGTAAGAATGGTAGGCTGGGTCTTTTGGTTGCTTCGTAGGAACCATAATTACTTATAATATTATATTTTATATCATTGTTTCGTAAAGGACAATCAAAAGCTATTGAAGTTCGATTTAGTAATGGGGTAATTTAATGAACGAAAGGAAAACTGTAAGACGAAAACTTGGAGAATCAGAATGGAAGTAATAAATGAAGAAACCATATATCCCAAAGTAAGAGATAGCCAAAAAAAGTTCAGAACATTAACGTATTTAGGCAACCCTGTATCCAAAATCTCGAAATTTTTATCTGATAGAAATTTAACGATAGCTTTCAAAACCCAGAATACCGTGGGTAGACACATCAGAAATGCGAAAGATAAAATTCGCCTGATGATGAATCGGGTATTTATGAGTTGAGTTGCGGTACTTGTCCCAAAGTATATGTTGGCCAAACTGGCAGGAATTTCAACCTTAGAATATCTGTACACCAAAGATGCTCTGCAAAAAATAAAACCGATTTTACGTATGCAACACATGCGACACAAGAGAACCATGTCTTCGACAACAACTTTAAAATATTGCATACAGAGCAAAAAGGTTATAGACCAACCCTGTTAGAAGCTATGGAAATCAATAAGGGGAAGAAATCGAATAGTTTATTGAATGATCAAGTTTTAATCAATAATTCTCCTTCATTAAATTTATTCCAGTAAAAATGCAATCGAAGAAAAGTATTCTATGGTCATCCCCCACATTTCAGAAGAAACATGTTCTATAGTCATCCCCCTGTAAAAGAAGAACAGTGTTCTATGGTCATTCCCACCCCACGCACTTCAGGATAAATATACGCAGTCCACAATGTAATAGCTCAGTTTATCGTCAACATCTGATGAAGCCACTGTGTTGGCGAAACGATATTGTCGTGTTTCGAATTAAGTATAGTGAAAATCTAAAAACTACTAGGTTTTATTTAAATTATAACACAAATTTAGTGAATGTAGAGTACTGTGCACGCTCAGATAACCAATAAAGTAGGTTAAATGTCCGCTCATCTATTGGTGAAACATTCTTCAATATATTGAATGAAAATCAATGGCTTGGTTTCACAAAAATCACATTGATTGCTTGACAATTTTTCAGGAATGTTACCTCATTTTCAAACTGAGTTTAGCTTTTGAATATGGGGTAACACACCTAAAAAAATGTCAAGCAATCAATATAATTTCTATCAAACCGAGACAAGTGTTTCTCATTCAATACACTGAAGTAACCAAGCTTAACAACATCTTGTGAAAATAAAGAGAAGGGAAACTCAAAGAGACGCTCAATACGAATTTCTTTATCTCATAATTGAACCTAAATTCAAAGAAATCAATCAATTATTCATAAAAGAAATCTATATAGAAATATTTACACTACTGATGAAATGAATTTTCAAAGTTGTGTTGATAAAAAAGAAATTCTTCTATAGTTGGCCAACCTCAAAGTAAACACAAATATTTATCATGGTGGTTTAATGAAAATGTACACCGTCGTTATACACAAAGTTGAGGCACAAGTAGGCTTCTTAGCTTCAATGACTCAGAACGAAAGCATTCGTGATTGATGTCTGCTATAACATAAAATACATTTATGATGCTTGTATAACTAACCGATATCAATTGATATGTAGACATTAATATTGAAATTTATATTGAAGATAACTTACAGACACATTCGTTGTATTCTAGTCTATTTTCTGAATGCATCTTATTGGCTCATTATATATATATATATATATATATATATATATATATATATATATATATATATATATATATATATATATATATATATATCATGATTATTGAAATGTGTGCTTAATTGTTAACTGAGCAAATTTTATCATAGGATATATGAATTGTAAAATAACGAAGATTAAATTATTCGTTGAAATTTCAGTATAAATTGTAAGTTTGGCTAAATTTTCAATGAAATACCCATCACTGATTATTATCTACTGTATAAGATTACACATAATTAATATATAAGAAACGAAATGATAATAATATCAATATGAACATTAATATCAGACATTTCATTGAAATCAAAAGATTAATAATATATGAAATATAGAAGATAATGTAAAAATTATTATTAAATACCATTTTAATTATGTAATAACCATTTGCTCATCTCAATTGACACATATTTGGTTAATTATCCAGAAAATTATTTTATTATAACAAATTATATGTCAGATGTTTCAAAATCCATGAAAGTATTTAATTGACAAAATGCTCGATCACGAATTTTTGAATCATCATCAATATACCCCCATCGAGAGGCTCTGTTATACGAACTGTCTGGAAGGAAAGTCATTAATTCAACATCTATCCACTGATTTCGACCTGCAGTAAAGAATTGACCGAGCTTTATGAAGACAGTTATTTGTTTAGTGTATCTATTAATTGATCTTCGTTCTATTCACTCGATGTGAAAGGCCCATAGTTATTATATTACAGAAATAGAATAGCGCCTGAAGCTGAATAATGTGAAAGTATAATACACTTTAAACTTTAACAACAATTTATATCTGTACAAACGTCAACTTGTCAGTATCATTACTCTCGTTTGCTCTCTTAAACCTGAGCGCTTGATAATTTAAAGCTAGCAACTTTTCATTCCACAATCAATTTTTACTGACCAATTAATAAATCAGACTGCCCCCAACAAACAAAAATATATATATATATATATATATATATATATATATATATATATATATATATATATATTTTTTTTCAAAAATTTATTTATTGCCTGTTCAAGATATTTTATTTTGAATGTTTTTAGCAATAACAGGCTTCTTTTAATATGAAAAACTCTATTTTTGTTGACGTTTCGTTGTATATCACAACTTTGTCAAAACTAATTATTATTATTATTATTAGTTTTGACAAATTCGTGATATACAACGAAACGTCAACAAAAATAAAGTTTTTCATATTAAAAGAAGGCTGTTATTGCTAAAAACATTCAAAATATAATAACATATATATAATTATATATACATAGATGAGCTTACACGCACGCTTGTATAAAGTTTTTGTGCTAATGTCTATGAATGAAATATTTAAGAAATATCATACTCGTTCACTTTATCAAAACGTTCTTTTGATTCATTTGAATTTTTCAAATTAATGTTCTAGTCTGAATTTTTTTTCCATGTTTGCGCCTGTCCAAAAGCATTCATTTTTTCATCGTTTCGAAATAAAGCCATTTCAATACAAAGATTTTTGCAAAAGCAATATACGCATTCATATATACGAAACATTTAAAAATAAGAGAAACATGATCGGGAAATCTTAAGGAAGATTGGCGAAAAAGACCAAAAGGCAAACATTCTTTATAAAGAATATAGAAGAGTATTTTTCATTCACAACATCAATAGAAATATGGACAATGGTACGGTGACCCAGCCAACCACGAATCAATTTATGGGTTGATTTCGACACCTATCATTGAAAAAAATCAACCATATTCGTGATGTTTCATTATTCCTCCCAATATAAATCCTTATTTCAAGCAAAAATGATTTCTTCCACATGGTTTTCCAGATATTTTATATTGAATTAAAGTCTGTATGTGCAGATGTTTATGATTGAAATTATTTCGAATATAACAACTAGTTCAATTATGAATTGATTTCTTATTTCTTTTTTCCATCTTTGTTGTGTTATTTCCAATAAGAGATAACGAGTTGTAACGCATTCTCCAATTCATTTTTCATTCAATAGATTCAATCCATTACTGCGCAACAATAAGAAATACATAAACATCACTACAATGAAATGAACAGAAGAATACACGTAAACTCTTAGTCAACTCATCTAAAACTCCTGATCTCTACACCTGGATATTAATATATGGATCGAATTAGCAGGGAAATTATTGAAAGGAGAAGTTATGATATTCAAATCGTGGAATGCCACTCAAGCAGATACACAAAGCATTTGGTCTACGCTTACTGCTAGATTTATACTGATGTGAAATCAGGACATTAAAATAAATATAAAAAAAATTTGAAACATGAAGGTATCAAAGGATTTATGTCAGAAATAGCCACAAAATCTAATACCAAAGGAAACTTGTCAAAAAAATAGCAATAGGTGGATAGATAAAGTCTCATCTAACAGGTTACCATGCTTGGGATGTGAAGGCTCGTATATAGGCTAAACAAAGAATAACACAGCATAAAAAAGACTGCCGCCTCATGAAGAACGTCTGTGCTGTTGTTCAACATCAAAAAAATATAGGACATATATTTGATTTTTCCAACGTTACAATTCTTGACCAACACTGCAATTACGAGACTGGAGTTTTCCTCGAAATGTGTCACATCAGAAAAGATGAGAACTGTGTTAACTATAAATCTGACACTCGCCAATTGAGTAAAATTTACTGTATAATCTATTTAATAGAAATTAAAAGAATATAATTATTTAATAGATTTTCCAGGCTTACGCCTCGCTGCTTTAAGGGGGCGTAAACCGTGTCTTCTATACCCAGGTTTGGAAGACCTGGGTTCGAATCCCAGTCGAGTTCCAAAAAACTTTTGGATGTAAGAACTAATCTCAATTTTCACTATAATAAAATAATACATTTCTACATGTCCGTACGTGGTTGCTTAGCACGAATAATGATTTCTGTACTATATATATATATATATTTATTTCATTGAATATTTTCAGTTTTTGTTATTACTAATCCAGTTCATCGATAAGTATTCGTTAATTATTCAATATATACAATAGAATGCATAGATACATAGTAACATGCAAGTAAACCACGTGGACAATTTGATGTGGTTAACCTTCACGATCGTTTTATGGTTCAATATGCACGTCAATGAAAGAGCCTATCGAATTCTTCATTATCCTTAAATGTCCACAATAATGTGTGGGAAATTTGGTTTTCATTGTTTTCTTGAAAATCATTGAATAAATTCACTTCATTTCGAAATGGGTTATTGAAATGATATACAATCAATTAAATGAATTCAGGTTTTTAACGAAATATTTCAGATGAAAAATCTCAACATTAAATTGAGAATGACATCTCTTAAGGAAACACAATTTCATGTAACGTATTTGTAAATATATTACGAGTATATAGTCTCGCAAATGTTTCAAAACTTCTCAGTTTTTTAATTAGGCAGAAGAATATTCTGTTATGTTGTTCGTAAGACTTTGTATAATTTTTAGAGAAGAATTATGAGGTACACAATCCCAATAACTTCGTATGTGTTATCTCGAATCTTAATGAAGATTCTATACACTGTCTACAAGAAATAATCATGACCAATTTGATATACTCCCATTTCTCTGGTTTATTCAGTGAATACAAATCGAAAAAGAATCTTTCAAACCGTGACAAACCCTCGGATAATAATAACCAGTTCCTCCGAAGCAGAAAAAATGGTCGCTAATGACAATATAATAATATATCTGAAATGTCACGTGATCTTGACTTACAAACGTCCGTATTCATATTCATGAAACAATGTGACGAACCTTCGAATGAATATTTGTTCTCAGATTATATTTTGTTCCTAAAAGATAATTACTAATTCACAGATAGAAGTTATATTTCTTAAATTTTGATTATGATGGAAATCACTTTATTTTTCTGAATATATTCTGAACTTTCAGAAATATGGAAAATGTATTTATTCACTCATTGTATTAAGAAAGATTTTTTTATTTCTTCAGTATGTGAAATATATTGTTGTTGTTCATAGCATTTTAAGTTTAAGTGTATTCTCCTTTTTTTTCTTGGTACTTTGAGGAAGTTCTCTATCTTCTAAGTGAGTGACAATATAAACAAAATAATTTTTGTACATCCTACCATTCAATACATTATGTTGTATGAACAAATGTCCTCATATTAAGCAACACTTTTTTTATTATTTACATACTTATATCACAACATATTGCATAGTTAGTATCAATTATTTATATATTTAATAGTGTTGGCGTTTACTTGATGTAAATCCATTATAATTGAATATAACTTAAATTCAAACACTTGAACTTATGATTTACACTTTATTGACTACATAGCATGACGCGTTTCGTCGTTACAAACGACTTCTTCAGATGCTTACAGAATAATTATACATATTATATAAATACATTATTCTGTAAGCATCTGAAGAAGTCGTTTGTAACGAAGAAACGCGTCATGCTATGTAGTCAATAAAGTGTAAATCATAAGTTTAAGTGTTTGAATTTAAGTTATATTCAATTATTTATATACTAATTTTGTTAAAAATATTTTATTCACTGGATGAACTATCCATTGTTCCTGAATTATTTTCATGCAAAGTGTTTTTATTTCAATTCAAATCACTAATTTCATATTATATGAATATTCATTAAAATTCATTTATTACATTGAATTTTTCAGTTCATGGTATTATTCGTTAAAATATTTCTTCGTATGCGTAATTCTTAAATGTGTTATATACCACATTTTGTTATAATTTATTGGTTGTTTTTATTGAATTACCTACTCGAAAATAGATTAAAAAGAAATTGGAACATAAAATTCTTTGAAATACTTGCATATTTTTAGTGTTAATTATACAACGACATTCATTCAGCAAGCATTACCTATTGTTTATTCGTGATTTTATTTGAAAATGGAATATTTATAATGTCGAGTATGGATAATTTCATTATTTTTGTTTCTTTTGAGAGTGTTGAATTTTTTTGATTCAACGTAATAGATTAATGAAAAAATGTGAAATGCTCTATCACACATTGTTTCAGACACAAAAAATTGACATATGGCACACTGGCATAGAAAGGAGCGGCGAGGGAACATCACGTGAAAAATCTAGAGATACTGCAAAAATTTATGTCAAAAATTATGATGAAACTGTACGAAGAATGTAAAATGTTGGATATTCGTAAGCTATACTTACAGGCAATATTAACCTACCAGTATAAGAATAAAATTAATATACCCTATTAGACACATGAATACACTTAGAAACAAAAAAAAATAATTCATTTAAGGAGAAAACGAGTAAATTGATTGGCCGAAGGAATTACGCATACATCCTGAAAATACTTCACGATAGAATACCTTATTACTTAAAAAGTGGGAAAACCTTCAAAAGTCTTAAGAGAGCATCACAGACATGGTTACATTTGTTACCAATGGAGGAAATTAGAAATATAATGGATACAAGCAAGTACTTTCCCGCTAATGTAATAAAATAGAAGAAAAATTATTAACATTAACAAAAAATTATTGAACATAATTAGTTTTATTTTTCATATATGAACAGCTCTCATAAAAGTATGTTGTACTTCTGAGAGTTCACTTTTTTGTCCAAGATCTTTGTGTTTGCCTTATTATAAGATTGTAAATTTTGGTTATAATGGATATAGTATTATAAGTATTGTTCTGATTGTTATAAATTGTCATTTCAGTTAGGTGAATAAATATTATTATTATATTATTATTATTATAACCAAATGGGATCAAATTAACTATTCTAAACTAAATAAAAACATTAATCAGTTGATAATATTCTAGAAACATACAAACTTTGGTTGTATCTTTCCAAGGTCATATTTCAAAAAGCGGATTTAACCAAACAATAGAATCATGAGAATTCGCCGAAAAATACTAACCCAGAATAAACTAAATACATGAATTATTACCATAAATACCTACTGTGATTCCATGTCATTCCATAGAATACGAGAAAAAATAAACCCATTGTGATCGTTCTGTGCATTCTGTGGTTGTCATTTCACTGATTTATTACTTGGGTAAAACTCAGTATTAATGTCAGTAGTTCATCTTCAGTTATTTTCCACGTATTCATATATCATTTATTGAACGTAAAGTGACTGCATTAGCGGCTTTCGAGTTCTTATATTAAAACCAATTTGTAACGGTATAATAAATGGTTTCGAAAATATTCTATGATATGCCTCGATGAATAATGGAAGTCTAAGCTGAACTTTTGTAATCAATAATAAATCTTCAGTTGAATTAGTGCAATCTTTATCATTGATCAAAAGTATAGTTTCTTTTATAATAAATTGTATTACCTACTATGTATGAGCATAGGAATTTTCAAGGCCTCAGATTTAACAAAATAATTAGTAAAAACATGAACGAAGAATATGAAACTTCTTAACAGACACTATGCAAAAATTTCGTTACATTTGTGTAACGAAAATTTCAATAAATTTCAATGTGAAAAAATGAAGGTTGAATTTTTTCACATTATTCATAAAGTGAATATGACAGGAAAAAAAGAAAACTGTCCAGTTTTTTGACTAATCAACGTTTGTGAACAAAAATCTATTCTGAATTAAATTTCAAGTAGCAAAATTATAAAATAATAACACTATAATTCATTCAAAAACATGACAATATCGTTTTCACAAATTCACAAAAGAAATAGAATTGGAAGGTCCAATAAACTTCTTGGAACTTACAATAAAAAAAAATAATAATAAACATTTTCAATTTTAATAAAGTTCTCAATTTTCTGAAAACCCTCACATTCTGATCAAACAATACATTGCTCGTCTTCACATCCGTACCACCACAAATCAGCGGCGTACAACAGTATGATACACACTGATAAATATGCCTTTATCAGCAGATAATTATACTCATATATTGTACATCATTAAGCAGATCGCACAAAACAAATTATATCATAATTGTTTTGTCGATAACATTTTACGAAAAAGATTATATAATAAGGCAATTTCTCGAGTATATCCTAAAGTAACAGATAGTCACAAAAATTACAGAATATTAACGTATTTAAGCAACCCTGTATCAAAAATCTCGAAGTTTTTATCTGATAGAAATTTAACGATATCTTTCAAAACCCAGAACACCATGGGTAGACACATCAGAAATGCGAAAGATAAAATTTCGCCTGATGATAAATCGGGTATCTATGAGTTGAGTTGCGGTAGTTGTCCCAAAGTATATGTTGGCTAAACTGGCAGGAATTTCATCCCTAGAATATCTGAACACCAAAGATGCTTTGCAAAAAATAAAACCGATTCTACGTATGCAACACATCTTTTAGAAGAGAACCATGTCTTCGACAACAACTTTAAAATATAGCACACGGAGCGTAAAAGTTAAACTAACCCTGCTAGAAGCCACAGAAATTAATAAGAGGAAGAAATCAAACAGTTTATTAAATGATCAAGTTTTAATCAATAATTCTTCTTTATTAAATTTATTCCAGGGAAAATGCAATCGAAGAAAAGTATTCCTTGGTCATCTCCCAAAATTCAGAAGAAATATGTTCTATGGTCATTCCCACGCTCTTCAGGATAAATACAAGCAGTCCACAATGTGATAGTTCAGTTTATCATCAACATCTGAATAGCAAAATTATTTTTATTGGTTTTTTTAAGTAATGAAATTATAACTCCATGAAAATAATGCAAATTTATTTCAAAACTCAAAATTTTACAAAAACTTTGAAATGCAAATTACTAATTTATATTTCGAGCGTTTACTATTTCAACATATGTTGAAATTCTGTGCTCAGATGTCAAAATTTCACATCCTACATAATTTGCTTACTTTCTATATTAAACACGATTCAAAATCAAAAATACTAACTCGAAATTCGAAGAAACTAATACACTGAAGGCTTTTCAACAATATAATTATAACGACGAACAATGGCGCCCAAAGCGTGAAATAAGGGCGTTCTGGCCTGCTAATTGCTACCATATGTTAGCTGATGTAAGAACAAGAACAAGGAGGTCGCCCCCGCGAGTGTACAAGATGGAGAGAAAGTGTTTACGTCATATTCTTAGTCCGATTTGCATGGACTGAAATCCTGAATGTTTCATACGTATTCTACCTCTCACGGTCTTATTATTTGGTCACTACCTGTGTTGCCAAGTGTAATGCATTCAGATATTTAGAGGACTATTGATTCAATAATTAAATTCATTTCCACATTAGATTAAGTGTCTTCATTGTGAACACTAAAAACATACTAACATACAACTAGATAATTTTAATGTTTGTTAAAAATATTTTGTTTTGTTGAAAGTTCAAATGAGAAATTAAAATGATGGTCAAGAAATGTCATAACCTGATTTTCATGTTTGTTAGCGTGATCTTAATCTTTTTCGAAAAAACTTCGGAGAACCTGCGCTGAATACATTTCTTCAAAACTGGTTTCCTTGAACGATTTTAATTTTTATTCGGAATATAATATTTTCCATTATTGAAAATTATGGCTTTTAAATAACAAATTTTGATATTGAAATCAAGGAGGCATTTCATATTCAATGCCTACTTTTCAGGAGTTTGAACATAATGATCAAAAATTCGTTATTTTAATCAAATATTGCAAAAATGAATATTCTAATGGTTCCATTAAGTAGCTGTTTTAAAATCCAATTAATACCTGATATAGAATCACTTTATTATTTCCAACTATAAGTTGAGCAATATAGGTGTTAATATAATACAGTGAAAAATCCTTTTTAAAATTAATTACTCCTTGACATATGCTGAGAAATTGAGTCTTTCTACAAAAATTGGATAATATTCATTTTGTATTTTTACTTCTTCTGAAAATTATGTCATTCGGCTGTATTTGGCTGATTATGTAGAATTAAGATAGTTCATTACTATTTTATCAATCCAAATATTCAACGAGAATCTTGCCTTCATTTTACAATGAATACCTATTATATATTTGAAGGTGAGTTTGAATGTGGCAAAGTATAATTCTGTTTCTTTCACAAGGAAAAGAGACCGAATTGACTGTGATTATAGCGTCGGTGGTCAGGTTCTTTCTCGGTCTGATAAGGTGAGAGATCTTGGTGTTGTCTTCGACCAGAAGCTTTCCTTTGTCCCACACATCACCCAACTTATTTCATCTGTCACAAAAATATATGGACTCGTTATACGTAATGCCAAATATTTTATTCCTCATCATTCATAGGAATATTTAATACCCTTATCTGTAGCAAGTTGGAGTATGTCAGCATGATCTGGCATCCCATTTGCACTTGCCATCAAAACCATCTTGAGGCTATTCAGAGAAGGTTCTTGAAATTCTTAGTTTGGAGGGAGGATAAAGTTTATCCACAGAGAGCAGTCAATCATAACGAATTATTGAGTCAATTTAGTTTAATCACATTGCAGAGCAGTAGAGAAACTTTATCACTCAAATTTTTGTACAAATTACTGCACAATAGTATTGATTGTCCCCCTCTCTTGTCCGCTTTGAAATTTCCTGTTCTTAGGCAAAATTCTCGAAATACAGAATCATTTTATATACAGTGTACACAACCCCTCAATATCAGTTGCGACAAACATCAAATATGAATCTCGAAAATTTAGTTCCAAATAGAGAAAAACAGTCAAAAGTCATCGAGGGACAAAATAAACTTGAAATAAGCCAAATAATAGGAACTTGAAGATTGTTCACTTGACGTACTGTATGGCTTGTAGACAAATCTTATTTTTCGGGGAACTACTGATGAAAACGTAGATATGACAACAACGATTTACCTACATGCTATACGTCTGTAGTTACGTGCTTATACATGGCCTGGTCAGTCGTGTCGTGTCATTGAAAACCACACTGTAATTGTTGTCCACGAAATAATTAGAAAGTGGAATTCATTAAAGGAATGAGATACCAACTGAGAATAAGAGTGAACAAAACGCGACAATATCGAATTACAAGGTGTTTAATGGTGGCACACGAATTGATGCATTGGACATTATGTCGAAATGACGACACTGCCATTATTTTGAATGGTATTCACTTTTCCATTTATGTGAGATTTCACTCTTTGTAAAAGTCATTAACGCATACAAAATTATCGAATTTTTTGAACAAATTTAGATGTGAAAATTTAGTAAGAAGTGAATAAATATAAAAATTAATAAACTATAAAAAAACTCAAAGCATTTTGAAACAGTGTTTTTATCGATAGTCGTGATAGATCTATGCTGATTAGCTAGTTGAATAGTTAGGCGGTAGGCGGCTTTGGTGATTTTTACATGACATTAATAAATATAATTGCTACTGTAGGAGCATTTTGTACGTAAGGCATTTTTTTTCTGCGTATCTCACAATTATCTACATCATTACTAATCATTACTTAAATATGGAGCAGAGGCTCAGAATTTGCTATTTGGGTTTTTTATATTACTTATAGCAATTCTTTCGATTCACATTTTTTTGAATATAAAAATCATAATCACCCCAATTTTTAGAAACAAAAATTTGGTGAAATTGAAGATTTCAATGGATTTCATATTTCTGATTCTCTATTTATGAAACGAGACCTAAAATGTAATTGAAATTAAAATTATAATAAAATGACTTTATCCATTTTTTTATTATATATATGAACTACCTGGTCTACAAAAACCAAAATAATGTTGAATTGTTTTATTATTCTGCAGAATCTGAAGCAATTCGAAAAAATTTGGAGAAATTTCACAAAATTGTTCGGAACACTCGTCATGTATTTCGGTATACCCATTTATAAAGAATTTAATATAGCGAACAGTTGTACTGAACTGTTGATAATGGTTTAGTAGCCCAAAACGTATGTTCAATATATTTAAAAATTTCATAGGATTTATACGATATATCAGAGAATTGAAATACCCAATTTTGATAGAAACTCTACGTGAAGAAATTTAAATACATGAATTATTCAAGCCTGTAACGCAATTTCTGATAATTGAAATTCAAGAATTTCTGATTCATCGGTTTACCATAGCTCTCTATATTTGTTGATTTTCGTCATAACATACAACAATTTCCACATAACAACCTTCCCAAATAATTCCTTGGTTCATATAGCTAATAAATACGAGTGACATACCAACAACAGCTCGAATTGTTTCTACAAACTGAAGAATATCTTCTAGGTGGAAGTCAATATTAACTTTATCTTCATAGGCGAAGAGAGCGTTGAAGTAGACTCTAGAGAGAATGAAAATAGAACCGTAATTTAAAGAAACGCATATGGTATATTCCTACGGTTTATTTGCCTTCTTGGCTTATCTTCATGTCAATCGGTTTCTACAGACGGAAAGGCTGAAAATCGTGATATAGTGTTTTTATTTCCGAAAACATCTTCTTGTAAATCACGAAGAGGTACTACTTATGGGACTAACTGGAGAGGAAAAGTTTTTCGAACGGACATATTTTATTTTATAATTGACAATTGAAAGCAGCAACATTGTTCAGTTTATGAACAAATGAAAATATAACTGATAGGGGACATACCTTTACATGGTAACAATTGCCTTTTATACACTTTATAACTCACAGATATTAAATTAAAAGCATATCGCTCGGTATACAAAATGGCAATATTCCTAGTGATCGTGTAATTTTTTACAGTAGAAACCCAAAATTAGTGTTGTATATTATTTATAATATACGACAATGATATGTACTCAAAACTTTGTTCAACATAAAGACCTCAAGAATATGCTTTTTCCTTCAACTATCCAATGCATACAAGATTATTTTCATAAAATACACTCAAATCCCACCAGGACTGCCAAAAAATGCTATATAATGAAAGAAAAACCTGCTTTCGTATAATTTTGCATAATTCATAATAGTTACAAAGCTGAATTTTTTTTATTTCACATGCAAACCTCCAATAATTTCCAATATCAATATTTGAGGGAAAACATTTTTTTTTTGAAATACGTTTTTTTTTCTTTTTTTTTAATTTTTGTATTTTACATAAAAATGACACCCAATAGACAGTTTAAAACTGTCCTCTAATAGAGGAGCACATATTACAAATGTTAATTACATATAAACTAAGGCGTATCTAACATGTATATCTTATAGAAATTTTTTATACATCTCATCGAAATAAAGTTTTCGACTTATATCTTCACACCTACAACCAAAATACCTATTTCTAATAGAAAAAGATTAGATAAATACATCATGAAAAGATAACTCTGTAAAAACTGATACTTATTCTATTAAATAATCTCTTTTTCAAATGTCTCTTGAGAGTTATGAAATACGGAGAGAAAATATCCAAGTTGGTTAACTCCTTGGTTTACTTTACCTTGGTTGGTCTACTCCAAGTTTTACTCCTTTTAAAAATACGGAGCTATAATTTTTTTTGCAACTCACACAGGTAAGTTAGTGTTTTCTCAGATTCGTTTCTTCAGAGTTCAAGAAGATCATCGAAATGGACAATAAACTAAGAAAGGAACAACATAATTTCATATTTTCAAGAAGAAGTCCATAGTTCTGTATTATTAATGGAATGAAGAATCTCTTACTTTGAATCTCTTAGGTAAGAGATTCAGTTTTAACCTCAAATTACAAACAAATTTGACAGTGGACGAAGTTGCAGTGATACCTATTTATATTTTATAATTTTTATAAATTGAAGCTTCGGTTTTCATTATGATAAATTATTACGCACTAAAGACGAAGTCTATTAATAATTCTATATATATTTCCAGCAATTACATCATCAGCAGTTTCATAAAACCGTTGTATCAACAATTGCTGGCTCGAAACATATGTTGAGGGTATTGAAGAATTTTGTGCAAGTTTTCTGCGAGTAGTCAGTTGACATATTTGATATCAGTATAATGGTATCAATGTATAGTTTCATCAAATGATGAAACATATAATTTTAAGGCCGATAATAAACTTTGAAGGCTCTTTCGTGAAAATTTTCCGAACTTGCATGCTCCTTAAAAATATGCGAGCAATTCCCGTCTACTACTTTTGCCTCATTTATTTCAATCTTTGATTTATCGCAGGAAACTACACCTCAGACCGATAGATGTGAGCACTTGATTTTCTCCATATTGATTAATGGCAATAGGAAGCACATAAAGTAACGTTAAGGTAGATTATCGTTACTTCCATTTATAACTATATATAGCAGTAATTAAACTGAATAACGATGTAGTACCTGCGTAAAATCAAAGGTGGTATCACCCTCTCCTATTTACTTAGAGCTTCTCTTCCTTTGCCTTTTTCTATCTTTTTTTGTTGTGACGACACAACTCATTAAAGTGGAAATCATAAAATATAAAATGTTCGTATCTCATCTTCTAATTGGTACAAAATTCCGCAATATCTGAAATAAATAGAATACCTTCCGAGCTCATTTCATAATATTACAGTTTCCTGAACTAATCAAATTAGATGAATATAACTCATTTTGTAATTACTGAAGAAATATACATATTTTATACTACAGAATTTTATCCCTGAATAATTTCTTGAATTGTAATTACAGTAATCTTTTACTTTAACTTTTCACATTCAATTTCGGTTAATATTCAATTCAGATTAAAATTCGACACCGAAAGTTTCGAAGAGATCAGTTTTGTGAATTATAGAATAAATTTAAATACTCGTTCACTCTGTACCATTTAAAGTTCCAAGGCAACCTTGTAACAAAATGTTAAAGTTTATAATCAAGTTTTATCTACCCACCTCGTACATTTATTGAATTGACGTTCACTTTTTGAGCATAATTACTAGATGTGACAACGAAAAACATAAGGTAGGTTTATTTGGAATTGTTTTTTAACCACTTTGAGGAATTTCGAGAATATGAGGAGAGGAAATGAAATATTTTTAAAATGGACCAGATAGATCTGAGAAAAAAATTAAAACTTATAAATATTCATAAAGAAAAATGATAACTTATCCAAACTCAATACAACTAGAGAAATGTGGGCCATTGTTTCGGTTGATTTTGAAGTTATCAGTCTTACCCATTGAAAGATTCGATGACAAAAAAAATGTGAATAAATTGCAATAATAAGAATGATTAAAACAATAAGAGAGTTTTTCTTGAAAATATATCATTACTATAGTATTCAAAAGTCTACTCATTTAATACGGGTTTATCATGGAATATATTCAATACTTTCAATTTTATGGAATATATCACCATCATTTCAGATTTCTATATAAATAAATTGGTTAGAAAATGAGTGTTATTAAGCACAACTACTAGGTACATAAGTACTGAACATTAACTCATTCACTGAGTAATAGAAGTGAAATTCCTGATTTTATATGCAAGATTGATTAAAATGACTCAACTTATCCCATTTCACTGCATTAAGATAGGCACCAAGAGGAACATATTCTTCTTTGCCATTTCCAACACTGTTGATTTTAGTACCCATTAGTGTGTATTTTAGAGTGTATTTGTTTGAATAAACTTCAATTAAAAATCCTTTTCAATATATTTCGGACTAAATTATTATGTAATAATACATATATAATATATTATGAAATAATACATAATAATATAATAAAAAAAGTTTATACAGGTCCATTTTATGGAAATAGAAAAAGAAGCTTACGGTATAGACCTGATCTTTTTTGTAACATCCGTTGACATATGTTTCGAGCTATTGGCTCCCTTGAATACGGCGCAGCTCTCAAGAGAGCCAATAGCTCAAAACATATGTCAACGGCTGTTACAAAAAAATTGCAGTTGTATACTGTCAGCTTCATTTTCTATTTTCATAAAATGTACCTGTATAATCCTTTTTGAATTATCTGAATTGTCGGTACAAAATTTCCGGAAGGTATAAATATTGTCTCATTGGTAGATAAGTGATTCAGTTTCCAGAACAGAGTCAAAGAGAACTCTAACAGAGACATTCATTTCAAGCCACAACGAAGTTGATTCCTCACGTAGAATTTTGTGTTTTTTAATCAACTTCTAAGTTCGAACATCTAAAATTTGAACTGCGCCGTTCTGAAGGGAGCCAATAGCTCGAAACATATGTCTACGGCTACAAAAAAATTGCAGGTCCATACCGTAAACTTTTCATATAATATATATATATATATATATATATATATATATATATATATATATATATATATATATATATATATATATATATATATATATATATATATATATATATATATATATATATATATATATATATATATATATATATATATATATATATATATATATATATATATATATATATATATATATATATATATATATATATATATATATATATATATATATATATATATATAGGTAGGTACATTCAGGTGGTTAATCACTTACGAGCAGAACAAAAGATATTATGAAAAAATGTAGCTATAAACGGGAACTACAATTCAAATTTTTTTTTCAAAATATTTTCTAACAGATTCTATTCTATTCTATTCGGTATATGATTGGTGTGAATATTCTAGGCTTGGAGTTTGTAGATAGAATTCTGATCTGATATGACAATTTTTTTGAAGCCATAAGAAAGCTATTGAACATTGAAGACACTGCCCGACGTAGAACAAAATAGTATGTTTTATGTTCCCATCAAGTTTGGCATCGATTTCAGGGTTCTTTATCATTATCTTTTGAAAGATAGTGATGACATCATATCGCATATTCTCAAATGACCATCACCGCATAAGAATTTCTCTCATTCATCTTGATTCTTAGAATGAAAATTTCTTTGCACATAAAAGGAAATATAATTGTATTCAATTCAAAACTTCTTCACAAGCATGGAAAAATTGAAATTATAATCAATACTTTTTATTCCACTTGTTTTTCTTCAAATAAGATTTATTGATAAAATGAATGAATATAGCCTCGATTTATAATTCAAAAGCCATTCGACGTATACAATGTGTAATAAAAGAAGATAGTTTACAGCAATTCTGTAGTACTCATAAAAGCTGTAGCTTCTAAGCGTAGGTCAAACCTTGAAAACTAAGCCCATTAGCAGTAAAAAGACATTTTTGGTTATGTTCGTATTCACACATAATTTATTACCCCTTTTGCGACTTTGAAATTTCAAATTAAGTTTCTTTGTGTTGCTGAATGAGTGAAGAAATTTTGTTAAACATTTTACTACATAATTTATCGGAAAAATATATGACCTTGTGAATGTATACAAGGATTCCTGGGTCATATCTATTAATAGTGAATTACCGAATGAAGAAGATTTCGTAATGATCTACCGACATTGTCCCGTTTCGAATTTATAATATGTTATTAACAATGTTGTAATGCAGTGCGTATCAATGTATGATCATTTTTTGAAATAACATTAAGTCAAATTTTATAGACATGTTTCTATATTTGATATTTTATGTTTTAAGGTTTATAAACAAAAGATTACTGCAGAAATAATGGAAATAATACAATTATTTCAATTATTTCTCTTATTCCTCAAAAATAAAAATTATTTCATACAGAAATGACTTCGTCTAATCGAATTCAACAATAACAACGTATTTATTTTTTAGGGCTCACCCAACAAACATGCAAAATTGTTTTATGGAAGAGGGTCGCATATTTCAAATGTGAGTTTAGAAATTCAATATATGATTAATCGAAAATGCAGAATACTTTTACCGAAAAAATTAAACGAACACATAAAAAATTCAAAAGAGAGAGTAAACATTCTAAATGTTCAAAAAGTGATTCATTATAATACAGAACGTAAATAAATGATGCACAGTAATATAGTAAATATATTTATACGCCTCTTGGAGCCTTTTTAAATATTTCTCAAATGACGAAAGACGTTGAGAAAATATCCAAGCTGGTCTCGTCAGCCTTCAACGTCAGTAACTCATGACTTACTATTAGTTCAAATAATATGAATAAAAATTTTCTAGTTACCGAAACAGCTCAAACTTTTCAAATTAAAGCGTCAATCTATTACGCATTTATAAATTCATTTCAATTTTTTTTTAAATATTTTTCTACATCCAAATGATATAGAAAAATCTGATGATAAAACTCAAAAAATATGACGAAATAATAATTTGTGTTAATTCATAAATTACAATTTATCGGCCTATTTAAAAAAAATTGAAGAATTTTTGAAATGCTGAATTCATTTTCCTGAGAATTGAATAATATGATCAATTTTGCAACAAATCTTCATCAGAAAGAGAGAAATGATCACGCATTTCTGATTATCCACACTAAAAAAGACATTGTCGATGTAAAGCATTAAAAACGAGACATATGGAAAGTAAAACTACAAGAAAAACCCTCGAGCAAACAAGGAACGTAGATTGAAGGAATAAATATTTAAAGAAGAGAGAGTCATTAAAGACACGCGTTTTTATGACTACTGAAAGTTTTATACTCTTAGGGTCAAGCTTATCTGCTTTAACACTTTCACTGCAGGCACACTAATCCGTATGTTACCATTGTTCGAGAGAAGAGAAGAGAACGCATCGTTAGGAATAAGTAATAAGCAGGCGGGTATTTTTCATTCTACGGTACAACTATTAGTCTCTATTTGAAAAATAAGAAGCTTTGCGTGCTTCCAAAGGATATGCTAGCTTTTTATATAGTTCGTTTCGTTATTTCGTCGACTCCAAGTTCGATATGCAAGTACACTATTAAACCGTCAATTCGCGTGTAGATTTATAATACCAGTTATTATATTTAATGACCTGCTCAGTGGTGGGCTATTTCTTTTGCATCTTTTGGAAATACTACCCGATCGTAAATGAGTCGTCAAATTATAATTTATTGACGTACTATGAATATACATATTTCGCATGGATTAAAGAAACTGTCTTGTTGGAGTGAAGATCAAATATGATTACGTTGATAGAAGTACTAAACGAACTTACACCATAAAAACCTTGTCATTGTGCGAGGAATGGAACGCTACTTCTACTACAATTGTGGTTTTCTTTCGAAGCTCATAGAACTAGAGATAGGCACATTGACATATGTTAATCAATGATTCAGGACGCCCAAGCACCTTGTCATAATAACTGACAGATAGGTACCGCTCTTCAATTACTTCCTCAACTTGTGGAGGCAGATAAGATCAAAGATAGGATACCACCTCTACAGTTGAAGATTCAGATGATGGTATTTATGATTCGTCTTGGTTGTACCTAACAATTACAATACCACCCTAACACCTTGAACTAAGAATCTATATAGAATTTCATATCAGTATTAATGATGAAAATAAAGCTCCAAATTCCAGCTTTGTCAAATTTTCTAAATGAGTCATTTTCATTGGATGACAGTAGTAATGTCACAGATTTTGTTATTTGCCGAGAATATTTATATAACTATTTTTAGTTATATAAATATATAAGTGAAGGTAGGTATATTTGTAGATGGCTATTTGTAATCGTTTCAAGAACAGATGGTGGATTATTTGAAAATTTCATCGACAATTTAAATTGAAACAACAAATTATTTGAGTGAATGAAAGTGATAAATTTAAAAATAATAAAAGTATTCAAAAAATCAAATATGGTATGTTAATTTGGTTTCACTCAAAAGTTGAAGAATGATATTGATGAAAGTTCGATAAAATAGAAATTTCAAATGTACATGTAAAATACAAATGTAGGTGAAGAAAAAACAGAATAAATTCGAATATAATAGCTTGAAATCTTTGAAACTTTGGACATAATGAGGTATTCATCATGTTTTGTGTTTCGAGATTTGAAAAATCAAACTGCTTTTTTTAAAGGAAAATTGACATATGATATATTTACCCACTTGATCATTCCAAATATAAAAATTAAACTAACCCACATGGTATGATGATAAATGGTTCTATGGTCGAAATATATGACAAGTGGTTTGTTCACATTCATTCTTTGGAATCCTCACAATACTGTTCATCGGGTTGATGTAGTTTATTCTTATAAAGGTCATCATAGTTAAACAATTTTTTACCTTTCGAATATATAAGCGAGTTATTCCATAATTCAATTCTAAGTACCTGTCGCATTCCTGTGATTATAACAAGCCTCTTCAAATAGAAACAGAAATTGATGTAATAAAATAGCTACATAATGATACGTTCAGATTGTACGTCTGGCAAATGAAAAATGAATGAATAACATGTAGGTTTGAACTCTCATATAGATGAATGTATTTTTAAACTAAGCAAAAAGTCATGTACTGAAGGTAATGAAGAGTAATCGAAAAAATGATACCTTAAAATGTTAAATAATCAAATAGATGTATCTACTGAAGTAAGTACATCTAGAGTTATTTTACTGATATTAATTCTCGTTTCATTTATTAATCAAAATTCAAAATGATTCACTACAAAATTGACGATTCATTCAATAGCATCAAATTTTTTAATTTCATATATCAAAGGAATCAATGTACATTTATTTGAAGTCCTAGTTTGAAGATACTTTGTATATGTTTTTGGTTTAGAATAAAATCAAATTAGGCAAATACTATTTCTCATACTTTTTCGTCGTTTACACTAATAAAAAGGAATTTTACGTCTTAAGATATATAAGTTCATCAAAAATAAGCAAATTCAGTTTATGAACCGAAATTTTAAGGATATTTCTGTTAATTAAACTCACAAATCTCAGATACATTTTTTCCAATGGGAGTCCATTGATTTGTTATGAATATTCTTCATTTCAATATCAGAGGGCGTTCCAGTATGGAGTTAAGAGATTTATTACAATCATTTACACCCGCACACCCTTGTCGACTAAAGTGAACAAAGCTCTTCCCCTCCCACAAAGTACATACTTATTGACATATGCTTTTTTCAAATATATTTCTTTCATTAATAGGCAGCAGGTATTATTCTAGGAATGATGAAATAGACTTAGGTCTCATGGTAATATGTCTTAAAAATGGGTAGAACAAACATCCCCTTTGAGTACCTTTAAAGTGCTTATATAATACACCTGGCCCCTGAGCATCGTACTATAATTTGAAATCCTATAAATTTTATATTCTGCACTATATATATATATATATACTATATATATATATATATATATATATATATATATATATATATATATATATATATATATATATATATATATATATATAAGTATATACGATTTCCATATATCAGTGGTCACTTGGTCATTTAAAAATGATTTCCTTCAACACTTTTCAAGCAAAAAAATGATCTGTTCAGTAAAAATCCACATTTTTGCAATATTTCTAATATTCCTTTCGATTCAGATTTCGTTTCCTAACGTAGAGTTGAGATCTCCAGTAAGAAAATGTGAGTTACAAAAACAAATGTAACCGTGTCTTATTTCAATGAAGAATTTAAACATCCTAATTGAATACCAACAAAATTTTCTGACGAAATAATATCTCATGATCATATGAATAATTGTTGAGATTCCTCACTAAAGTTGCTTCATGTGAAAAATTACTAAATTTATGTATGTGATAACGTACGAAAAACGAAGCATTATATAGTCATTATACAAATAAATGCAAATTTCTATTAGTTCTATACATATATGAGGTTAGTAAGCGGTAAACTACACCCAAATCAAAAATCCAACGTTTTATCTCCAACAGTTTCACTTTCGAAATCACTTTTAAACAGAGTTCTCGATTGGAATTCAAGATCACTTCATCAGTGTGGAATCGAGGTTGGCACAGATTTCTCTTGAATTCATCGGCATTTTGCATTATAGGAGACAAAAGAGTTTTGAAAAAATTCCTCTCGCATGAAGGTAATATCATACCGTTATATTTATTTTTGAACATCGCTGGAGGTTGTTTTTTTTTTCTAATTAAATACTTTTCAAAACCTTTTGTTCCATTGATGATACGTCTAATATAACTTGATAAAATTTCCCGAGCCTCAAGCAATACAATCTAATTTCAACAATGTCTTCAATTTACACTGAATATAATTATCTATCATACCGATCGAGTTCAACATAATACGATATTAACAAAGTTTCAGCGGTGAAAAATAATCACACCGTATAATCTGCGGTGTGAAGAACCATAGAAAAATTGCAGAACCTAGCATGGCGTTTTAACAATCCATGAGAATTACAAGAAGAAGCAAGTTCAGGATGCTGTAGGCGTTATAGTCTTTCACAGTCCATCGGCAAAACACTGAACACTTTTATTTTTCAACACTATATCTCCTCGTTCAAAACAATATTCCGATCATTTCCAGCACTTTTTGAAAACGTATCCAGGCTACTATCAGTTTTTATGGCACTGCACTTTTTCTGTTGAGATGTTGTTGGATTCGTGACAATTGTGTTAGTTTAACATTTTAAAGGCCCTGTCGTATTGGAAAACGAAAAAATGAGAGAGTTTACACTACATTTCAAAACTTGAACGTTCGAGATATGAAAAAAACTTTACTTCTATTAGTTGAAACATACTTTCGAAATTTGCTTCTTAGATTAATTTCTGTTGCAAAGTATCTCAAAGAAATGAAGGCATTCACAATATGTCATTAATGGAAATGGATAATTAGTGAAATTAGCAATTATTTAACATTAAATCCGGCGGAAATGGGTGATAGACTCTTCAACTAGAATAATTAACTGAATAATTTGAAATTTTGGAAAATGTTAATTATTGAAATATCTTTAGTTTTATCGTTTCCGTAAATATGAAATACTTTCATTCACTTATATTCTTCTCACAATTTTTCCGCTTCCAATGCAACTATAGGGGTTAATTGTGGGCTACAGCCCTCGAATATCGACTTACCAGTCGCCATGGCCTTAGTTTGCCAGGGCTAAGTCGCCCTAAATCACTCCACGGTCGGGATTTACTCGCGCGACTACTCACTCAAAAGTCTTAGTACAGACTGGAGATTTCGATTACCGAGTCCGGTGAGTACGGGTTCTTGCGACCGTGAGACGGAGCCCGCTATTGGCTAAGCCAGCCAATCTTGAGTAACTGGAGTCAGTGGCTTCGTAAGGATCTGAGCCCACAGATTTCTGCACGAGCTGCGTCGCTAAGGACGTCGCGACGTCAGAGTGGGTGTTGAGAGTGGATTTCGAGAAATTTCCCGTTTATGCAATGATAAAAATTGATGTTCGTTATTGAACATTCACAAGCAAATTGTACATATTTCCTACGAATTATTTGCACGAATTTCGTGTTCTTTTCTTAACTTTCTCAAATGCTTTTTGTTTCTGAAAAATTGAATAAACAGAGTTAAAAGAGGTTTAAAAATTATGAATCCGCATTTTTGTTGATTTATTCCAAAGTATTATAGAACGAAAAAATGAACTTCGATATAAATATATATATATATATATATATATATATATATATATATATATATATATATATATATATATATATATATATATATATATATATATCAATATTCTCAGCAGTAACGGGTTTTCTTTTTTGAAGAATCATCTTTTCAGTGGACGTTTCGTTGCGAATTGCAATTTTGTCGAAACTGATGAATTAACCTTCGTATTTAATTTGGCAACTGATTCTTCCAAAAACCATCCTACGTTAATGGAATGTGAAAATATGTACGAAAATATATAAACACTGCGAATCTAATTAATTAGTAGGTACTCTTTGAACAATTTCGTTTTCCTAATTTGAAATGAATAATTATTTTAACAGGATTGTTGATAAATTCCTAGAGGTATATTCAATCCATATTGAAAAAAGTTATTTTCAAATCTTAAAATTATATAATACTTCTTCTACTCTTTTCAAAACAAAATACCATTCTCAAAATTATTTTACTATTACTAGGTTTACTATTCACTATTTACCGATGAAGATGGAAACTCCATCCACGTCAACGTCCACTGAAATATTCTTCGAAGTTCAATATATTAATTATATATACCTGTAAACCAAAATTAATGAATGACACGGAGGTTTCGCTTATCTCTTGGAGAAACATTATATTAAAAACTATAAAATTAAAATTAACACACTTGAGTTAAGTTTCACTGAATATATTAAAAACTCTACATATGTTTCGGGTAGTTAACCTATTATCAAGAGTATACAATATTACAGTAATATTGTATACTCTTGATAATGGGTTAACCACCAGAAACATATGTAGAGTTTTAATATATTCAGTGAAACTTAAGTCATTTGGCAACTAATTCTTCCAAAAACCATCCTACGTTAATGGAATGTGAAAATATGTACGAAAATATATAAACACTGCAAATCTCATTAATTAGTAGGTATTCTTTGAACAATTTCGTTTTCCTTTATTTGAAAAGAAAAATTATTTTAATAGGATTTTTGATAAATTCCTAAAGGTATATTCAATCCATATTGAAAAAAATTATTTTCAAATCTTAAAATTATATAATACTTCTTCTACTCTTTTTAACACAAAATGCCATTCTCAAAATTATTTTCATGGTAATATATGAGGAATATGTAAAATTTTATACGGAATGGATTATTTCATATGTATTTTTTCATGCTATTCAATTCTCATTCTTCCTATCTTCTCATTCTTCCTATCTATCTCACTTCTCGTGGAGTCCTACTTGAGTAATCGCAGTCAACTCGTACAAATAGAGAATTGCAAATCGAGAAAATTTCGAGTAACTTCGGGAGTGCCGCAGGGATCCAATCTTGGACCCTACTATTTGTCCTGTTTGTTAACGATCTCTTGGAGATGGTGGACTGTATGAAGTTAGCTTATGCGGACGATATTAAAATTTATAAGAGCGTGTCATCTATGCATGACTGTTTGAGGCTACAAAGTGACCTGAATGATATCAGCCGGTGGTGTAACAATAATTGTTTACATTTGAATGTCATGAAATGTAATGTGGTTAATTTTACTAGGAAGAGAAATGTGATATCTTTCGATTACAACATTGAAGGTGTTAATCTGACTCGACTTCAGGAGGTTAAGGATCTCGGCCTAGTATTTGATCAAAAATTCTCATTCATATCTCATATCAACCAATTAATTTTATCATTTTATCATGTAGCAAAGTTTATGGTTTCATCGTCCGCAATGCTAGATTCTTTTCGAGTTCGTCAACACTGGCCCATTTATTTAATGCCTTAGTGAGAAGCAAACTTGAGTATGGCTGTCTTTGTCTCATAAACCGCCTGGGGGCACTACGAAGGAAGTTCTTGAAATGGCTCGCATTTCGAGAGGATCGTTTATATCCACCTAGGGGTTGTGATCACGCTTGCTTGCTATCGAGGTTTGGCACTAGGAGCCTCCACACCAGGAGAAGTTTGAATTGAAATTTTTATTCAGTTTGCTCAATGATAATCGCGACTGTCCTGAGCTTGTGGGTAGACTTAATTTCTTCGTTCCTCCAAGATGTACTAGAATAAGCCAGACATTTCACTGAAAACCCCACAGAACCAATCTTCTCTCGCAATCGCCGCTTAGCTTTGCATGTTCTACTGCAAACCAGGTATCAAGCTGCTGTGATTTGCACTGGGACTCACTTGTTTCTATCGTAAATATGTACTTAAATCTTAACAGAGAAGTATCTTGATTTCTTCCCAATGGACTTTTGAGTGATTTGTTTTTTATATTATTATTGTAATTGAACATTTAGATATTGACATTTTAGATTCAGATCATCATATTTGATAATGTTTTTTATTATTATAATTATTTCATAATGTTGTACATCTATGTGGTTATTGATATTTTTAGTAACCATATTTATTCATTATGTATTTTCCTGTAATTGGGTAGTTAACTGTTGGAAATATATGCTTATTATTATCATTATTATATTATTTTTCTTGGTAAATCAACATATTGTAAATAGTTACCGATTTGGATTTCCAAAAGTACGAAATTTGATCTTTTCAAATGTGCATAGCAATTGAGAAAGTTCAATATTTAACATTCTCAATTCATATTCAACATATCTGAAGATCTTTTAATTAATTGTTATTGAAGTTGAGTTATTCATTTTTGAGAGTATCATTTCATTTCGAAAAATACAAACAGTAGCGTAATAATTTGAAATGGTGATATTTCATCCAGGAGCGTATCAAAATAAACCCTCATTAAATTTCACTTCGTAATTGACTATCAAATAAATAGTGTTATAAATTTGATACAGCATTTTTGAAGTAACGTTTATCTCCAGTCGGTCGTATAATACAAAGTGTATCTTTATCTTCCAAATTAATTCTGTATACATAGATCGAACAGTAGGGGCTCTAACCGGACGTTTATATAGTAGTTTAATAAAAATGTCATACTAATAGGCACAGAATTAGGCGCTTCGAAAGCATTTCCATTTCACATAGTAGATGCTTTGAAATCTAAAAATTATTCTCGTAACTATAAATTGGTCATTTAATAGGATAAAGACTGGTCATTCAAAATTTGATGTCTTCATTATAATCGATATTGAATTTCTGAACTATTCATTAATTTTTTTTCATTTAACTTTTGTTAAATGAAATTTTTTTAAAATTCGAATCTTAGGTTTTTTGGTTCAATTACGTTTCGGTTATTATTTTAACATTTATTTTTTAATAACCGAAACGTAATTTGGGAATAAATTAACATCATTTTGTTCTAATTGAACCAAAAAACCCAAGATTCCAATTTTTACAAAATAAATAAAATGGTTCACGAATAAGATAGATTGTCAAATATATATATATATATATATATATATATATATATATATATATATATATATATATATATATATACGATATACGATTGTTCCCCATGAGGAGAGCGACTGATTTTAAATTCGCAATTATTAGGATTTTTGCTTAATCTTTTTTCCCTTCCAAAAACGCTTCATCCTCTCTGAATGCTCTTTCTTCCGTTCATCAGTCCATTTTACTCCAGGTTGACGATTTGACTTTTGCTCTAACTTCACATGTGCGATTTTATAGCGACATTCAGTGCACTCTTCGAGATTTTTTATATTGATCTGTTGTAGATCCTTTTGGACCTCTTTTAGCCACTCTGTTCCGCATTTACTATTCATAATTATATCGAGTAGCTTCTTCGGTATATATATAAATATATATTTATATATAATTTTCTTTCTTTTTTAATTATTTTTTTGCTTGCTTCATATAGCCATGTTTTCAATATTTTCAGCAATAACAGCCTATTTTCAATGTTACAAGAATTATTTCCGTTGGCGTTTCGTTGTATATGACATCATTGTCAAAACTAATGAATAATTGAATTTCATGATTTACCATAGATATTAAAAAAATGAGTTCAGCGTTCTAACATCTATGGTATTCCATAAAATTCAATTATTCATTAGTTTTGACAAAGTTATGATATACAACGAAACGTCAACGGAGACAAAGCTTTTATCATTGAAAATAGCCTGTTATTGCTATATAATATGTATATATTTCAAAATTGATTTTCTTTTCCTGTTTGATAAAATTATATTTTCAATATTTTCAGTACGTTTTGTTGTTAATTACAACTTCGTCAAAACTTGAGAATAAAATATAATCAATAAATCTCAAGATTCGATGAAATTGTAATCAACAATGAAACGTCAACAACAATCGAGATTCTCACGTTAAAAACAACCTGCTATTGCCAAAGGAACTATATAAAATATATATATATATATATATATATATATATATATATATATATATATATATATATATATCAAATATTAATTTTGGTTTACTATTCACTCGAAATTATTTTACTATTACTAGGTTTACTATTCACTATTTACTGTTGAAGATGGAAACTCCATCGAAACGTCCACTGTAAAATTCTTTGAATTTTAATATTTTAATTACACCTGTTAACGAAAATTAATGAATGACACGAAGGTTTCGGTTGTCTCTTGGTGAAACATTATGTTAAAAATTATAAAATTAAAATTAACACACTTGACTTAAGTTTCACTGAATATATTAAAAACTCTACATATGTTTGGGGTGGTTAATCCATTATCAAGAGCCTACAATATTACAGTATTGAACGCAATATTATCATTATTGAGATAATGAATCGCTGTACAAGCAACTATTACAATTTAGCTGCGTCATTAGCAAGAATTGCCATAATCGAGATCTCCTCATGCAAGTACGGTAATAAAAATCAGGACCTAAATCATATACTTTGTTAATGTCCTTCCTAAAATATTCGGAAAAATTCATGTATAAGAACTCATTAAAAATTGAACTCTTTCTTCATTTCAGTTCTATTTCTTCATTTTATCAGAACTAAAAATTAATCGAACAAAACATATTTTCAAATATCTTGAAGGCAGTAAATTCTAATCGCACTTGTATAATTCCCGTTTGGGAATTTAGTAGGCTTAATAAAAAAGTTTGCTCCATTAATGGGAATATGATCTAGAAATCTAAGACTGAACGAATAGTATATATCCAAGTCAAAAAACATGCCAGAAAAACATCATACTTTTCTCAGGCAAAATCGAAGTAACTATATCGAAAATAACAATTCGGATAACGTACAACGTTGTTGTTCTCCTTATATTGTCTCTCATGTGAACAAATGTTCTATACGTTTAATCGCTAATGATACTATGCTCTATATCTGTGGCAAAGATATTAAGAGTATGACAGAGGGGATCAATAGAGACCTTTCTGCAATTAATGAATGGATATGTGACAAAAGCTTATCCCTTAATGTGCAAAACCTAACTTCATAGTTCTGGGTACAAGTAAAACCCTTGAAACAAATAAAAATAAGGATATAACTATAAAGATTAATGAACAAAAAATTAGAAGAGTAGAAAAAGTAAAATGTTTAGCCATTACGAAAAACTGAATGTCAATGATCATGTTGATTTTATATCATCCAAAATCTCTAAAAAAACAAATTTTTGAAAAGAATAGAAAAAATCTGCCTACATATGTGAAATTATTGTTCAAATCAATAATAATGACGCATTTTGGTTAACGGGATGAGTGTAACAATATTTTGAAATTTTTTGTAGGTAAGTTCATCACAGGCCATGGTCTTTGTGAGCTAACCATTTATGGTTTATTTTTGTTTTTATTCGGGAAATGTTATTATCTAATACCCATCATATTGAAATCGTTTCTAAATATTATTGTATCCATCAATTTTGAATATTGCTCCACTTTATTTGGTTTGTTTAAAGAAAAAACTCAATAATTACCAAAGTTACAGAATAGAGCCATGCGAACATAGAAGCCACAACGAAGACGATTTTTATTATATACATATATATAATTCAAAAAATTCATGAAAAACGTCACTCTATTACATTATTCATGTTTATATAATTATTTACATACTTGTCCTCAAATAATTTCACTGCATTTGTATTTAATCTATCATTGGATGACTTCTGTATTGTTTTTTGTTAGTTCAACAACCTTTGTCAGATGTAGGTACTTTTTCACTACCACTTATATTTATTTAACATCTTGTAAAAATTTCCAGCATTCCTGAAGAAGAACTGAAACTTAGTTCGAAATATAGAATCACTGACGATTAGTCTTGGATTAATTTAATTGCCTGAATCGCTAATTATTCACTAATATTCATTACGACGGCAACACCCCTCAGTTGATATATATATATATATATATATATATATATATATATATATATATATATATATATATATATATATATATATATATATATATATATATATATATATATTATATAGTTCAAAATTGGGATTCAATACTAGTAAATACTGAGACTTAATCGAAATATCGAAAATTTCAAATAAAACCTCAGGGAGCTGTCTACACAAATGTTGTCAACGAGAACGAACCCATCACTTTAGTGAATATTATGAGCGTTTCGAAAAATTATGACAACAAGAGTGCGAGTGGAAGGCTTTGTAGATATTTCATTCGAACACAACAGAAAATTGTCTGAAATGTGTACGAATGATCCCATGCCTAATCGCTCCAGATCACGCCCAGGCGGGCAAAAGTGTAGCTAGTTCAAAGATTCACAGGTAATTCAATAATGAGACTCTTAATCGAAATATCGAAATATTTCAAATAAAACTCTCAGGGAGCTGTCTACACAAATCATCGATTCTTGATTGATAGATTAAATATGGACTGATGATTCATAATAATGATGAAACAATTGTATCCTATTATCATTCAACAAGATCGATGAATTTTTCGAAACGCTCTTAATATTCACTCTCGAAAGTGATGGGTTCGTTCTCGTTGACAACATTTGTGTAGACAGCTCCCTGAGAGTTTTATTTGAAATATTTCGATATTTCGATTAAGAGTCTCAGTATTTACTAGTATTGAATTACCTGTGAATCTTTGAACTAGCTACACTTTTGCCATTAAATATGGACTGATGATTCATAATAATGATGAAACAATTGTATCCTATTATCATTCAACAAGATCGATGAATTTTTCGAAACTCTTAATATTCACTCGAAAGTGATGGGTTCGTTCTATGACAACATATGTGTATATGATATGAAATATATATATTATATATATATATATATATATATATATATATATATATTATATATATATATATATATATATATATATATATATATATATATATATATATATATATATATAATTCAATTCAGTTTCGGTCAATCCTCTACTTATTGTATTTATATGTGATTGTAAGAAATGCAGTGCTTTTGAGAAAAAATACATTATTATTATTATTATTATTATTATTATTATCATCAGATATGTATGATATGCTGCTAACTACGCACTATGAATTTGTAGTTGAAGGTGTATGTATCAAAGTTGCATATGAGGTGAACCGCTTGGTTATTATTTCGGTATATTACGTTTGGTCTTGCTGTCGGCAACACAGTCTCCAATGTCAACAACTCTAGCAGTAAAAATCGGTTAACAACCCACGTCCAGGCAAGTCAGAAAGAGACAAGAGTCCCTTACCTCGTCACGCCTTGGAATCTCCTAGAATCATAGAGCATAACACTATTGACCATAATGACGAGATTACTTGTACTTTTTGCAATTACATCGAAAATCTAATGTAACGGAAGCGTTGGTGCATTCTGCGTAAAATTTTGTGAGTACTCGAACGAAGGACAGCAAAAAAACCAGTAGAAAATGAGAGTTTGCTGAATTATACTTATGAAATACTTGAAACTTTAACAATAAATGACAATGATAATCAACTGTGATTTCACATTATTCCTAATAAATATTTCGACAGAATAAACCTTCTGAAATTTTTAATTTGGTTTTTCTTCTCCATCTAATACAGAAATGAAGTAACGTTTTCTACCAAATTAGTCATGTTTTTATATCTAAATTGATTGTTGAAAGAAGATTTTTATGATATCAGATTTGGATATCATTGGAGACACTCTTTTGAAGTGTATGTCCAAAGAAATCACAAACTAATTCAAATTGAGACATGATTCTTTTAACTTATAATCAGGTCCTTAAATTACTTGGTTATACTTTGAATGCTCCATCTATATTATTGTAGTCCTAATCCCAATGAGAGATATTGTAATTTAGAAAAAGAAATGTGCAGTTTATCGAATATTTTCATCAAATGTGTAATACTATAAGATATCATATAAATTAGGTGAAATCTTTGTATTTATTTCAGTTTCTGCAATACATAAAATTTAATGTTGTATATCCGAAGCAGTTATGACAGATTTGTGCATCCATCACAAAACTTCTTAACTCTAAGTTCTTATATCAATTCATTAAATATTTTCAGGATTGCTTTCTGACGGAAACAGGTATATATATATATATATATATATATATATATATATATATATATATATATATATATATATATATATATATAATAATATCTATATACGTTGTGATCGAATAATGGTAACAGTAGAATGAAATATTTATGAAACTTTGTCGAAATATCTGAAATATTCATATAAAATATTGAGAAATTTCAATGTAATTTCAATGTTCCTCAACTAGAGGAACTCTCAATGCTTTTTATAAGAGTGACTCAGAATAATGACTTATTACTACTTATCCAATGAAAATAAATATAATGAAATTTCTAAATAGCTTCCAAACTTTAATTTTTATGTTGCTGATAATTTTTCAGCATGTATTGTGCGAGGTTTGTGTCATTATTTTTCTACGTCAATATATGAAATTAGTTAACAATGAACCTCATCGAGAAAAAAAAATAAAACGAATTAAATTCTTCTATTCATTGGCATTATTCACCATTCTTGATATGATAGGACAAAGTATTCATCGAATGTCTGTGAACTGAAAGAAATTAACACACAATTTTTTGCATTTCATACAAAGAAAGTCATGAACCATTGAAGAAAAAAAGTAAAATTTTTCTAATGGATGTTCTGAATGTATTTTTGTATATATGAGGAAATGAAATTTTTGTGCTTATGACACTAAATGAAATATTCAAGAAGAAAAAACACTAGAACATTCATTCGAAAAATTCAAATTAACCAAAAGAATGTTATAGTTAGATATATGAACGTGTACGATGTGATGCCTCCATTAACCTTCAAGGGATAAATGTTGAGAAGTATTGAAATAGATGAAGACGATCGAAATATTGAAAGTATTTATCGTTCATAAATTAATTACCATACCTGACGGAAGTGCGGGACAGCTGCTTCGTTCTGCAAGGAACTCGTCAGTCGCACCACGTCCATCAAAGTGAGGCAACGATTTCAATCTCCAAGCATCTTCTTATGACTCCAAGTAGAATAATGCCAAGTAATGAATACTTCACAATTCCTTCTATAGGAATCAATAGAAAACATCTCTCACATCATAGACACACCAAGCATAGAACGTTCATATTTCTTCTATACCCGTATTAAATTGTATTATCTATTTGACAAATGTCATCATATGATGTTTTCAAATGTCAAAAGGTTGCGTTAGTACACTCGCGATTGTTTCCGTATTTCAGGAATATTTCTATGATCTGAGAGATGTTTTCTTCATGGAAGAATCACATCGTACACGTTCACATATCTAGCTCCAATATAACAATCTTTCGGTTGATTTGAATTTCACGACTGAATATTCTAGTGTTCTTTTTCTTTATATATATATATATATATATATATATATATATATATATATATATATATATATATATATATATATATATATATATATATATATATATATATATATATATATATATATGTATGTATTTGAGTGGATGTATCTATATTTGAATGGTAAATACCTATTTCTAGAAAAGGAATAGTTGTTCATTCAATGGACAACAATTCCCTTTAATGAAGTGACGCCGACAGAATTTGACGTTTGTGATCGTAACGAATGTTGGTATCTTCGCATTAATGATAACTGTTGGCGTTGATTTTCTAAGTATCCAAGTGACCTTGCAGTTTTAAGCGTTCTACGAAAGAACCTTTTGTTCAAAGAGTTGTTGCGAGAACATAACACTTGATTTATGTTACTTTTTTGTCAGCAAAAGAATTGTCCATGAAAATCTGAAGACGCATATAAAAACCATACAAATATATTCTTAATTATATAGCGCAATCCTTCAATTAAACCAAGAGATACTTACACATTGAAACAATAAAACAAGATGAAAACTTCCGGTTTATAATGGCCCTTCTTTAATACGTTTTGTTTTTCTGAGCAGTACTTAAATATGTCATATGAGTGCTAAAAGACGACTATAAATGAACTACTGCGGTTCAATTGCAAAAATGTGTACTCGTAAACACAATATTCAAACACACACTCAGTGTAAAAATAGATCAATTCCAGAAAAACGGAATGATCAAAATTCAAACCATCTTATTTTATATATTTATAATTATAAATTTTTATAATATTCTGTATTTTTATATTTGCATAATATACAAATATACAATATTTGTAATTATTCTGCAATTGGATGGATTTAATTTTTCAATGAAACAATATTTAGAATTTTCTCATAATTTATTACAAATACTCATGACGACGTTTCTGAGTACTAGTTCTTTATCAAATGCTGGATTAATACTGCTTTAATACTGATTTAATTTTTTTTCGTTCAATTCCCTACTTGTGTTTTTTATTGAGTAATCATATTTATTCATAGTCACTCAGGAAATACGCTGAAGATGAAACTTTCTTTGTTGTTACTTGTTCCACTATTTCTACAAATTGAATAGAAAGTTTTGCTCAGATATCAAAGTGATTATATTATCTCTTATTTTGTTTCACTGAACGTGTTATTTACTCCATTGACTTATTCTTCGGACTTTCTTCGCCTAAAATAGCAAAAATTTCACCCAGTGATCAAGCAAGTATTGAAGTAACGCCAGATCTTAAAATATTGAAAAAGATATTGAAGAAAGGCTATCAATTTGGATAATTACCACATAGAAATCATAAGTTTCAGGGCGTGACTCACAATAGGTACTAATTTTCTGCCTACTGTCTGAATCTTACAGGTATTAATCACAGTAGACATTCGAACTTTCTACAAAAAATCACATCAACAGCAATACCTTGCCAACTCTAGGATAAGGAAACAATGCAAAGAGTTTCAAAGATCTAACAAGTAATAGGATTAATCAGTGTGTATATTTCAAAGAAACCGTTCCATATTTCGTTATGCATGAATAAATCTTGATTTTGAACATCAAATCTATTTCTTCCTTTTTTCAGTGCTATCTTTTATCGAAGGTTTGCGATGACAGTACGTGCGATTTGTCATTTGTTGGGTATTCCTGTCATACCACCGTCGCCAAGTTTTGAGCCAGGATATTTTTTTGAACGAACAATACGTTTTTCTTGGACTTCAGCTCAACTTGGTATTTCTGATTATATATACGAGATAACACAACATTCTTGTCTTGATTGGTTGCATTACTTCTTGAGTTCTCTAAATAGTACCACGTTGTTTTTCATTTCGTCTCTATAAGGTATCCTTAACATTCCGTATTTGGAACTTTTCACAAAGAAGACCCATAGTGCCCCACTTGAGGATGAATATAGCACAACTGATGAGTTCCTTGTAGAACGAAGAGGTCTGTCTTGTGCTTTTATCAAGTATAATAATAATAATAATAATAATGATATTTATTCAGCTGAAGCTATACAAAAATCTACATATTATGAACTGTCAATTTTTAATTATATAGCTATCTCATTATTTAAAATATACTTTCTAAGATCACGCTTAAAAATTTCAATACTAGTTCTAGTTTTCAATATTTTTGGTAAATTATTGAAAGCCTTAAATCCGTCATAGTGTATGCTATTTTTGGATTTACAGAGCTTACAACTTTGGATATGAAAATTATTAGTATTTCTAGTATTATACTCATGCACATCACTGACATATGTAACATTTTTTATTACATGACATGGAAGCAACTGATTTTCTATTTTGAATATGAATATATATGGAGCAAAGAGTATTCTTTGTTTTACAGGCATTAGTTCCAAAGAGTTAAGCATAATTTTGACAGGGGTATACCTATTGCATTTCAAAATGTCTCACATGGCTCTATTCTGTAACTTTTCTAATTTTTGAATTATCAAGTGTGACATCTATTTCACTTCACTACTTCAAACATTTGAAATAACAGCAACAAAAAATTTTATTCATGTTGGAAAGTCACATTTTTAATAAAGACATAGGAAAAAATCAAAAGCGGATAGTAATATAACATGAAACACTTTAATACACATGCTATTTTCAGCAAATTCAATAAGAATCTTTCATGTCCGACTAAGAAAAAGTCGCTATTTTCACTGTGAATAGTTAACTTTATAAAACCCCGGGTTTACTAGTCGTCACAATGGTGAAAAATACCTCACCATTTTTAGAATTGAAAATGTATTAATATGTTAAATTATTTCATACGCGATGGATGTACTTCAATCAACGTCCTTCGGCATTCAGACTTCTACATAAAAACTTACCAAAATGCAAACAGTAATTGATAGAACTATAACAAGCAGCACTGGGGATTATTTTTTGACCAATTGTAATCACCATATACGTCAAAATACCTGGAACATCCATTCCATAGTGTCTGGTAATATAACTTCGAATTATCTATTCAATACACGAAATTGAAATCAAGAAAAACAACCCAAGCATTCATTTCAATTATCTAACAAGATGAGCAGTGTATAATCATAATTTCGTGAAAATTACGGTTGCCTCCCATGTCTCTGATTGAATGTGAGCAAGCTATAATTTCAACTACGTGAATATCGTTATCTTTTATGTATGTGCGAAAACTTGTACTTCAGAAATTATGATAACTCCTATTTCAGTTCTATTCTTGTTGCGATTTAAGCACCCTGAGCGGTTCGAAATGATAGGAAACAACATTTTGATATCGATACCTTGAGAATTGTTGCCAGGTAGATGGATCCCACAAGGATTATTCATTTAAATCATAACAATAAATACAAGAAATTTGTTTACGTTTTGTGTCTTGAATTTATCATTCGATCGAGGTTTTATGATATTGACTCTCTCTTAACCTGCGTTTCGTGTGGAAAACTTCGAGATAAAACTTAAGTTCATTTTGGTTCATTGAATTTTCATTTCAAAATTGTTTAATGTGTGAGATTATTATATACTTCCAATTGATTCGATCAAAAACACGACCTAGAAAGTCAGAAAATATCCTCTGTAAGGGCTTCTCTCGCAGAAATTACAACAAACATGAAGTGATGAACATTCCTCCAGAAATCAAAGGACATCAGTAAATTTCCAACTCGACCCATCATCCCATAGTGTTGAAACAGCAATTATCCCAAAGTGAAAATTATTTTTGGAAAACCCTGGAAAATATGTAAACTAAAGTTGATATTCTTACAAGGTGAAATAAATGAATTCTAACTTATGAAAAAAGTAATCTGATATTCGTTAAACTTAGTACACTCGTCATAAACTTCCCTAAAAATGAAAACAATAGAAGATGACAAGCAAAGAAACTCATGAAATGGAATGGAGTGAATAAAAACCATTTTTATGAGTCTAATAGGACGTGAACCAACAAGAATCTCATTGCAAACATGAAAAATACGTTAAATATTTGGGTTTTTCTGATAATTATATACAAACTGAAAGCAAACATTTAAAAAAAGCTTTTGTGAATTCGGAAATATTTTAGTGAATGAAATATCCTATAACAACCGCAAACAATCAGAGTTATATTTAAAATTCACTTATTCTTCGGAAATATTGAATCATAAGTCCAGTTCCAATTTTATTATTCTTTGAAATTTTATATTTTTATAGAAATCTTCTATTGTCACATAATGGCGAATGCGCCGCAACCATTCTTATGTTTCTGCTACTGTCATAATGACGTCATTACGAAAGTCATTCTACTACTATTCATATTGCTACTTCATTGTGAAATTACGTCTGAAAATTACGTTTGAAAAAGTTGAATTCAAAAACATATTGTTTGAGTACCATTTTCTTGTATGCGTTCATCTTATGCAAAAAACAGTGGAATTTGGATACTGCAACTCACGGATTTAAGATATTGAAAGTCCACGTTGTATTATTATTATTATTGCATAAAAAGAAATGTTGAAATTATCTAAGAATATTGTATTTGAATGCAGTAGTTGACAAGTGTTCTGACTTTGTTGGCTGTCAACAAAACGGCGTAGACATGCTAAAATTACCTCTGAGATGAAATAAATGAACAAAATGTTTTGAATGGGCCAAACATTAAGGCTTTTGCATGAACACACATTGCTGAAAGATTTCATGAACACATAAAGTTTTTTTCGGGAGAAATTACAAAATCGAATCGAGAATTATCGATATAAGGATGCACATCGATATAAGGTCGTATGAGGATGGACCCGTTGTCTTCGATTGCTGTCGAATATCTTTACATATATATATATATATATATATATATATATATATATATATATATATATATATATATATATATATATATATATATATATATATATATTCCCAAGGTAGAAGCAATAACAAGCTCTTTAACAAGCATTTGAAGCAATGGAAACTAATAATAGTTGTGTTTTTCCAAATTTTTGTGAATGCTTAATTCTGTACGAAACAAACTGAAATATATTACAATTCTCGAGAACCGTTTACTCTCTAGCATCTAGGATATATTTGAATATAAACTTAAATTCAAATACTTGAACTTATGATTTATACTTTATTCACTACATAGCATGGCGCGTTTCGTCGTAACAAACGACTTCTTCAAATGCTAACAGAATAATGCATTACAGAATGCATAACATATATGAACATAACTTTTTTCAAAAAAACTACTCTAGCATTGTTATTGTTAGTGACATCATAAGAAATTCAATATTAATAAATAATTTTTTTTTTCTATGTATCTAAAAAATTGTTTTCATCTTTTTTTTGTATATATATATATATATATATATATATATATATATATATATATATATATATATATATATATATATATTATATATATATATATATATATATATATATATATATATATATATATATATATATATATATATATATATATATATATATATATATATATATATATATATATATATATATATAAGCGAGGTTAGGGTGTTTTCGACTCAATTGAGCAAATATTGTTTGTACTCTATTTTCTGAGCCAAGCTTTCGCAATATTTTATTGCATCTTCAGGACTTCTACAATTAACAAAAAGTGTCAAACAGAACATGTTAAAATGGTAAAATTATAATAACCTTACCGAATTTGAGGTTAAAATATAAACATGACACATCTACAACAGAAACTGTGATAATGATAACATGTAAAAGAAGTACGTAAATTATGTAAAAGAAATTTTCAAAATAGTTAATTCATTAGAATTTTCTCAACACTGTGCCCAGTTAAATATGAACCATCAATATAACATATATTAGACACATGTCATTCGTCAATTTAGTTGATTTGTCATGGAATCAGCCTCAGTTATATCTCGAATCATCCAACTGCCATCATCTCGAATTTTATTAAGAAGGTATGAGTATATATTGCTTAGTTTGTTTATATCAGTTTTTTTATTGATTGTGGCTTCGCATTTTTTTATTTCTATCATTTAAATGATACAAATAAAAAAAAATGCGATATATCGTCATATCTTCACTCCTTCCGGTGGATGCCAAAGTAGTCACCATATAATATGCAAAATAGTCGCAGCATGTCAAATATAAATAAACGTGTATTATATCAGTTAATACCTTCAGTTTTCTGTTACGTCAGTTCATACTTCGCAGAATTCTACAGTAATGCGAATAAAATATACAAGTTCTACTATACTTGTTTCATATACAAGCAGTGACCATTATTCCCAGAAATTATTAGATATGTTCCGGCTTTTCATCATCATTCAAAACTAGACGTGAAAAATATAACCAACAGGTTATTTCCAGCTTTCTCCAAGTATAACCAATACAAAATCCACAATTAGATTTGGTGACGAACGTGTGCAGAATATTAAATGGATCATTCTCACACAAAACTAACTATTGTTCCTAACACGAACTTATTAATTGGCGTACGATGCAAATTTCCTGAAAAATCAACAAATCTCATAGACCTAGAATCATCTGAAAGCATCCAGATCGGTTTATTACCAATTACGCAGACTGCTGTGGCAAAGTCGAGAACGAAAATAATAGACATTCGCTCATTTCGACGAACCTTAAACGTGCAAGAATTTGCTTTTTATGATCTTTCTCGAAATCGACCGAAAGAGAGAAAAAATTTTCAAGGACGAAAGAGACATGTTTTATAGGATGCTACATTCCGTGACGTGTTAAGTTGAGGAATTTAGCATCCGCGAACGATGGATTATATTCATTGGTCGAGTAACTGGTATTCCGAAATAGCTGTAAGATAATTTGATTCGAATTGACTATTTCCCGCTAATTTCCCACTTTTCTCGGTAAGTCATTCAGTTGTCATTAGTTTTACAGTTTTGTCCCACTGATTTTATAAATGAAGAGCGTTTCAAGACATTTATGATTACAAAATTGTGAAATGTGGTCACTTGACCATCTTTCAACAATTTGAGCCAATCGACCGAAATTTCAATGGCAATTTTGTTTTGATAAATTGTGATAATAAAATTCAACGACTTCCATCAATCGATACTAGTTCTACCTTTTCAATATACCTAAAGCAAAATGAAAGGAAGAGCAACTTTGTTTCACTTTATATGAAAATTATTATGGTGTTCCTCATGGAACTGTCCTGGGAATGTTGCTTTTCCCATTATATATGAATTATGTAACTGTGGTTCAGAATAGGGGTATTTCTTTGATTTCTGTATGATGTTTTCTGTTAGTGTTCGAAATTCATTGAGATTTTATTTAATAGTGCAATAGGCACACCCGTTTTAAAAATGTTGAATGTTTGAAACGTTTCATTAGTTAATCAAAGAATAATGACCAAAAGACTTCACTGAAATTCATTCATAATAAATTCAAAGCTTGTTCCGTCATACTTGCATGAAAACATAAAATATTTAACTGCAGTGTATAATCATAATAGAAGAAATCTGAATCATTTCTTCTTATATTGCTGTAACAGAGCAGAAACTATGAAATGTTCATTTTATGGAGGTCTGATAATGTATATGGTATACCATACATAATGATTACCATACTGTAATCTATACAGCACCACCCCATATCAAAAATTGTGAGAACTATGTTACGATTATGTGAATATCATTTTTGATATTCTCAATATAGATATACTATCAATGTAGAAACAGTTCTTCCGTTATAATTTCAATTTCGAATGAACTAATTTTATTTACAAAAGATAATGACACGTTTAACCACCCCATGATCTTCCAGATTATTGGTTCGTAGCATTGAATTACGAAGCATATTCTTCTTCTTCTGTTTCTTCTTCTTGACTTTAGCTTACAGACTGACTATGATATGTTCATTGTTCCTCACATATCTTGCGCATAGAACAGACTGTAATATTCAACTATATTGAAAACGACGGAAACACTTTTTACCGATAATATCTGACGTACATTACCTTTCGTTGATTCCCAATTCATTAATCATTCAAATTTTGTTATGGAAATTTACATTTAGGACACAAAAGCTCAATTAATTAATACCAACGATGAATGATATATTGCAGTCTCTAACATTCAGGACAGTTCTGACGTTTTTGTTTCAGAATTTTCAACAAAACGTTAGATAATAATGGATATATTTTACATATTCGAGTCCTCATTATTACAAACAAGTTCATAACTCCAGAAAACATATAGCCATCAACATAATGTCAAAGGAATCTTTTCGAATAAATACATATCCATCAAATGGGCGAATCATGTCTGGTTTCTAAAGTAGGCGTTCAATTTGGTAACACTTTGGGCAAGATATATTTTAATGTTGTAGATATGAATTAAATCCTACGAGGTATTTCAGTTCTTTCCAAAAGCATTGAACCATGATTGCTAATATGGAAAAGATTAGTCATGAATTACAAGTGTGGGGTTTTCTACATTCTACCATTAAATTTTATTCAGTCAAGATGCGAATAAGAAGAATATAATTGAATAACTGGTAGGAATGATTTTGAAGTTTCCTTTAAGTCTTGAAAATAACAAGTTTTTCTCTAAATGACAACTCTCACTTCATATGCAATTTCATAATGTTTATGGAGTATTGACTAATTTCATGAATATTCATAATCATCTGTAGACTAATATAATAATATATTATTCGGTTATGCGTATTATATGATTGAATTATACAAATAAAATTTTATAACTGAATATATCTACAGAATTATTATAGTGGAAGCAATTGACAAAACATTATAATAAGTTCTATTAACATAAAATTAAAGTTCATAAATACACTTCAACATAATTGCGATTTTTCGAAAAATAATTTTCATTAAGATGCATATCTGTCGTAAACATATATTTATAGAAATAACGAAATCGTTTTTTGTATACGAAAAAATGGGAGTTAATGAAATGATTGCAAAGCAAAACTATTGAAAATTGTTGACAAGCAAAAACCTCTTGTATGAGAAATCAAAATTCAAAGAAAATAATGTTGAAAAATGTTCTAAAGAAAAAGAAAAATCCTCAAAAACTTTGAATTTATCCAGAGTATTGACACTGTCATTATCATCCTGAATAATTATCGATGAACGATACACAAATATCAAATTCTTCACATTTAAACGTTATTTCTATCCAAAACGATTACTGAAAGAAGCACAATCATTTTCATTTTATGCAAGCTAATTCTTAGTAATCCTCAAAACATTCAAATTTCCTTAAATTATTTCCAGTACTTTCAAGGGACTATACTCAGTTAATCAAAGTTCAGAGAACTCTTCAAAATGATATTAATAACGCGTTGGAAATATGAAAAATGTTAATCTGTTTCCCCAATATAGCTATAAATCGTGGCTCGTGCAATCCTGTCGATTATAAAATGAAAAACTCGTTTCAACCCAGTGATACACTTTCAAAAAAGGGTCAAAACGAAAGTGATATATCACTTCTGTACAGCCAATGTAGGTATGGACTATAATTAACTGCAATGAGTGTTTTGTATTCCCTTTCGTTGGCAAAATATGCGACGAACTCATACTAACAACCTGAAATTATATACCGGGCATCCCCTCGTGTGAGATAACCATACCAAGAAAATGGGCAATGCCAGTGGCGTACGTAAAATATGAATTAAAGTATAGAGACCCGTATTGTGAAGACATCGAAAGTAGTTGTGGGAAATGGAAATATTCCGGTTGAAAAAATTCCGGTGCTTTGAGAATTTCAGAAAAAGAGAACTCCCCTGAAGTAAGTTACATGGAGGTTATATTTCCTTTGGTTTCTTCAAAGGAAAAAATTTATTACTTAATATTTAGACTTGCCGTGGAATAACCCTTCTATTTTCGTGATTATAAAGAACATAACTCATATATAAAGTGTTAGCTGACCCGGAGAAATTTGTACCGCCAAACAGTCAATGACTGTCGTGCTACAGATACGCAGAACTTAATTTATGATTTTATTGAAGGAATAAATGAGTACAACATGAATCTTGAATTATTACTCTATATGGATAATAACACGAAAAGAAATGAAAAAGTACAAAAATTAAGTATATCAATTGCGTGTCATCAAGACATGATACCTACATGAATTAAACTATAGATACATATTGTATTGTGTAGCAGTGCATGCATTCGGTTTAATTATACTGGGGAACAATGTGTAACATAATTTCTGTTGACTTCAATTTTTAGGTTGTTATTAGGTAAATTGATAAGCTCATTCCAAAACATCAATCAGTTTTTTTTTATCACGTCAAGTTTTTTTTTCTACAGTTGTTGCGCATACTATTACGCTTCACGGAACTGAACGCGAATTACAGAAAGCCCTACTGCTTTAAAATTCATTTCGCTAACAAAACTTGAAACTTATGAACCTTCTAGTTTGACTTCTTTTTCTTGCATTTAGATCATCCTTCCTTTAAGTAGAAATGATTGCTTAACAATCACCATTGATTAACCAGAGAAACAATTTGAAAAAGATAGAAAAAAGAGGAAATTTTACTGGAACAATAAGGTGTAAAAACTATCCGCTACAGATATTTTATGTTATGTTGTAGCAAAATCTATAAAGCATTAAATAAATGTATACGGCAGGATTCTTGTTACTTAGGAACTCAATCACTCTTTGAAAGAAAAATAACTGCATTACATGCAACCTGCATTGATTTCTATTTTCATTCAAACCACAATGATAACAAGAATCTAATATAAAAATTTCAAAAGGGTTTAATCGTATTTATTTTCATAATGTTATCATATTGATGATTTTCCTTCGATTATGTGGTAAGTAAGATCATTCTTAATTGAGCACATCTCTTCTAGTTATCATACCTCAAAACTAAAAATAACCGTGATTGTGGTATAGAAGTCATCAATATTATAAAAACTTATTCGACTCAATAAATTTTATGACTTATATGACGATGAGTTAGCAATATTCATTTATGTTTCATTCTAGATTTCATCATTCAATTTTAAAAATGGATTTGTATTGATCATTTTAATCACGTAAAGGCGCATTTCCTCATTATCATCAACAAGTGAAGTTATCTATTTCAAAATGTGATTTCAAAAGTATGTACATATTCATCAAATTCCATTCTAATTTCCTAATATCCCAATTTAGAATCGTATCTGATGTGATCATAATACCGTGTATGAATAAATATTGAACGCATTCAATTATTCCGAATTGAATTGATTGAACGCAGATATGATTCCGAAATGAATCATATCTTAATTTAAAATGAATATTAAAGTTTCAATTTTCAAATTTTAATTATCCCCTTTTTGTCTACTAAGCTTAGTGCTTACGAATGAGATTTGTAATCATCCACCTGATGATGATATTGAATACCGAAACAATTTTGTAGTTGGCAATAAATACTTAACTTTTTAAGTTCCTGAAATTGTTTTAAGCGTTAAGTGCGTGAAATAAAATTTCATTAGGTATCTCCCGCCTCAATATACGCTAATATGGTCAAAATTAATATTCAAGGAACTTTTACTCTTCAGAAAAATTATTAAATGATGGCATGTCCGTTTGGTTATACATCAGATTTCAATTTCTGGAAAACGGAAGACATCTATAGAAAGATTGTTTTTAACTGAAATTTCAGTTACCAATATGATTCATTGGGCAAATTTTTTCTGAATCTTTCCTTCTGTGTGTTTTAACTCAAAAACAATACTTATGCTCAGCATTCTCCTCTCTGCTAAGTGGAAATACAAAAACAATACAGCCTCAACCTTCTTTGATAAATCCGTCTGTATTTAAAGTGAGAGCTTAAGAGTGCTTTGTCATCTAATTCACCAATATTCATTAGTATTGGCATTTACTTGCTGCAAATCTATTTAAGTATAGGATAATTCAAACACATGAATTTGATGTCTTTTGTCATAAGTTTCGTCGGTATAACTATATTATTCAGGTGTTAACAGGATATTGTTTAACAACAAATTTGACTGTACATGTATTTGTAAAAAATAATAGAATACATAAAAAGAAGAGCATCCATGTTATTCTCAATGGCCTTCCATAGTCAACTATGTTATTTACCTGAAATGGGTTAATTTTTAAATCCCATTGCTCATTAATCAAATTCCCAGAATTTTTGTGTCTATTGATTTCCACTATTCCCATAAATTCAATTGTCTACTTTTATGTATATTGTGAAAAATTTCAAATTTGTTGAAGATAATTAACAAAATTTAAAATTAATTAATAAAATTGATTGACTGTTGAACTCTTGGTGAAATATTGTTCAATAGTTATTAATTTAAAACATTTTTATTAAATGAAAGCACTTGGCTTAGTTTCACAAAATTTATAATAAATACTCAACAATTGTTTCGGAAGTTAAAGTATAACTATAAAGTCAAGTGTTTTTATTTAATATTTAGTGAGTGTTTAAATTTAATATTTTAATTTATCATTTAATATTTCAATTTAATTTTTAAGGGAGTGTAAAGTATCATTATTTGCTGATGACACAATAATTTATATATCAGGTAAAAATATCGATAAAATGGTTCAGAAAATGAATGATGATTTAAGTGGATTATATATGTGGATTTGTGATAATAATCTCAAAATAAACATACAATAGTCAAAATTTATGATGGTGAGAAAATCATTTAGAATAAGAAATTCACGTTCACAGGGTATTAAAATAAAAATAAATGATGTTATATATAAAGAGTTCATAGTATGAAATACTTAGGTGTAATGTTAGATGAAAATCCTAGTTTCAAATTGCATAGTGATTACATGGCCAACAAGATGTCAAAAAAGTGCATTTTATTGCTAGACTAAGTAATAGATTGAATATGAATATTATTATTTCAGATTTCTTTTGTTCAATCTTCAGAAAGAATCTATCAGTGAACTCCAGAAAATTATTTACAGAGAAATGAGATTAATCTTGAAATGTAAAAAGAGAATACGCGTGAAGTAAATGTTGGAAATATTGAATTTAATGAGCGTAAAACAGAGGATAACTTTCAGAACATTAGAGTATATCTATAAAATGAAGAACAAGAAAATTTGAGATATGTCAATGAAATTCATGGGCATGAAACTCATAATATTGATGACTTTATTGTAGAAAAATATAATTTAGGTTTAATGCAGATCCACGATAAGTGAGGAATAAGAATATTCAATAACTTATACCTGCTGATGTAAGAAATTTCATTTCACTGAGGAGTTTTAGAAGATCTTTGAAATTATTCATATTTCGAATTATTGTATTGTGAAAAAGTGGATAACTTATTGTGATAAGAGTGAATATATTAATATTGAATTTGTTTGTAATAGCTTCATGCTAAATAAACTTATTATTATAATATAATTGATAAGAGTTAAAATTTGAATCGAAAGTATGATTTTCTTTTAACAAATGGTATGAATAATTCGAATTACTTTATTGTATGCAGAACTGTATTGGTGTTCTTCAATTCTAAATTGAACCAAAATTACTACTTTTTTATACTTATATGTTCCTGAAAATGTTCCATAATTTATCTGAAAAACGCCTGATGTATTGTATCTTTCAATTTTTCATACTTTTTTTCACGTTATGACAATAGAGTAGTGAATCAAATTCAAGTGTTTGAATTTAATTATAATTTACCAATAGTTTTTCTGATTTCGAATATTTTAATAAATTCAATGGACGATGAGTCTACTCTGTGATAGTTCATATTTAAATGAGAGGTAATAATAAAAACTTGTCTAAAAATCACTGACTGAACAATTCTTTATTCGACTAGTTTCGCCTTTTACAGCATTATCATTCTTGATAATGCTGTAAAAGACGAAACTAGTCGAATAAAGAATTGTTCAGTCAGTGATTTTTAGACAAGTTTTTATTATTACCTCTCATTTAAATATTTTCGAAATTTGCATATTTATTGTGATATTTTTGAATTTGGAATGAAAAATGATTTATTGCAACCCATTTATCTTCACTTATCTTGTGGTATTATTTATAATTGGATACTTTTTCTATATTTTTCTGTATTATATATCCAATGAATGAATACTATTCTGATAATTATTGAACACAAATTCACTTCTGATTTATTTTGAGATATTTCGCTTTAACTAATAGTAATCATATTTGCACTAGAGATAAACGAAACATCAATCAACATTAACGCTTTCGTAAGTACATCAGTTGAAAAGAGATGGCCAGAACAGGTTAGTCATCGTACTACTGTTTGTTTTTAGAACAGCTGTATAATTCCGACCTTGGAGGACCTTGCACGGCGCGTACGTTCTAATTGCGACCCTCCCGAGATCCCATCCTCTCACATCCATCGGCTCTCTTGACTTTTTTATTTTCCTGCTACCGTAATCAGCCGCAAAGATATATCGTACATATTTGCTAGTTCTCATATCGGATATCTACACTACAGTATTCCATCGCTTGTGCAACCAAGCGCAGCAATTATGGCAGTTTTTTTGATACTAGGTAGGAACGAGACTTGATACAGTGTTATATTCTCAAATGTATATATTTGAAAGGGAAAATAGCATTGTTGAAGTGGAATCACGTTGAAACTATGCGAAGAACGAAAGATTTCTTGTAAGAAAGATCAACGTTTCACTCTTGGTACAGGAATTTTTGTCGTGTTAACGGATCAACACATCAAGTTCTTGGACAATAAGATTGCATCTCCGGTTTTAATAAGTATTCGAGAATCAGGATTCAAACAAAGATGTATGTATAGGAACTCTATACAACCATTATTTTCGTTAATGGGATCCTTCGTTAATATGTCTTCGATAAATTTTCAAGGACACGCATCCTCATTTGGGATCATCTATAAATCACGTCACACGATTTTCATGGTTTTGAATCGCCCCCCGTCGTTTTCGCAGCTGTACATTTGTGAGACTGTTCTTTCGAGTATGATGTCACGTATTTTCCAGTTTCAGTGTTGAATCAAAACAGTAGTTCGGAATTAGGTTTATTTCTATTGAAATTATGTTGCAATGGAATCTACATCAATTTGAACAATTAACAGAATGAAAACGAAAACTTGAATAATTAAAGATAACTTAATCATCTGAGTGCATGGACTTTGAACCCAATCATTTCAATTATTTAGCTGGGTTGTTAGTGTCAGGAAAACACGTATTGCCAACTTCTGCCAAACTTTTTCATCCAGTGCCAAATTATTTCATCTGCCTCGAAAATATATGGATTCATTACACGCAATGGCAAATACTTGAATTCCGCAACATTCATAGGACTATTTATTTAATATCCTAATCCGTAACAAGTTGGAGTATGGCAGCATGATCTGGCATCCTATTTACACTTGCCATCTTAATGATATTCAGAAAAGGTTCTTGAGGTTCTCAGTCAGGAGGGAGGATAAAGTTTATCCACAGAGAGAGTCAAGCATAACGAATTGATCGATTCAGTTTAATCTCATTGCAGAGCACGAGAGAAAATTTATCACTCAAATTTTTGTACAAATTACTGCACAATAGTCTTGATTGTCCTCCTTTCTTGTACGCTTTGAAATTTCGTGTTCCTAGGCAAAATTCTCGTAATACAGAATTATTTCACGTAGAGAATCCGAGGACCAACTCCTTAATACAATCCCCCGTTTGGTTAATGGAGTCTACATTCAATAGAGTTGCCAATAATTGTGGCATTCACTTTGACTCTACAGAAGTTATTATTAGGAGTTATGTGAACAAAGAAAATTCACTGAAATGAATTGATATAATGAAACAATATTTAGAGTTTTCTTATAATTTAATACAAATACGCATGACGACGTTTCGAAGTACTACTTCTTTATCAAATACCTCATCAATTATCAATTTAAAATGATTTGATTTAGATTGAGATATTTGTATTATTTCATTGAATGCTATCATGTAGTTTGTGGTTTTGTAGTTAACCTCTTTGTTATACCTCTTTCATTTTACTTATTTAGTTAGTCATCATGTTATTATTTTCTGTAATTGGATGTTATACCTGTTGAGAATAATGAACTTATTATTATTATTATTGAACTTCTATTTCAGCATACTTTCGCCATTATCTCGGAATATCTCGGAATTTCGTCATGCGACAGCTTCGCACATTTGTTGACTACAAGGTTCTGAAAATGTATTACTTTTCTTCCGTAAACAGTATTTTGGAATATGGTATACTTTGTTGGGGAAACAGCAGTGATATGGGAAAGGCTTTTGTAATGCAAAAGAGAATTATACGTACGATGCACAATAGACCAATGAATTCATCTTGTCGCCTTTTATTCAAAAATAGTTTTTTAACTTCACCATCATTGTACATCTATCACTGTGCATGGCACGTCAAAAAACATATAAATTCGTTTCCTCGATGTAAAGATATAAATCTGTACGCATCGCGATCTGGTCATGACATATATGTGCCATATACAAAAATGACTCAGGTGCAGAGGGGGCCCCATATTAATTCTATAAAAATCAACAATCACTTGCCCACAAAAATAAAAAATATAGAATGCGCCAGACCTTTCAAAGCTGCTGTGAAACGTATGCTTCTCTCAAATCCATTTTATTCAGTTCGGGAATATCTTGCTGCATCACTTCAAGATATTTAAGTGTGTGTGCTTGTTTAAATCTTGTTCATTTATAGTATTCAAATGTGAAGTTTTGTTGTATGATTTTGTTTTATCTTAGTATTGATAGTATTGTATAGACAATTCATTGACATATTTCCCATACAATTGTACTACATTGTCAGTGGAAATTAAACTTTTTATTCATTTATTCATTCATTTAATTATGGAGGATCATCGTCACCATTCAAACAAAGAATTTCTCAGGCACGTCTAGCAGCAATGCCTTGAAGAAGAATCTTGGCGATGAGTTAAACTTCTTGTTGGCTCTTATGTGATTGCTTGTGTTGATTAGTGGCCTTGTTTGATGTACAATATGCCAAAAACTATGATACACAGATGTCAAATGATGGGTTCAACAAGTACGCCTCGATACTGAGGCAATAGCTATATTATGGAACAAACAATGAAACAACTGTAACAGTGGACCTTCTATTCCAAGGGCTGGCACCAATTATTGGGTGCCAGCTAAAAACTTGTCACATACCTCTCCTAATATACCCCAATACGGAATTGTAAACCTGGCTGGTAAGTAGCGGGGCTAAATCAACCCCTAAATTTTTGAAAATATTATTTTTTTTCGAAAAATATATTTGAGGCAAAACGCAATTTCTATATGTTGCAGTGTATACGAAAATTAATTAATTCGAAAAAAATAAGCCAGATGATTTAATCCGGATTTTAACATTGCCAGACTCGTGCAAAAATATTTCGCAAAAAAATGTGAAAAATGTATTTGAGGCAGCTTGAAATTTCAATGGAGTGTTGATGTATAGTGTACAACTGTAAGATATAAAGATTCTCAAAAAGACAGATCATTTTGGTGAGACTTTCCAACTGCCTGTCCCTATAAATTTGAGGGTTGATTTAGACCAGATACTCACCAGCCAGGTCAGCAATTCCGTATTGGGGTATATCAGGGGAGGTATGTGACAAGTTTCAGCTTGCCTCAAATGCCTCTCCTTCTATTTGGGGTTCAGAGAGAGTAGCAAATATTTTTAAGTTTTTCGTTAATAATGCAATGTACGTATTTAAACACGTAGATTTCGAAAGGTTACATCACGAAATTTGTTACCCCTACCACCACCTTGTCAGATAATGTCACACTCCGTCGACCCTCTTCCATCCCCTTAGCGTGTGACGTTATATATGTATTTATGATTTTCCTGATAAAAATCTATTTCAAATATTTTAATGGCAAAATAACACTGTTATCCAGATTCTCACTCTTTCATCGAAGTACGAGTTTGTTATCTAATAATTTTTAATTTTTTTTCAGTTCTGAAATGACATTTGAGTCTATTTTCTTGTTTTAAGTAATTTTCCAGTAGAAATAAAACTTTGAAATTGTGGAATGTACGTCCCAATTGATCAATAAAAGTGTGTTCAGTTAGAAAACAGCGTTTTTCCTCATCGTTTAAACTTTAAAAAATGTTATTGTACCTACATATAATCACTATGTTACTTTCATAGAAAACAAGGTTTGTATTTGAATTTTCGCTTTATATGTTTGGAATATTGATAAGTATTGGAAGATCGATATTTTCAATTATATTCCTACATATAATAAAATTGTTTCGTTATAATGATAAATGTGTTATATGACGAAATATTTGTTTATTCAAACAGAATTGCTGAACAACTTCATGAACAACTGTATATATATATTTACGTACACGCATTCCCTGTTCTCTTATCAGATTGCTCAAATAATGTGCGTAGATGATTTAGAATGGCGTTTGAAATATTTCGCGTAATTACCCTTTCTTTATCTTGCATCGGCTGTAGAAAATAACAGAGACGGTTCTCAATAAATTCACAGCTATTATAGGGGTTGAATGTAAGAACAAGAAGTATAAGTACGAGAAGGATTTTCCTGTTTATTATAATATTATCACTATCTTGAAAGATTTGATTACAATCAGCTGCTCAAGTTGAAGATGTGGTACATAATATACAACTTTCGATACGAAGATAACAACTTATTTAAGTGATCAAGAATAGAAATAATTTACATTGTACTCACAATGATGTTTTATGTAAAACATCGAGTAACTCGTTTTTTGCAATCTCTAGAATTAAGAACATTGTACCAAGAAACTTCGTCATCAATCTTTATTACAGTATTCTGTATAACTATCTAAACTATAATACTCTGCTGTAGGGTTTATCTGCAGAAATAAATAGGGTTGAATATAAACTTAAATTCGAACACTTGAACTTATGATTTACACTTTATTGACTACATAGCATGACGCGTTTCGTCGTTACAAACGACTTTTTCAGATGATTACAGAATAATGACAGTATTATTCTGTAAGCATCTGAAGAAGTCGTTTGTAACGACGAAACGCGTCATGCTTTGTAGTCAATAAAGTGTAAATCATAAGTTCAAGTGTTTGAATTTAAGTTTATATTCAATTAGAATGGATTTACATCAAGTAAACGCCAACACTATCAAAAAAAACAAAAAAAATAAATAAATAGGGTGTTTATCACACAGAAGGGAATAATTCCTTCAATATTCGATATTCATCGACGAACATCTTGTTATAATATCTTCATCAAAAATGATCTACTTGCCTCAACTTCTTCATATATTTTTAGAATTGTATTATATATTAAAAAGACTGAAGATAGGTTCATTAAATTGAATAGTAATCATGCGTATTCAACAAGGAGCAGCGACTTATTTCAAAGCATAAATCAGCTAAATTACCTCACTCTATTATTACCAAAGCATTCATATCTTCAACCAATTACCCTCGAATTTAAAAAAACTGAATGCTCATTTCAATGAGAATAAACTTAAGTGACTTTAAGGTGTTAACAAAAGCATACTATAGTGTGGCTACTTTGATGATTCGAATGCAGAGGGTTAAGTATTAATAAATTTTTTTCATCATATGATTATTATTTTTTTCACTATTAGCATCTTTCACAGTGTGAAATCATCTTAACGAATTAATAATATTGAGGTCATTTTTGTTTTTCAAATGTTGTTGTATACTATGGTGAATTCCACGTAATATTGATTCAACATTCTAGTTCCAGAACTGAATTCACTCCTTTCGTGACATTCTTCTTAGTTGTAATTACTGTCCCTTTTTAGCGGAAGCCACTTCTGAAACACATGGACTCTGTTTCAATAAGTTATCCTCTGTTTTATAGTTTCATCGTGGGTTTTTAAAGTTAACTCAATATGGTTCAAAAAAAACCCAAGAAAAAGGTAGGAAGGAAAGTAGCAGCTGCACCTGTTGCTGTTAAAAAAAAAGAACAAAAACAACAAGTCGACCCACTGTTCGAAAAACGTCCAAGAAATATCGGCATTGTTCAAGATATTCAACCCCTTCATGATCTTTCAAGGTTCTCAAATGGCCTAAGTACATCAGAATACAAGCTGAAAAAGCTGTTTTGCAAAAAAGATCGAAATAGCCACCACCACTTAACCAATTTTCGCAAACTTTAGATAAACAAACTGCAACTCAACTGCTTAGGTTGTTAGAAAAGTACAGGCCAGAAACAGAATTACAGAAAAAAAATAGATTGAAAGCTAGAGCCAAAGCCAAAGATGCAAAAGGTACCAAGCGAGAAACTTCAATACCACCTAAAGCTAATGCGATTGAAGCTGGAACCAATACTGTAACAAAATTGATAGAACAGAAGAAAGCCCAACTCTTCGATATCGCTCATGATGTGAACCCTATTGAGCTGGTTCTTTCCTTAACTGCTCTTTGCCGCAAAATGTGTGTTACATACTGTATCATTAAAGGAAAGGCTAGATTAGATATGCTTGTTAGGAGAAAGACATGCACTGCTATTGCTATTACACAAGTAGACTCTGGTGATAGGACAAACTTGACCAAGTTGTTGGAGGTTATTAAGACGAACATCAATGATCGTGGTGATGAGATTAGAAAACACTGGGGAGGCGGAGTCTTTGAGTCCAAGTCAGCGGCTCGACTTGCTAAGATTGAGAGAGCCAAAGGTAAGGAACTTGCCCTAAAGCAAGGTTGATTTCTTGACTATCAAATATTCATGTGAGGTTTGATAAAAATATTAATTGCATAAATGTAATAGTACAATATGAGAAATAATTCATAATAAATATTATTATTATTATCATCGTAACTTAATTTACAGAGAACTACTCATTATATATGCCCCAAAAATCATAATTATCTATTCATATTGAAAATACCTACAAAAATAGTCAATTCAGAAATGAATTCAAATCAGCAGGATGACACCCAAAGATTGAGATAGTAGATTCTTAAAAGTATTCATAAGAACGTGACAATTATGTAAAAAATTCCGTTAAATAGATGAAGATCGCGCTCAAAAAAGCTTCAAAATGAATTTTAGACATTAATCTGAGTCATTGGTAGCATATTATGATTAACAATATACATTTTCATTGATTATTTCCTAGTTCATGTTTCTCATTCAAATCTCAGAGTTCAATGTTCATCTTCGCTCAAACCGGAAATCAAGTAATCTCGTATTTAATTCAGCTCATCAAATATGTGAGATAAATTGTTTTCAACTAAGTACCTAACCATAGAAAAGCTAATTCTTCGCAGTTATTACCATCATCATTAAAATGAGAAAACGCCTACTCTAACGTCAAAAATAATTAGAAAAGTACAATGAACATTAGATATTGTAATTTTTTTAATTGCGACATAACCAGCTAGTTTTCGTAGACCGCTAAATGAGTCACAGAAAGTTGAAAATTATACTGTGAGGGCACGTCAAATTAATATTTTAAAAATGGGTGGAAGTAGGTGGTTGACACCTTGATTATTTATTCGTGAAGTCGAATGCTAGCAATAATTGCGCAAGCTATGTACACGTCAAGGACGAATGCAGTAAAATACAGTTTATAATTATCCATTACAACATTATTCATAACTGCAACTGTATATTTGGTAAACAATAGCTGTAAACTTCTGAATTTAACGACGAAAACATCACTATATCACCGTAAACTGACTGATATTTAAATACAATCAAAAACAACATATATATATATATATATATATATATATATATATATATATATATATATATATATATATATATATATATATATCACTTTATATACATAAGGAAATTAACTTACGATAATAATAATAATATTTTTATTAATTATACTATAACATTCTCTTGATTAATTTCAATTTTTCGAATGAATATTCTAGTGTTCATTTTCTTAAATATTTCTTTCAGTGCCATAAGCACAAAAAAAAATTCAATTTCCTTTATATATATATATATATATATATATATATATATATATATATATATATATATATATATATATATATACTAGCTGACCCGGCCAACGTTGTTTTGCCATATAAATTATTATATTAATTATTATATATATATATATATATATATATATATATATATATATATATATATATATATATATAAGTACTTATTATATAAGACTTATATAATATATATAAGTCGCTTTCTCTGTAAATCTGTAATATCTTCGAAAATATTCATTTAAATCATATGCTGTTAAGGGCCATATAAATCTATATAAAATCTACAATGTATTTAAGGTATTTAATTGGATAAGGATTAATGTTGTATTGGTTAAATTCGTAATGTTAAATTCGCTTCGAAAATTAGCCATTATTTGTAAAAAGTAAATGAGAAAAAAATTTTATTGTGGTATATCCATAAGAGATAAGCATATACCATAGCGGAGTGCTCTGTAGACCTTTTCAATGTGTATAATACTTAGTACATTATTTTGATAAATCTCGTAGGGTTCAGCCTTCGTTTGCAATGTTAGCGAAAAAATGTAATTATTTACGACATCACATTAGAAACCTCAAAAATAACTTTATTTGTCCACTATTTCATAGATGCTCTTATACATATAAACCTTCCTCTTCAATCACTGTATCTACTAAAGAACACCGCATCAAAATCCTTTGCGTAGTTTAAAAGATTTTAGCATACATGGGGATATAGGGACAGAGAAAGCAACTTTGTTTTATACTATGTAGTGAAGTATTGCTATTCCTCGCTGGAGAGCTCCGATATAATAAACGCGTCCGTTCGCTGCTAAATTCAAAGTGCTATAGGGAAAACCGCGGCCTCAGACGCGCTATTTATAGGCACGCACGCTTTTGCCGCACCGGGCGGCCGGCCGGTACCGCCGCAAACGCTACGCTCCGCAATTTTTAAATCTGTAATATCTTCGAAAATATTCACTTAAATCATACGGTGTAAAGGGCCATATATATCTATATTAAATGAACAATGTATTCAAGGTATTTAATTGGTTAAGGATTAATGCTGTATGGGTTAAAATCGCTTCGAAAATTAGCCATTATTTGTCGCAAAAAGTAAATGACAAAAAAAAGTTATTGTGGGTTATCCATAAAAGATAGACATATACCAGGACTTTTCTGTAGACCTTTTCAATGTGTACAATACTAAGTACATTATTCTGATAAAACTCGTAGGGTTCAGCCTGCGTTTGCAATGTAAGCGGAAAAAATGTAATTATTTACGACATCACATTAGAAACCTCAAAAATAACAGTACTTCTCCACTATTTAGTGGATGTTATTATACATATAAACCTTCCTCTTGAATCACTCTATCTATTAAAAAAAAACCGCATCAAAATCCGTTGCGTAGTTTCAAAGATTAAAGCGTACAAGGGGACAAAGGGACAGAAAAAGCGACTTTGCTTTATACTATGTAGTGATATATATATATATATATATATATATATATATATATATATATATATATCCATAAGGGATAATATACGATGCTAGAGATCTTCAAGTCCGCATCAATGAACTGAACATCACGAGCAAGGAAATAGGGCTGGAAATAATTACCGCAAAAACAAAGATTATGCTGAACCTTTTCTGCACCAGAGAGTAAATGAAGGTGGACGGATCCCCATTAGAAATAGCAGTGTCTTACACATATCTAGGACAGATTGTCCTGGGAGACGGAGATATTACACCAGAGATCATGCAAATAACAGCTTGGGGTACAGTTGGTCGACTGAAACACATCTTCAAATCAGATATGCCACTATCCTTAAAGAGCAAAGTGTTCGACCAATGCATATTACAAGCGGTGATCTACGCCAGCGGAACTTGGACCCTGAAATCTGCTCACATCCAGAAGCTTCGAACAACCCAGCGGAGTATAGAAAGCTACATGATGGGCCTAACCATACGAGATAGAATACGCTGCAGGTGGATAAGAGGTCGAACAAAGCTGAAGAATGTCATTGAGTGTGTAAAAAGGGGCAGGCCATCTAGAAAACAAGAGATAGGCATTGGTCAGCTGTGGTTGGTGATTGGGAGCCCAGAGACAGGGTAAGACCAAGAAAGCGCCCTCACGATCGATGGGATAAGGAGCTTCTGTGTTGGCTGGGCGTTGCCTGGAAGAGAGAGACTGCCGATAGGAAATCTTGGCAAAGACAGGGAGAGGCCTTCGTTCTGCAGTGGACGGAAAGAGGTTGATGAATATATATATATATATATATATATATATATATATATATATATATATATATATATATATATATATGTTATATAGAAAAATGTGTAGGTTTTCAACGTAAGTTTCTTCTACTTAATTTTAGTTTACCTGCATTAAATATAATTCTTAGAATAATTCTTTTATCGTTAAGATTGTCTGGGATTTCCAGAAGCTATAAAAGTCTCACAAAAGCCGGACGGTATTTCATTGTCGTCTGCAACGTTGTGTTGACTCTTCCCAATTTGTTTTGGGTGTATAAAACGTGTACGAAACAGTGTTTCGTGTTTTATATATTAATTTTTTATATATCTCTTCAAGTACCATCATCTTTAACTTGAACTACGCCGTTCTGACGATAGGCAATAACCTTGAAACATATGTAAACGGCTGTTATATAGAAAAATGTGTAGGTTTTCAACGTAAGTTTCTTCTACTTAATATATATATATATATATATATATATATATATATATATATATATATATATATATATATATATATATATAGTAAATACAGAGACTTTCAATCGAACTATCAAAATATTTCAAATAACACTCTTAGGCAGCTATCTACACAAAGGTTGTCAACGAGAACAAACCTATCACTTTCGAGAGTGAATATTAAGTGCGCTTCAAAAAATCATCGATTTTGTTGAATGATAATGTGATAAAATTGTTTCATCATTATTATGAATCATCAATCCCGATTTAATCAATCAATCAAAAATCGATGACTTTCAAAACGCCGACAAGAAGATACCATATCCGAAGAGGGGAAGAACACTTTGTGGAAATTCACGTGAGCTCCCTCTATCGAAAAAAAGACGTATAAACTCTCCTTAGCGCTCCAGATTCCTACTTATGACAATATTAGTACGAGGACGTGAGGTTTGAGAGTACGTGAGGTTTCAGATCTGAGGTGAAATAATAAATTTTATGTCACTTACAGCAGATCAAATGTTACACATTCTCCTATCAACTGTATATATAATCTTTATATGGGTTGATGTGTGTCAATTTTGATCGGTTATCAGTGATTTTTATATGCCACTCAGAACAGTGCAATGGGATCTCGTGATCATGAACTTCTGTTGTCTACATATGTCTTTGTAATATATACTATTTCAATTTTAGTTTGTTTCAATTGGTTAATTTATATTACTATTGTAATTGATTCTAATTTTATTTTCGTTGACTTTAACAACTATATTTCATTAACTTTTGTTGACTATGTCGTGTGACTTTGTAATAGATAATATTTTATTTACATTTTGTTGCATTTAATTATTGTTTATTACTACTTCAGTTTGTTTTAATTTTATTTTAGTTGCATATATTCGTTTACTCTCTTTTTTTCCTACTTATTATTATTTGTGTATAATTTCTTATTCTTTCCCTGTAATTGAATGTGTATCGGTTGAAAATGAATGTATCGAATGTAAATTATATCGCATTTTGACACTTCCCTCTATCTCCCTTAACGTATGACCTAATTTATTGATGACTTCTACTTATTCATAATCACGAACTTCCAATCATTTGACATTGATTATTTGTTAATTAATAAATAATTATTTGTTCATCTTCAAAAGACTTTTATGAGCTTCGCTATTTTTTAAATTGGCATCCTAAGAACAAAATTGCAGTAGCAATAGTCATCATCTTGCAAATAAATTCAACAAAAGCAACCCAAAATTGAAGTACCTAACTTGCCTAATAACACTTGATCATCTCAAAGTAAGCCTTGACCATTTCCTCAGTATATTTGTTTTTGTTCTTGGTTGATGAAACAAGTCGACCATGGAAAACCGATTTTAATTGAATAATGGTTGCATGGATATTTGTTCCCTCTGTGGTAGATAATTCGATAATTGTTAACAATTCTCAGGATACTATTGATTGAAATATGTGTAAGTGATTAAATTCGACTGTTTGAAGTTACGAAATGTGTTCATTAGGTGTTTATTGTTAGAAGGATTTGAACTAGGACTGATTTCTGATGATGATATTGATCAGTAATCAGCTTAAATTGAACTAATGGAAGATAAAAACATTCGAAAACTTGTGAAGCGTATAAGTTAAATTTTTTTTCGATATATCAATAGAAATGTTAACAATGAAGCAAAATATTCGAACCTATTAAAAATCTGAATTAATTTTAAGTTCAGCATATAAATTCAAAGCACTTAGCTAAATTGTTCAAAGAAATTGTTGCTCAAATCGGGATATCTTTCCCGTTTCTAACCAATTAACAAATCTTTTGTCAAGTTGAATTTTTTTCATTTATATCATTAATTATTATTTCTTAAATTTTTTTCACATTGAATTTATTCAGATTGCCATTTTTCGGTTTCATTTTGTTTTGAACCAGCATTTCATCAAATGGCCTGTTCTCTTCCTTTTAGCTTTTCTATAGTCATTCGTTTTCATAGAATACTCTAAGGTAGATGGATTAACATTTAGTCTTCAAACAATTTTCGATATTTGGCACCTCCTGATATTTCAGAATCACTACCTTCAAGGTTTCCGTTTTTACCGATCTCTTGTCCTTAGAAAATAATTAAATACAGTCTAAAACACACATTTAAGAATTCTTATTCGAAAAAACTGATCTATCTAACTGATAAACTGACTAATCAATCATTTATTGTATCTACAACAAAATATGGTAAGAACAAGTGAATAAATCATTTTGAATCATTTGGGAATGACTGATTACAAATGTTCTAAAACAACGGAAAAGGTTTGTTGAAAACAATTCGATTAGAGAAGGAGATCTGTTCTAAAAATTCACGTTTTCATGTTTCATAAATCTTAAACTCGTTCAAATTTCGACTTTTTCTCTCTTCTTCACTATCTTGAAGTCGAATTTTCTCTTGTTTTAGAACTGATAATCCCATTCCTATTTTTAAATCAGCAGAATTACCTGCTAAGTATTGAATATAAAAATTTAACACAAAATAATAATGTTAATATTTTATTTTCACATTGATGACCCCTCTATAAATACAATTGTACATTCTTGAAAATTTCTATGATTTTCTAAACCTCTCTGTAGTTAATTTTATAACTACCAAAAAATTTTCAATACAAAAAATAATTTTCGATAATTCACTACTATGATAATTCATTGAAATATTCATCAGAATTATCTCAGGCCTTCAGATTAATATCCTTGTAATAGATGATGGTTTGACTGAGAATACAATACGCTAACATTCTCAGACACCGCTTATTTTTTAAATAGCGGTACAGACAATCTTCTTTGTATGAATGAAAATCCTTTGATTTTTTCCGAAATTAGCTTTTTCATGCAATAGTCATCATTGTCATTGAAATCAGCTTGTATCCATTCTTAAAGTATAGACGCTTTGACCTTCAAACTCTAACCAAATTCATAAAAGATACATACCAAATAGATTTTTTGGTTTTTTAATTTCATAGTTCGATCTTGAAGTCACAGGATTTCTTAGTTGAACTTAAGTTTGAGTTGTTTACCTCCACCCTAATCATGTTTTCAATTATAATAATAATAATAATCTTTCAACTGTCAATGGTAGTTAGAAATAATTTTTAGAATTTTCTCATTTATTAACAACAATACGCATGACGCGCGTTTCGAAGTACTACTTCTTTATCAAACGCTGAATTAACAACGTTGTTAAACGCGCATCATGCGTATTGTTGTTAATACATGAGGAAATTCTAAATATTGTTTCTCTGAAACGTTCAGAAAATGAATAATATCAATAACAGTCGTAACAATCATTACCCAGAAAAACCAAGAACGAGTGTGAATTATATATATATATATATATATATATATATATATATATATATATATATATATATATATATATATATATATATATATATATATATATATATATATATATATATATATATATATATATATATATATATATGTTATAGGGAACGGGAACTTCACGTGAAGGCCATACAAGTGTGTATCAAAAAAGAAAATCGAATAAATGTGAAATGTCTCGCCTCTGCAGACGATATTGCTATCATCACGAACAACAGAACTGAAGCCATTTTCGCCGTTGAAAAACTACATGAAATTGCGCAGGTTACAAATTTCTCATCACAAAACATGGTGAAATTCTACAAGTGGACTATTTCAAATACCTCGAAGAAGTTATACAGTTCTCAGATTTTAACCGAATCGCTAATGAACAGAGAATTACCAAGCACCAAAGGGCCTACAAACTAACATGGGCTCACTAACAAAAAGTGCATTTCGAGAGGCGCCAAATTGAAGCATTATAACACAAAGATTCTTCCAGAAGCAATCTACGCATCTGAAACAATGGTTATTGGCGGCCATTCAAGAATTAGAGAAATAGAAAAACAAGAACGAAAAATTCTTAGAAAGATTTACAGGCTAATCAATAGAAACAGCATTTGGATAAAAAGACCTCAGAATGAACTTTAACAGAAGACAAATATGATAACGGAAGAAATCAGAAAACAACGAGCAAAGTTCTATGCACACTTCTTCAATATTAAACAGTTCAGAATACCGAAGAAAGTACTCGATATAATTATGAAGGGTAAATGCGGGACAACGTGGCTAAAAGAAGTCCAAAAAGATCTACAACAGATCAATACTAAACAATCTCAAGGATTGCACTGAATGTTGCTATAAAATCGCACATGTGAATTTTGAGAGGAAATCAAATCGTCAACCTGGAATAAAATGGACAGATGAACGGAAGAAAGAGCATTCAGAGAGGATTAAGCGTTTTTGGGAGGTAAAAGAGATGAAGCAAAAGTCCTAATTACGAATTCAAGTTCAATCGCTCTCCTATTATATAATAATAATAATAATATACGAGTATATATTCATTTTGATCACATATACCTGCATATATAAAAAATACATATTTATCCATAATTTAGTTCATCAATACTAAGAAGTAGATAATAATTACGCTGTTCTGGAATAGTCGAAGTGATCTACTCATACACGAATCTCTTCTCCAGGATGTAGTTTTTATTACCAATTGACGACATCATATATAGCTTCAGACACCCACAAAATTACCAATCTTCTGTGTGGATGACTCATATTACATTCCAATAGAAAATTATAGTGGTCATTTTGCAAAGCTCCATAAAAATATTCAGCAAAGACAGAAACTATGACAAGATAATATTTGTTGTGCTATTAAAAATATTGACGTTTTATGCGTATGGGTTAAAATGAATTATTAAATTTCATGTGTCGGATATATGTAATGGGTGATTTTAAAGCGTTTCTTTTAATCGAATAAAACACTCAATTTGCATCATATATTCAAAATTTTTATTGAAATTGATAACATCAACTTCATCTTGTATGTATCCAATTCAAACTCAAAATACTCAAAACCAACCAATTTGTCAGATAACGATATTCAAAACCAAAATTGATGAATTCAAAATCTCAACATTTGTTTCTGTTTCTTCTGTATTCATCATATCGCGCAGTTCTCCATAATAGTTATTATTTATGATGGTCAGATGTTAAAACAAAGCAATTATTCTTAAGCTAACGGGAATTCAAGGGTTAAATGGATATTCACCTCAATTTAAGTATGTCAACATTGATTAATATCCAACTGTTGTCATAAGATATTCTAAGAGGTAGTTATAATTGAAGAAGCATCAAGTGATTTATCAATTATGTTTACCTATTTTTGAAGATATATTTCACCAAACTTTTGTTGCGTCATTTTTCATTCGTATTTTTACATGATGAAAGTTTTCTACAACGAAGGGTTTCAGGATTTTATTCACAGCATTTCGATAATAATTAAAAAATATCCACCAGTTGGTGCTCTGATTTGATATTTCCTATCTTCAAATGTTGAGGAAAATGTTGATCGATTCGCCTTCTTTCGTCTGTAATTAAACTGAGATGATAAAATCAGGATTGAGGTAGGAAATGACGAAAAAATCAATAGGGGATTATAGATTTAAGATGTTTTGGATATACTGCTCTAGTTGGGAATGTGAGGTAAGGAACTGTACTATCGTACGTTTATCTGGAAGAAGGAAAGACAAGTTGTTTTTCTTTCCTCCTACTGTAGCAGCCAGCAGGTATATATTTAATTCCCAGATAGAGTAATATGTTCTATATTGATTTCTGTCCAATAAATGAATATAAGTTATCAAACCCTCATTTAATCGCAAAGCTTTTAATGAAGTTGGTCATGTGCTCCTTATAAGAAATTACGCAACAAATTTGGATTCTCTGGACGACGTCAATTCGCTTGTATACAGTCGTATGAGTTCATACCTACTTCTGGAATACTTCAAGGGTCTTATCTTGGACCATTGTTATTTATTCTGTGAGTGAATTATTTGATGGATAATTCATTCTCCACATTTGATGTTCGCGGACGATTTGAAACTATATCATGAAATTAGATCACAGGACAACTTTGTTCAACTTCAGCTCGCACTGGACCATGTTGCTAGCTAATAATATTGCCTCTTTCACAAGGAAAAGAGAACGAATTGAGTGTGATTATAGCGTCGGTGGTCAGGTTCTTTCTCGATCTGATAAGGTGAGAGATCTTTGTGTAGTCTTCGATCAGAAGCTTTCCTTCAATCACACATCACCCAACTTATTTCATCTGTCACGAAAATATATGGATTCATTATACACAATGGCAAATATCTCAATAATTCCTCAACATTCATAGGACTATTTAATATTAATAATTGATGAGGCCTATACTTGATGTAAATCGATAAACATAATAAAACAATTGTTAAACTGATTTACACATACATTAAAAATAATACTGCATGGCGTACGTTTCGATGAGATTCACCTTTTTCAAATGCTACGTGCAGACTAATGACAATTTCTCGAATACATACAATATATAAACTTAACTTATGAATACAGGGAAAACAGGTAGAAGGGATCAATTCATGCTGAACTATTATATAGTAAACTAAGTTATTTTGAAAAGATTGAGAAGGGGGCTTGAGGTATGATCGATTTGGCTGTTCAAAAGGTTGCCAGAATATTTGTATTTATTAATTTGAAGTGATTCTAACAAATTAAGCTTCTTGAATACCGCAAACAAGGGAATGAAGCTTAATTTGTTAGAATCACTTCAAATTAATAAATACAAATATTCTGGCAACCTTTTGAACAGCCAAATCGATCATACCTCAAGTCCCCTTCTCAATCTTTTCAAAATTACTTAGTTTACTATATAATAGTTCAGCATGAATTGATCCCTTCTACCTGTTATATACCTTTTTTCTCGGTATTCATAAGTTAAGTTTATATATTGTATGTATTCGAAAAATTGTCATTAGTCTACACGTAGCATTTGAAAAAGGCGAATCTCATCGAAACGTACTGTTGTATTATCCTTACGTCATGCAGTATTATTTTTAATATATGTGTAAATCAGTTTAAAAATTGTTTTCTTATGACTATTTAATACCCTAATCTGTAGCAAGTTGGAAATGGCAGCATGATGTGGCATTATATTTACACTTGCCATCAACGCCATCTTGAGGCCTTTCAAAGAAGGTTCTTGAAATTCTTAGTTTGTATGGAGGATAAAGTTTATCGACAGAGAGAAGTCAATCATAACGAATTATTGAGTCGATTTAGTTAACCTTATAGTAGAGCAGGATAGAAACTAGATCTGATAGAAACTCAAAAACAGTATTGATTGTCTTCCTTTCTTGTCCGCTTTGAAATTTCGTGTTCATAGGCAGAATTCTCGTATTACAGAATTATTCCTCTTAGAGACTTCAAGGACCAACTTGTTAATACAATCCTCCATTTGGTTTATGGAGTCTACATTCAATAAAGTTGCCAATAATTGTGACATTCCCTTTGACTCCATAGAAGTTATTATTATCAGTTATGTAAAGAAAGGAAATTGACTAAAATGAATTGATTTAGATTGAGTTTCTTGTAATGCATTTCATTAAATGCTATTATTTAGTTATTAGTTACTATTTTATTTTTTAGATTAGATCGAGCTCTTTGTTATATCTATTCCATTTTAATCATTTAGTTATTATTCAAAATTATGTTATTATTTTCTGTAATTGGGTATTATTACCTAGTGAGAATAAAGAACTTTTATTATCATCATAAACCCTAAAATAAATAACTAAGTAAGTTTTACTTAAGTACAAATTTTCCACTCAATACTCATTTTGTTATGTTTTACCTACATCTACAAGCATAGTAAATGATATATTCAACCCGGAATTACTGCAAGCTGTCAGTTAATCCAATATTGCATAACTTCGAATTTATAACACAAAATTAGATTTAAATTTTTTCATTGCATTCATAGTCATCATTCGATGGTTTTAATGGGTTACAGAGGAACTGAAAATATGTTTTTTCTTGTTGGGAATATTGATGTGATTATACCATCCTTCCCAACATATTATTAGCATTACCATTATTGGTCATTAAAACTGACCTTCGAATTTGGTAGGTGTTAATTACACGCTACGGGAAAATGGAAAGTAGGTAATAAGATAAAAAGAAGATGCTAGAAGCAGACGTCCTTTGAAAAAATTCTATTACGTGGCAGCTATTCTCAAGATACTGATAATAGTTTAACAGAAGTTTCGATTAAGTTAATTCGTTATTCTGGTAACTTAAGTAGGTACACTTAGTTACAATTGAATTTATAGCTTCAATAGGATAATATTTTCAGTTTACTACTAGTTTGATTTATGCCTTCTGTGATGACTCACAAGGTCTCTAATTTCAATATTTCAATGTACTTGTATTTATGTTGAATATGAGTGTTACAATTTCATGAATAATTCAGATTCATCATATTTCATCAAAATTTTGTGAATTTTGACTTATTTCAAATCACTGACTTCTCATAAATATCGCCCTACTTCTAACTGAGTATTTTTATGAAACAATCTATAGTCTACTCTGGAATTCTCATTCGAAATATCGAAATGGTGATTTTATAAAACTCGCAAAAAGCTGTCTACACCAATGTTAACAGCGAAAACACAAACTATCAATTTTCCGAAGAACATGAACTAGTTGGAGATACTATACAGCGCTGTTTCAGCCTATTCGTTATACTTAATGGCAAATATTTTAATAATTCCTCAACATTCAAAAGAAGCAAGTTGAGTATGGCAGCATGATCTGGCATCCCATTTACACTTGCCATCAACGCCATCTTGAGGCTATTCAGAGAAGGTTTTCAAATTCTTAGTTTCGAAGAAGGATAGTCAATCATAACGAATTATTGAGTCGATTTAGTTTAATCTCATTGCAGAGCAGGAGAGAAACTTTATCACTCAAATTTTTGTACAAATTACTGCACAATAGTATTGATTGTCCTCCTCTCTTGTCCGCTTTGAAATTTCGTGTTCCTAGGCAAAATTCTCGTAATACAGAATCATTACACCTAGAGACTGCGAGGTCCAACTCCTAATACAATCCCTCATTTGGTTTATGGAGTCTACATTCAATAGAGTTGCCAATAATTGTGACATTCACTTTGACTCTATAGAATTTATTATCAGGAGTTATGTGAACAACGAAATTGACTAAAATGAATTGATTTAGATTGAGTTATTTGTAATATTTCATTGAATGCTATAATGCAGTTATAAGTTAGTATTTCTTTAGATTAGATTGAACTCTTCGTTAAATCTTTTTTCAAATTATTATTTTTATTATTATTTTCTGTAATTGGGTGTTATACCTGTTGAGAATAAAGAACTTATTATTATTATTATTATTTTGGGAATCATCAGTAGCATGCAGTCTTACAATCGTTTCGATGTATTTTCTAACCCCATCCATTCAAAAGGCGGGATGCAGTCAGCGACACACTAACGTAATCTCCCCCTATTGGAGAGACAAGATAAAGTCTCCCGAGTATGAAAAGTAGCTTAGTGACAAGATTTATTGCGTACTTGCCTACAAAGATGGCAGGCTTTGTGGACATTTTATTTAACATTTCAAAAATAACTTCATCCAAAATCTTTCCAGATTCTTCTTTTCTTCTCCGAGTGTTTATCAAATATCTTAGCAAACATTACTGCTATAAACGCTTGAGGAATTCTAAATATCCGTAAAAACTCAATTATTTGTTCATCACTACAAATATTTATCTACGGAATTCATTTCCTTATTGAATTTAATAACTAACTGACAAACTACCAATTACTACCAAATGCATAACGCTAAATAAAAATTTATAAATGAAATGACATCACTACTTGTTATTATAATGCAATATTCATTTATATTATTTACGGATATTAAGAAAATTACACAAAAGTCCGTTGTGAAGAGATTAAAAATAAATATTGAATGATATAAGCCTGCAATTCGTGAAGGTTGTTCATAGTGAATTTTGATTGATGAAAAAGCACTTACTCATTGAAACCGAGGTTGAAAATATTTTAATATCATTTTTGCTCTCATGATTTTGTGTGACATCATGTACTATTTAGGAATATGACAATGGTATTAGAAGAAAGTTTTCCCTTGTTTAAGTCAATGAGAAGATCTTGACACTCTTCAACAAGTTAAAAAATAATTGATTTTAATCTGATGAAAAATTCTAATAATGCATCTAATGAGTATTTATTCATCATTTTTCTAATACTTCAATTGAAGGTCAATCAATGCTACTCAATTAGTTTTCTATTCAATGAAAAATCTTCTAATAAATATAGAAGTTGATGGTCACCAATGTAACCATCAAAACCGAATTACTTCAACTATTATTCAAATAATGAAATTGTGGTAATAAGTACACAACTAATCGTCCTCAAAATGAGATTCTGGTTGAAAAACGAAATTGATATTAAATGTAGATATAAAATACTTCATATAAAATAAATACTAAATATAAAAAGTCAAGTTAAAAATGAACTGAAGTGAAATGAAATGAAATTTTTTTATAGTGTATGGATAAGTAATAAAGATTTAAATCATTGCGAGAATTCTATCAATATTCGAATTTGAAAAACAAAAAGGAAAACTATTTGTTAACTGCTAGAGAACATGAAATATTTTTATGTTATATACAATTGAATTTATCTCTCCTGAATCTTATTGTACAACAAAACTTACAATGACTTTCAAGAAACTCTCAACATATTTCACTCAATATTAGCATAGGAGAAGTTAAATTCAAACTTTTGCAATAACTCTTCGATGAAATAAACTTTTTCGATAATAGTGTTACTGGGGATTCGAAAAGAGGGATCACAGATATTCTTTGTGGAATAATAACTCATTTTTCTGCAAGGTTCTGAAAATTAAATCAATAAGTCAATAAATACAATACTCCTCAATTGGAATCAAGATTTTTTTCTAAGAGTTGAAGTTAATCAATAAATGAATTGAGTAAACAATTGAGAAAATTATCGTCGAGAATTCAAGTTAATGTATGTATAAATCATAATATATTATCGAATAAAATGATTCTTGCTGTTGTAAATCCAAAATAGTGTGAAATCAGAATTGGGAAACCAAAAACAGAAGACCGTATCAAAAACCTAACCTAGCTAGAAAATGGCACACCAGTGACATTATTCTTATTCCTCCATTTCTTTTTACGTTCTTATAAAATAATATAATTGTGATTATTGTTATGTTGTCATCATCTTTTCTTCCATTCATTGCTATTTCTATTTTTTCATGATAATTTTCTTTTATAATACTTTTCTATTGAAAAGTTTTATAAAAAAAACAATTTTTCTCAATTGAGAAACTGACAATTTCATAAATACTATGTTTAACATTAGAATTCCTTTTTCTGAAAATAAATTTATTTACAATTATTTCGAGAACCAAAAGGAGTTCTGCTATAAAGTGAAAGGTCTGATACAAAAATATCTGATGAATAAATAGTTGTCGGCTATTATATCGTTTCTTACTCGTAGGGGAAAGGCGTACAAAATGACATACTAGTTATAAAATCAGTTATCAAATCTTTATTCATTAATAATATTGAACAATTTAAGTAACTTTGTATTCTTTCGTTCATTACCTAGTTAAAATAATAGAGATCAATCATCTGAATACAAAAACAATAGAATTATTGACCATTTCTAAAAACTTTAACAAAAACCGTTTTGCCCTCCCTAGGCGGGTAAAATGACACACGTGTTGAGGACAAAATGGCATAACAAATTTGTAAATAGTTGTATTTGTAATGGAAATAGAGTCGATTACATGCAGAGTTCATATGTAAAACGCTTTGTCTTTTTCGGAACATATGCACATGATGCATGAGCCCATCTTTTACAACTCAAACATTTTAGCCAGACCTCTTTTGGTTTGCACCTGGAGTAAAGGTCATTGCAATAAATGCAAGGACAATCTTCGTCGTCATCCCCGGTTTCAAGGAACGAAGATGAATCATTTTCACTGTTGGATTTTGTAAGCTTTCACGTTTTTGTCTTTGGAACAGGTGGAGGAGCGGATTTTGCTTTTGCCTCATCTATATTTGGTGTTGAAGTTGACCACAATACTGTTGGCTTTTGCGTGGTTTTCCTTCACCTTATCCAGCCGCATATATTCCTTTCGGCACTGGAGATAGCACGCTGATTGGAACATTGATATTCATGTCTTGGGGTATCATTTTAGATGATGTGGGTGTCGTAGGTATGGCTGTAACTATGTCTCTGGATTGGGCTGCCGAGGGTGGACATGAGTTGTCCGCGGCTAATGTACTTGCAATTATCAGTGCGTCGAGCTACTTTCTGCTGCCAGAGATGGAGCTGCTAAATTTTTTGCTGCCGTTGAATCTTCTGCAGGCTCTATCCGATCTTGTTGCATGGAAATGTTTGTTGTCTTCAGCAAGCTCAAACAAATAGTCTAGAAATACGTTTGGATCAACAGGTCAGAGACCTGTTTTTTGAAACTCATTGACTGCAGTTTGGACCGACGCTGCTTTGCCATAAGCTTTGTTGAGTATTGCACCGATTTGAAAGTGAGTAACAACTCTGCCTGGGAGGCTCTTTAACCAAGTACTCACTAACTTAGAAAGCCAATATCCAGCCCATTCTATTATTCTTCAAAGCTTCAATAGCCTTTTCCATGGAGATTTTTTATCCCAAGCCTGTCGGTCTGTTTTTCTAGAATAGTTGCGAGGCATGATGTTTACCCAAACAAGGTGTATGCCATTTTGTCCACGTCATAACCTCAAAAATTAGAAAACAACTAAAAATTAAAGTAGAATTTAGATATTTCAAAACATTTTCAAGTTATTTAGTAAAATTACAACAAATTAACGCCAAATACAAACAAATTATTGTAAAAAATACTTTCATTATTAACGAGAAACAAAATCCATTTGAGTAAAACTCGTGACTGCAAAAATAAAACAAACACCTGTCCGCACCATACGCCCAATCGGATTGTGCCTACACCTCTCCCCTATATTTTTTAATTAAAAATTTTTGTAAATGGAATTTCCTAATTTCTTTAGAAATGCGTAATTTAATATTTCAAGACGTATAATTTACCCTACTTTTTGTGTGATAGCTTATTATTCAGCGATTCATTGAGCGAGTTTTCGAGTATCTCGAGCACGTAACATATAATCTACTATTTTTCAGAATCATTGTGTAAAATTAATATTAATATAAAAATATAGGTAAGTATTCTCACTGAGAAACAATTCTATGGAGAAAAAACATTTCTGCAATTGAAAGTGCATATTATAAGCAACAAATGCAGTCCATATAACAAAAGTATAATATATCCAACTCTGAATGAAAAACATAATTGAAAGGTATTGTCTTTTGTAATAAAAATGTTTTCTCGCGAAGAATATAGAGATAAATTCACGTTAAATTATATTGGAAGATAATATACAGCATAAAACCCTTATACTACTTAAAATGATGTAAAGACGCTTATTTATTTCTCAATGATAATAATTAAAACTGAAGAGCTGAAGCAGACGCATAATTTTTCCTTGCAGACAATATTCTCTTACCAGAAAATTGTTAATGACTAACCTCGAAAACAAAAATCGTAAACCTTTTTCTAAATTGTCTTGAATGGTGTTTTCAAAAAAACTGTATAATTACTTGAAGTTTAAGGATATTTCCATTCCAAGGTGTCATTATTGTAATCAGGTAAGTACCTACGTTTTATTAGGTTAGTTGTATTTATTTCGTTTTTATTAATATTGTCGGTTTAATATTACGAAAATTAGGAAGAGCTCATTTAATTTTTTAAACAATATTATACAAAGATCTGATTAATTTTCAAATTTCCAACCAAGAATGTTTTACTCGCACTTATTATATCAAATTAAATTATCAATCGATGAAAGTTTGAGAGCTGCCTGTCAAGCTTTTAATTTCTAAAGTTGTGAATTCAATAATTAAACAGTAAAAGAGCTCAAATTTGAAAACAAAGGTAAGATGAAATGAGTATTTCAACTTAAATTAAGAGAATTGGGGTATGAATCCTAAACTGGAGTATCTAAAACAGATAAAATGCAATTTATCAATCATTGAAAAAAAGATGAAAAGATAATGAAATTTATGTTTTTTTTAATTGAAAGTAATGTGTCTCGACATCTAAGGCCATTGACACAGATACAATAACACTAGTAAACTACATATTTATTCAAATTCGGTTACTCAAATTGATGTGCTTCCAGTATTGAAGAAGTCTATGAATTCTGGTCCGGAGAGTTAAGAATTTCTGCCAGGGTGCTTGAAAGTTCGAATTGTCTTCTTTGGTTTATGAACTGCTGACATTCAGTGAGAAGATGCTTCACAGATAAGGCACTGTTACAATTATCACATAAAGGTGGTAGTTCGGAAGTTATTGAGAACTTGTGTGTGATATTTGTATGTCCAATTCTTAGTCTTCGTATTATCAGTTTATCCTTCCTAGGTAACGAAGGTAGGTGGAACCACTTAACGGAGTGGCGAACCTCATGTAATTTTGAGGGGATTCTATTCCAATGTTGCTGCCATGAAGAGTGGGTCCTGTGTTTAAAGAAACTTCTTCAATCATCATATAGTTGTAGATTTTCTGTGGGGAGACTAGATGATGATGCTTCTTTTGCTGTACGATCTGCCATTTCGTTCCAGACAATGCCAACATGCAACGGTACCCAGAGGAAAGTTACCCTCACTCTTTTGGAATAAAGGTTTTGGCAACTTTTATGTATTGCTTGTACAAGGAGATGAGGACTATAAATGTTTTGGATGGATTTGATCGTGGAGAGGGAGTCTGTGCAAATTGTTACTTCTTGTTTATCTTCAGTTATGGACTTGAAAGCTTAAAATATAGCAAATAGTTCTCCTGTATGGACACTAGAAAAAGATGGCAATTGGTTTGAACAAATGGCTGTTTGAGAGAGAGTAACTGAACATCCCACGCCGTTGCTATTTCTGGACGCATCGGTGTATAGTACTTTATCAGATTTGGAGCTATGCATAATATCTAGAAAGTGCTGTCTTCAAAAGCTCGTTTGAGGTGTCATGTTTCGTATATTTATGCAAGCATAAATCGATTTTAGGTGGGTTTTTGAGCCATGATGGGGTTGAAGGCCAAATAATGGATGTTGTTCTGTTGAGGTCTATATCGGAGAGGAGTGGTAAGAGACTATAGATGATTGTCTGTGTTTTCTTAGATGTATCATAGCTTGTGTTTTTTCGGTCAAAACAGTGCGAGCTAGATTTAGTGGATTGGCGGAAACCCTGCAGCAGTAGGATAAAAGTAGTTGCTGTCTTCTACGCCAAAGAGGCGCCTCGTTGGCTTCGGCACATACGTTTTCCACTGGGCTTGATCGAAACGCATCTAGACAACTACGCAGAGCTGCATTTTGTGTAGTGTTAAGAAGCCTCAGGTCTGTTTTAGTAGTTGACATGTAGAGAATAGCTCCACAGTCCATCTTAGAACGGATAAGTGATCTGTAGACTCTCAGCAGAATTTCGTCTTTAGCACCCCATTGATAGTGTGATAGACGATATTGAGTCTACCTAGACAGTTATCCTTGATCTGTTTTATGTGACATTTCCAGCTGAGTTTTCTATCGAATACAATGCCTAAAATTACAATTTGGTTAACGGTAGGGATATTATGATTATTAATCATGATATTCGGTATGTACTGATTATTTTTCCTTCTTGAGAACTTGATGACCTTAGACTTGGTGGTCGAGAAGTGAATACCTATTTTGGTGGACCATTCGTAGAGGGCATCAACAGTTTTTTGAATCAAGTTAGATTTGGTGATAGTATTTCTCCCGTGGCAAAAGATAAACAAATCGTCAGCGTAGAGAGAGAGAGAGAGAGACGTATAGGTGACTGAATTATTTTGTAAACATCGTTGATGGAAAGGATGAACAATGTAGGACTTAGCACTGGGCCTTGAGGCACGCCATTTTCCTGTCTATGTGACAGAGACGTCTTTCCGTTGGCTATAACTTTGAAAATTCGGTCTGTCATAGAAATTTTAAATGAAAAAGTACATGTGTCCTTGTATGTGTTGAGCTTCTTACGTTTTTAGAACGCCCGAGTAGAGAAGAGAACTGAATGAGCACTATCTACACCAAATATAGCTGCTACTACTTCTTTGTTTTCATTAAAAGCGTTAATAATGTGTGTTTGGAGTACTAGTAAATTATCTATGGTGCAACGATGAAGTCTAACTCCTGATTGGATAGGAGAGAGAATATTATGTTTTTCAAGATACCATATGAGTCTATTGTTAATCATCCTCTCCAACACTTTGCACGTTAGTGCAATAGGCCTGTAAGAATCAAGGCAGCTTGGATCTTTATCTGATTTCTTGATTGGAATGATAGTTGATTCCTTCCACTTTTAAGGAAAATATCTCTTGGTCCATATCAATTTATATAATTCCAGAACTTTATAGAGGCTGCCAGAAGACAAATTCTTGAGAAATATGAATGGGATATCGTCAGGTCCCGCTGCGGAGGAAAATAATGTTCATCTAATAAATAATTCTGAAACATTTGAATTGTAAAATTTGGAAGAAAGAATAAAAGAAAGGTTAAATAAGTTGATCATATCTTCATTATTATAAAAATATAAAAAAGTATGGAATTAATTAAATATTTCGTTCACACGAAGTTTCTGTGATATATTTCTAACCATGTTCAGATGAAAATTGAAAACGATTCAGTCTACAACACTCAATTCTGAATAATTCTTGAAAGTCTATCGTATCTTCATGAATGAAGTACAATTAATTTGTAATTTTCATTCGTTTATTTCGAAGCACAAATAGAATAATTGAATAGTTAGTTACATGTATATTTCAACAGAAATCGGGATGAATACGATGTTAACAAAGATTTCCCCACTCACGTGATATCATAATCATTTTATTTAGTGTTAAATGAGCTTGTGAATTTCATTTAATATCTTCTTATAATTATACTTTATTGGCTGTAGATGAGAGAACACTTCCATTAATAGAATGGAATCATCTCAAGCTGTGCATGGAAATGAAGACTCCAATTACAACATATATATTCGAAAATAATTATGTTTTCAAGATTTGAATATATTCGCAAATATATTCTAAGAACTTCCAACAGGTAATTATTTAATCACTATTCCTCGATGTGAATTTTGATTTATTCAATTGATTTGATGAAAAAATCCAATCAAAAACAAAGTATACTCGGTTTTTTTTCGAAAAGCAACCAATAAAACAACAGAAGAGCCTTGAAGATGAGCATATAGGGACATATTAAGAAGGTGACTTCATTTTACCAGTCACGCAAGTTATCTCTGGTGGATTATGAGATCATGTTCTATTCTGTCTTAAGATGATCTTCGAAGCCACAGAATATTCAAAATTTTCACACAAATTCTGTCGATAACTCGAATTGCAATGTGGTTTTATTGGTAGGTCCAAAGATAAATACATCAGACGCGAATATATATAAGTTAATTATAACCATGACTCACACTTCTTGCATTGAAGTGGTTGTATTTATAAGTGGTTCCAATTAACGATACACCATTAACTGTTACCGGTAATATGAAATTCTTAATATCCCGCAGAGGTGAAGCAAATGATAGAATATAATAATAAAAACCTCAAGTTATTATAAGCGAAAAGTAATAACCTTCCTACTGCGAGTATTTGACGTTTTATCTAAAAGTGGAGAGTGAGTGTCGCAAGAGTCATCTTCATCCATAATGCAGCTGGTAATTCATTAAATATAGCACGGTGTAAATACGGATTCAATCCTTGCATTATTTGTTTTTGAGGTCGTGAATAATACCAAAATACATCCTGGTGCTACTGACTCACATGTTTTGTTTGATCATCAACTGATTATTTACGGTTCTCACAATTATTGCGATAGCTTCAGTACGAGATCGAAGAATGATACTTGAAAATAAATTAATTATCCTTGAGCATTTCAAGATGACATATTGTTTCAAATGATATATCTACAGTTTAGCACCAGTTTCAAGATCTATAGGTTTATATTATTTTCTTAAGCTATATAACGGGTGTTTTTTAGAGGTATAGAAATTTAAGTAGCCATTACTGTTGAAGATGGCGAACGATTTAACAGCTGAGAAGTGATTTATTCTCAGTTTGGTTTGGCAATTCATCGTATCAATTAATTAATTGAAAAATTCAATGGACGATGAATCTACTGACCAGTCAGTGATTTTTAGACAAGTTTTTATTATTACCTCTCATTTAATTAATTGAAATCAATTGATCGAATGGTCCCAAAACGAGATTGCCGTTGTTCCCGATTTTCATAAGCGAATTTTGTTTAGCTATGAAGCGCACTTCTGGTTAAATGGCTACGTCAACAAACAAAACTGCCGCATTTGGAGTGAAGATAATCCTCAAGTGTATGTCAAAACACCGTTACATCCAGAAAAACTGACTGTTTGGTGCCCTTTATGGGCTGGTAGAATCATTGGTCCGTACTTCTTCAAAAACGATGATGGCCAGAACGTTATAGTCAATGATGATCGGTATAGAGCCATGATTACTAACTCTTTCATTCCTGAATTGAACAACCATGACGTCCAGGAGCTGTGGTTTCAACAAGACGGCGCAACATTTCACACATCTCGTGCCACAATCGATTTATTGAAAGACACGTTTGGTGACCACCTAATTTCACGTTTTGGACCTGTGAATTGGCATCCAAGATCTTGTGATTTAACACTGCTAGACTACTTTCTGTGGGGCTATGTAAAGTCATTGGTTTATGCGGATAAGCCACAAACGCTTGACCATTTGGAAGACAATATTCGTCGTGTTATTGCCGATATACGGTCACAAATGTTGGAAAAAGTCATCGAAAATTGGACGTTCAGATTGGACTACATCCGAGCCAGCCGTGGCGGTCATATTCCAGAAATCATATTAAAATGAAATGCAACAAGATTATCTTTCGAATAAAAAAAAAATTCTTGTCAATCGAATGATCCATCGTTGTTTCATTGTAATTTAAAGTTTTAAAATACCTCTAAAAAAAACACCCTTTACATATATGTAATGAATTTTATACTTTTCTAGGAGATATGGTTTTTGGTTGTTGAATAAGGAAAACCTTTATTACATAATCTCTTATCCCTGACGTTTTAGCATATGAAGCAATTTCCAAAGGTTTATTGAAATTTATTCAGAATTTTTTCCTTTTTCTGTTTCTCGAACAAAACACTGGTTTCACGTCGAATTAAATTTCAATCGAACTAGTTGAGAATTCACTACAAATATTGTTCAGAAATTCCCAAATAAAACTATGAATCCTCAAAATTTATTCTAATTCAATACATAATAATGCGTTTTGAGCAAAATTTTTGCTATCATTTTTTCAATTATTGCAAGTATTCAATGTAATCGCAAGATTTCTAGGAATTTGCACTGCGATCTAAATTCTATCACCTTGATGGCTCTATATAAGGAACATCCGCATTTTCTCATACTCAACAACCTAAATTACTTTCTGCACATGCCACTCAAATATCAACGTATAAATTAACGATAAAAAATATTGAACTTCCAAAATAAATTTAAATATAACATTTGATTAAACTACTAATTCATTAAAACGTGGGTGTATATGGGAACAGTTTTTTAATTTATTCTCAGAAAATGTATATTAAATTTTTCTTATTTTCTTGGCACTCTTTAATTTTTTTCTAATGGACCAAATAAGCTAGTTTTCAATCAAGTTTACGTTGCATTGAAATTAAAAGCATTACGTTGCGGTCATAACAACTGTTGCGTAATAATGTTTCATTTTTATAGGATATTGATACGCTCAAAAGAGTTACAGCTTATTTGACTCACTAATATATAGCTCAATTTGAGTGCACAGTTTCTTTCTTCGTGATTATTATAACTTTTGATTTCATTGGAAAATTTGGAAGATTTATATCTACTTAATAGAGAATTAGAGCAAGTGAAGACCAAGCAATCATTAAAAATGTCTTTCCTAAGCAAAATGATATTTAAGTAGCACATTGGTCACCATTAGCAACACCCCTTCAACATTTTGTCTTTCCTTTATACCATTTATCTCCTTCATTCTATCGTCTAACCTAATTTGATGATAGATGAACATAACCTGAAAAAATACCTTTTAATAATAATTCCAAAATTTTCGAAATTCATGTTGCCTTTCAATATCTATAATTTTCTAGCCGATATTTGAAGGAAATACAACAATATCTTAGAAATAAAAGTAAAGGAGGTGACATCATTATTTCAAGAAAATGCACCTAATCGAAGCTAAATTCAGTGAAATATGAAAGGTGTTTTTTTAGAGGTATAGAACTTTAAATTGTAATAAAACAACGATGGATCATTCAATTGACAATAATTTTTTATTCGAAAGATAATCTTGTGGAATTACATTTTAAATATGATTTCCACGGCTGGCTCGAATGTAGTTCAATCTGGACGTCCAATTTTTGATGACTTTTTCCAACATTTGTGGCTGTATATCGGCAATAACACGGCGAATATTGTCTTCCAAATGGTCAAGCGTTTGTGGCTTATCCGCATAGTCCAATGACTTTACATAGCCCCACAGAAAGTAGTCTAGCGGTGTTAATCACAAGATCTTGGAGGCCAATTCACAGGTCCAAAACGTGAAATTAGGCGGTCACCAAACGTGTCATTCAATAAATCGATTGTGGCACGAGCTGTGTGGCATGTTGCGCCGTCTTGTTGAAACCACAGCTCCTGAACATCATGGTTTTTCAATTCAGGAATGAAAAAGTTAGTAATCATGGCTCTATACCGATCACCATTGACTGTAACGTTCTGGTCATCATCGTTTTTGAAGAATTGGGACCAATGATTCCACCAGCCCATAAAGCGCACCAAACAGTTAGTTTTTCTGGATGTAACGGTGTTTTGACATACACTTGAGGATTATCTTCACTCCAAATGCGGCAGTTTTGTTTTTTGACGTAGCCATTCAACCAGAAGTGCGCTTCATCGTCATAAACAAAATTCGCTTATGAAAATCGGGAACAACGGCAATCTCGTTTTGAGCCCATTCGACGAATCTACACCTTGCTTCATGATCGTCAGTCTATTCATGATGAATTGCCAAACCAAACTGAGAATAAATCACTTCTCAGCTGTTAAATCGGTTGCATCTTCAACAGTAATGCCAACTTAAAGTTCTATACCTAAAAAAACATCCGTTATGTTTTTCCAATGTCCGAAAGAGTAAGTATGCTAAAATGGGTATTAAGTTATATACATAGCATAATAAAAGAATTGAAAATATAAAGTCGATACAAAATTTGACTTAGGTCCATAGAATTACTTATTTGCATAAAATTTTTCTTTTAACATTTTTCACAGAATTTCCATTGTATTTTAAATTTTTCATAGAATTAATTACTTGTCAATTATTTCGGTGTGTTCTTCCATTTTTAAAAGTTATATAGCTAATATGGTAATATAAAAAGTGACATATCGACCCGGAAAAAGAGAAATATTCTCCGCCAATGATTTTATGTATTTACAGTGCAGAATATCAACTATCGACCCACGATATACCAAGAGATATCATAAAATAAGATTAGTTTACGACTCGATTTTGGTATCCCTGAAATTAAAACCGTTGATTGCGAGATGTGAAATGATGGCACGTTAAAATGGCGGCTGTAAAAAACTAAAACAACGTTAAATTTGACAATGAAATACAGCTTGAGCCTACGTATATGCCAACAAGTCTTTCGTTCTAATGGAATATGGCAGAATATCTTACATCACAACCGTTATAGCTTACTTCCGGTAGTTTCAACCGTGTAGGACATTTTTAATATATGAATTTGAATATTAAAAGGCAGGTAGATAATTTTTTTATCAATAAGACACCTTTTAACAATTTTCGAGCACGTCCTCCTTCGAGTCGGAAAATATAAAAATTGTTGTCCTCTCTCGCTCAAAGCTTTAAACTCTTTCATTGGTAAAATTAATTTCGAATTTAAAATATCAAGTAGCTCCTTCAATTTTACATGTTACACGTGAGAACCAATTCCACAGTTCTTGTAGAAAAACTCTAAACCAATAATAGTAACCTGACTGCCAAAATATATTATTTCACTAAAAAACATAATTGAGCGTGAGTTTGATTGAAAATATCTTAAGGTGAGAAGTAAGAAATGATTATGTAAAGTTTACAACATTGTAAAGGATGTTCAGGACAATTTTTCAATTATAACGATTGGATTTATCGTCGGTTTTCAAAAACCTTCAGAATATTTTATCGCATAAATAAGTAATCAATAGTGTTGATAATTATCAATATACGCAATCACTTTTTTCATTACATTCGTAATTTTGTGATCAATTTAAACAGTCTTTTACCATTAACTGGGCTCTAATTACAATGTACTTACACATTAACAATATAGAAAAAGTTCATCACAAATTCTTGAAACATCTTAAGCTTTGTGACAGATGGCATCTATCCAAACCAGGGTTTTCCGCAGGATATTTTACTTGAGGGCTTTCGTTTGCATTCACCAGTTCAGAGGAGGTATGTACCCACCAACTTATACTTCGTCTCAATTTTCATACTTGTGATTTTTATTAATGATTCTTCCAACTTGCTAAGCAGACGCAACTTTTACATGGGTACCTCTTGTATAAAATTAAAAGAGCTCTTTTTTTATCACCAGATACTTTGCACAAATGTTTTGAAATTCTCTCCGATAGATAACCTGTGTAATAATACAACGGAGAAGTTACAATGAAACTTTGTACACTTTTCTTCTTTTTATGTTTGTCTATGAATATTGTTTTTTCACCTGAAAAATATTAACCGGTTTCTAAATTAAGTTTTGTTGTTTGTTTTTATTTTTCCTTTATTGTCTCCTTCGTTTCTCCTGTTTTGATATCTATGTATATATTGTACATATTTTGTCAGCTAAATTGTTTTAATATTTGAGTATTTTCTATTCCATTCATATTTATCATTTATGTCATCACTTGTAACATTTACATTTATATTTAATTGTACTCTATCATTGGGTCTATATAACCTGTAAGGCTCACATAATAAGGCTAACTGTATATTTTAAATAAATATATTAACGAAGTGGTGTTACCAAAATATATTACCAAAATATTGAAATATATAATTTTAAAATTGATGATTGAGAAAATGTATATCCATAATGAAACAATATTTAGAATTTTCTCATATATTAACAACAATATGGATGACACGCGTTTCGAAGTACTACTAATGCCCCGTTGTTAACGCAGCATTTGAAAAAGAAGTAGTACTTTTAGTAAGAAAATTCTACATATTGTTTTTTCTATAATATAAAAATGAATCGCAAAATGTGTTGGTAAGCATATAACTCAACAACGCCTGGACCATTTTGCCAATTCTTTTTTTTTTAATGTTCTTTGAAGTCCAAGGATGGTTTTTACTGCGAGAAAAATTCGAATAATTGCAGGAAAACCTTAAAAACAGTCCTTTTCTTTTTCCCATACAAACGTTTTCTTACTAAATGTAGTGTCAATTTGAACTTGATTGCTATTCAATGAAGTTCATATTAAATTACAAACATTCAATATTGTCTGAGCAAACTAGTGTGTTCCTAACGTCAAAGAGCCAATTTGCACTTTTTTACCGCTGCACAAAGTTCAAATTCAATCATATCTATAAAAACAGTGTGCCTATGCGCGTTGGAGGATCTAATGTCGATTCTTATCACGAATCGGCAAATCTTTGTCTATGAGTACAAAGTTGTCACTCTATAAAGCCATTGCACTTCCTCATTTACAATTCTGTTGTTCCTTATTGTTTGATTGTCGTCAATATCAAATAAGTCGATTAGAAAAAATATAAAATAGGACTATGAGATCTATATTAAAATGTTATAGATATACACCTATCAAATCAATGCTTAATGTGTTAAATATGTTATCGGTTAGCCAAAGAGTTGTGTTTAATGTACAAGTGTTCATTTTTAAACTGAAAAGAAATATGTTACCAACCTACATTAGTGATAGAGTTCGATTATTTACAGATGTACATAGTTATAATACGAGATTCAAAACAGACTTTATACTTGGAAATTGTAACACCATACAAAAGCTCAAATTTATTTTGTATAAAGGTTTAATTGAATTTAATGGACTTCCTGCACATATAAAAAACTGTGAGAGTTTAAAAGTATTCAAAAGACTTTTGAGAACGTTCATCTCAACCAAATGCAATACAGTTTAAAGTCACTCTAATTCAATTGGGCTTTGTTTCTGCTAGTACTCTAATCGATGTTTATCATGTAATATTAGTTAGGTGCTAAGTATAACGTTTTTGTTTTTCTACTATATTATGTTATTTACATATATTGGAACTTTACTTAATTCACAGTATTTTACTTTTCATTATTTTAATTTTTAATTAACTTGTTATTACTATATTTTGTAATATGATGTAGCAATTCTGCTAAATAAATACATTATTATCTTCGCTTGAAATTATAAAATTTGAAAATACTTAATTAATAATATAAGTAAGAAATAATTATTAATTCTCAAAAAGAGGATGAAATAAAACTGAATATCTTATCACACATTTCGGTTTATTATTTCAGAGCTATCACGCTAATATTAAAAAATCAATTTAACATAAACTTTTGGTAAGTTTAAATAGACTAACATACACGTTACTAACATTGCACGTGGTATATTTGATTATAAAGGAGAATACATAATTTTCTTCAATTTACAGTTTATGAAATTTCGTTTTCAAAAATGCCTATGATGTACAAACTTTAGTCGCAAAACTCGCAACGCAGCAAGTCAAAGATATGAAAGAGCAAGTCAAACTGACGAGCAATGCGAAGCTCGGAATGGAGTTGAACGAAATCGATGGAATCGAAATTAACGAAATAAAAAGGTTGCTTTTAACTTCTATAGACATGCATTCGATTATAACGTTGAAATAGATTGCAGTTCACAGCAAATCGTTGCTATTGGACCAATGAACGTTGTGTGTCAGTATTGCAAGGCAAAGTTTAATTGTTATTGATAAGAAAATATTACCAATGATGCGACAAAAATTGCGGGAAGAGTCAATTCAGAGAGGCGCTATTGGAACAGCCACCAGAGTCTGGTCTCTGGCTCCACACGGGATAAATATTTAAAACAAGATAGTGTAGCACCAATAGTAGAACATGTCTTTCCGGCTTTTTGAAAAATATTCAGAGAAAAATAAATGGGCGTAAAAAGTTCGCCGGTTCAGCTAGTTATAATGATACACTAATCGAAACTTCTTAACAACAGAATGTGTGAGAATTTCTTAATGTTACAACCTCAAATGTTTAAAGATACCTAGGAAATATCAGTCATATTTTAAATGCATAATCCTATGCTAAGAACACACTGAAGTATAGGAATTTACGTCAGGAACTAAACAAGATTACTTTCTGAAAAGCTTCGGTAATCATTTTCCACTGAATAGAAGTTATGATCGAAGATACAAAATCCTCTTGATGAAAATGGAGGCCTCAGTAGATAAATTTCTAACATACGTTACAACATGGAAATGAGAGATGGCCACATCTATTCAACTGCGCGACAAGAACTTCAGCCATAGGATTTGCTCTTTTAAAAATACCGTGTTTTAAGCATGTAGTTGACAGAGCCGTAACTAGTTATAAGGTATGAATTAAATGGAAATTTATAGATGAACAACTTGTTTTACGGGAATATCTGATTTATATAAAATGTATATGATTAACGTTTCGAAATGTCAAGTGATAATTTTAAATATTTATTAGGCTTTTGTTATTGCTATTATCATATTCGACGGTCAATATTTAATTTAGATTGTCGCGAAGAAATATAAAAATAACAACATTTAGTTTGAAGAATCTCGAAAATTCTGCTTGAATATGATCTGAAAAATATAATCATTGTAAATAGTATAATCATGTATATATACTTTTTGAGTATAAACTTAAATTCAAACACTTGAACTTATGATTTACACTTTATTGACTACATAGCATGGCGCGTTTCGTCGTTAAAAACGACTTCTTCAGATGCTTACAGAATAATAACATTTTGAAAAACACAGGTATAAATATCAGGTAATTTGGGATTCTATGACTTTGGTTTTACCTAAGATATTACATTCTGACATATAATTTCTATTACCTGAAAAGGTTTAACAAGGGTTAATTGTTTAATTCTAGCTGTTCATTGAGCAAATTTCCAGAATTTTTAAGCCGATTTATATCCACTATTTTCCAATAATCTAATTGACTACTTCTCTCTATATTGTGTAAAATTTTTATATTCGTATCAAAAGTATGGTTTTCTGTTAATAAATGGTTAGCAAAATTCGAATTACTTAAAATAAATTAAACTCTTGGCTTAATGTTTCACGATTTATTTAACAATATGTATAGTCAACATGATTCGATCGTTAACATCGAAACATGTTGACTATACATATTGTTAAATAAATCGTGAAACATTAAGCCAAGAGTTTAATATATTCTAATATTGAATTATGTTTCACCAAGAGTTAAGCGAGAATTCAATCTCATTAACGAATTACTTTTATTATGCGCGAAGCTATATTTATGTTCCTGTATTTTAGTACCGAAATTTCTACTAGTTTTATATATATATATATATATATATATATATATATATATATATATATATATATATATATATACTTATATATACCAGGACATGTTCCACAATTCAATTGGTAAACACCTGATGTTTGTCTTTTTCAAGTGTTTACCAATTGAATTGTGGAACATGTCCCGGTATATATATAGGTAAAACTAGTAGAAATTTCGGTACTAGAATAAAGGAACATAAATATAACTTCGCGCATAATAAAAGTAATTCGAATTATGCTAATCATTTATCAACAGAAAACCATACTTTTGATACGAATTCCAAAATTTTACACAATATAGAGAGAAGTAGTCAATTAGATTATTGCAAAATAGTGGAAATAAATCGACTTAAAAATTCTGTATTTTTGCTCAATGAACAGATAGAATTAAACAATTCACCCTTGTTAAACCTTTTCAGGTAAAAAAATTATATGTCAGATAAATTTCATAGAGGTGGGGGTTTCCAAATTATTTGAGAAACCCCCACCTCTATGATCGAATTTAAGGTGTATTCTATGGTCCGAACAGATCTGCAAATATTTAAAGGTTGTCTTTGTAATTTGTCATCATTCTTGATAATGCCGTAAAAGGCGAAACTAGTCGAATAAAGAATTGTTCAGTCAGTGATTTTTAGACAAGTTTTTATTATTACCTCTCTTTTAAAGATGAACTATCACAGAGTACAATATTCATCGTCCATTGAATTTAATCACTGTGAAATTATATAATTTCTGCTGCACCTGCAGCCGTCCCTGCGCTCTAAGAAATGAACTCAACCGACGGAAACTTACAATAACCAGCACGAAAGTAAAAGTGTCTAAGAACTCCTTCGCAGAAAAACCCACGATTTTTGATTTTACGTCTTATAGAGGTGTCCGTTTTGGTCGAATATTGTGGGAGGCTTGGTCTTTCTCGACCGAAGAAGGCCATTATAACTCCATGTAAACTTCAATTGTGAAGTATTCTTTTCCGAGAACAGAGGCAACGATAGGTGAAGTTTCAGTGAACTTTAGTTGAGATATTTGTCGCTTACAAAAAAGGAAAACCGATTAAGAAACGAAAATTTTGAATTTTAAGGGGGCGTAGTTGATTAATTTTATTAGACTTTCTTAAATTGATAAACTTTATGTAAACAGTGTAGATATCTTGAAATAAGATACCTAGGAACTTTCTTCAGACATTTATAATTACGTGCATTCTGATTTTATTAGTGTTATTGCTGTGTTGCTTAGGAATAGAATGATATATCCATTGAATGAAGTGTTTCTCACCATTTCTATGGGTTTTTTAAGATTACCTTTGAAAAGGAGAATAATTTGATTATTCTTCAGATAACTTTCCCTTTTTTAGGAAAAATTTGAATATTTTGAATTGAACCATGTTACTTTTAATGAATAAAATTACAGTAATTCACTTGTTAATTTACATAAACGTTGATAATAGTATTCAAGAATTATTACATTCTTTAAAAAAATCTTCATTAATGCGTCAGTTAATATTCTATTCCAGAAATATTTTCAAATAAATAAGAGGATAAAAATCTTCATAAAAGTGATTATATACGAATATTCATTAGTTTTATGAAAAAATATAATTTCAATATGAATTCAACTGGTAAATCATTAGAGCTTTTTCAAAGCAGCAACTAATAATTCAAATGTACCTACAAAATTGTTTTAGTTCTCCAAGCTAGGTATGGATATAATATTTAATATGTTTACCAAAAAATTTACTTGCAATATATATGAAACCGTGGAAAAATATTTCTCACATATTAGGTGGATCAAATAAAGATAAGTATTTGTTTTTGGAACACTTCAAGAAGCAAGTTAAGCCATCAATAGATCAAAAATGCTTGTTACTTCTCGATAACCATACTTCCCATACCTATATCTATCCAAGCTCTGGAGTTCTTAAAACAAATGGAATCGTATTGCGCTTTTTTTCCTCCTCATTGCACTCATATGTTGCAACCACTGGATAGAGCAGTATTTGGGCCTTTCAAAACAATGATAAAGACAGCCACTGACATACAACTGGATGCGAAACTATCTTGGTCAAACAATGACTATCCATTATATTCCAGGGGTTGTTAGAGAAGCGTGTTTTGTTGAAGTAGGTAAAAATGTCAGTGTTGTGCATTTGTAATATGTTTTTTATTGAATACATTAGAAACCCACTTTGTTCTGTTACTTTCGACCCAGTCCGTGTTACTTCCGACCTTCTAACTTGGTCAAAAGTAACAAGAGACGATTTTTTTTCTAAGTTTTAAAATTAAAAAGAAAAAATTAAAAATTAAGTTAATTTAAGATGATAATGTAAAGAACATAAACCAAATTTTCATATATTTATATCCGTTATGTCATACTAATAACACCTAGCTAGAAACAATGGTTAATTTACAAAATGTTACTTTTGTACCCGGTCGCCCTTATTGCTAAATGTAAATTAATCATTTTCCTAAAATATATTCTATATAAGCACAAATATCCAAAAAAAAAACTATTTATAGAAAATAATCATTAGTCAATCTTTGAAAAGATTTTGAATAATTATTTAGTCAAAAAAATAATATTTTCACGTGAAAATGCCATTTCAGTTACATTAGGTTGAGTAAGGTTAGGTTAGGTTGGTTTAGGAGAGGTTAGGTTAGGTTAGGTTAAGTTAGGTTAGCTCAGGTTAGGTTTGGTTATGTTATTTCTACTATTGAATAGAAGCACTGAATGTTGTCATTTAATGATTCATAATCGTTGTGTTTATGTAAATATAACTAATGCGCAATTGGCAACTGATGAAGAATTAACTTACAGGAACTCGTGTCACGCATACGTTAATTGTTTTTCATCAAATGTTTAATGTAGCTATATACTCGTAAAAAAACCTTCACTAAAGAGGTAAAGTTTAGTTGTCAAGCACCTTTCTTTCGGCTCTTCCCAATTTAAAAACTCGAATCAATTACCTTCCAATTTAATTTGCAAGAAAAATTTTATGTGGCAGCTTTCATTTTCGCCACCAGCATCAAATAAACCGATTCTTTTGGGTTCGGTACACTTTGCTCTTCATGCTCTCTCCATCAAATTGATCTTACATGATAACAATAAAAGAACCGAGATCGTGGCATCTTCTCCACTATAATTGGCACTCTTGATGTAGATATATTGCCAAATCTCGGAAGAATGGTAATTTTGCCAACACTAAAACGAGAAAAAAGGAACAGGGTAGATAGAATCGACAACGATGATGCTCTATCGTGGATAAAAGTTTAATTCGTTTCGTCAAAATAAATTTACACGTCAAAATAAGTGAAGCTAATTATAGCATGGGATTACAGATCGTAGACGGCTCTGGCCAAGTACCCGGAGAGGCTGTGACAGCAAAGGGGCCGCTCATTTATGGTCGCCGTGGAAGATTCAGGACCGACCGGGGAGTTTAACGAAAGCACTTCCAGTAAATGATATACGTTTATTTCGCGAATACTCTCAAAGGTGCTAAACCTGTAGTGGATATCCATTACTTTGTGCTCCTAAATTTTGAGAAATAAATTAATGTTTCTGTGAATATATCCACAATCATGAGAATATGCGTTTTATTAGCCTAAAGAAAGCTAATGAAATATATCAAAACCTCTGAAAAATCTAATTCTTGAAACGTATTGTAAAAAAGCTGTCTGCATTTCGGAACTTATTGTTGTTCAAGTTGATAATAAGACCACACTTTAAATAATAATGTGTCACACTCTTACTCGGTTTGAGCAAAGAGAAAACTGAACACAAAGAAAAACACAAAAAAACAATGAAAAACAAAAATCAAAGAAAAAGTCCATGCGAACAATTTCAAAGTGGCAATTGTAGCTGTTGAAAATATGCTGAACTCTCTGGAAGTAATATATGTTAAGAGACAATACTTCTTTCTACATATATATATATATATATATATATATATATATATATATATATATATATATATATATATATATATATATATTATTTCGAAAGTTTTTAGCAATAACAGGCTTTTTTTGATATGAAAAACTTGATTTTTGTTGGCGTTTCGTTGTTATATTACAACTTTGTCAAAACTAATTAGTTTGGCGTTTCGTTGTTATATTACAACTTTGTCAAAACTAATTAGTTTTGACAAAGTTGTAATATAACAACGAAACGTCAACAAAAATAAAGTTTTTCATATCAAAAAAAGCCTGTTATTGCTAAAAACTTTCGAAATAAAATATCTTAAACAGGCAATAAATCAATTTCAAGATATATATATATATATATATATATATATATATATATATATATATATATATATATATATATATATCATATAATGCTCTCAGAGAGCTGTAAACACAAATGTTCTGTGATCTTTCAACGTGAATGAGGTCCGGAATTCCTTCCATATGCCTCTTCATCTCATTTTTGCCTTTTTTCTACTATATTTTGAGAAGTTTTAAACGATGCCTTTTACTGACTTAGAAGCGCCAGCCTCTCCTGTGTGAATTCGGCTAAGGTTGGGAACTCCGAAAAGTTTCCCCTTCTCCATTATACAAATGTTGTCAACGAGAACGAACCTATCACTTTTCGAGTGAATTTTCATTGCACTTCAAAAAATCATCGAACTTGTTGAATGATAGGTAATAAGATACAATTGTTTCATCATTATTATGAATCATCAGTCTTATTTAATCAATCAAGAATCGACGACTTTCGAAACGCCCCCAGGTACTATCTGGGGGCGTTCAGAATGAGTATAACATTAGTTCGTGAACTAATCACGTGAGCTCCCTCTAACGAAGAAAAGTACGAACGTCTAAAACACTGGAGATCTAAAATACCGATAAAATATCGGCCCAATCGATTGGTGATTACTGAACAACTGATATTTAGAATTAAATATCAGTTATTCACGTATACTTTATATATTAATGTAGCATAAGTCAGTAGAAAGCATGACTATAATACTAGAAATACTCGTTGTAAATGCTAAAAAGTTATATAGTTTTTATATGCTGGGTTGTAGAATTTCTGAATCTAAAAATAGTTTATATTATGAAGGCTTTAACGGATTCAATAAATACTTTCGTAAAAAGTAGTATTTGTGTTAAGGTATCTAAACGTGAGATCATTGTATTTTTAAAAATATGTAAGAGTTTGTATACCTTTTGGAAAATAAATATTATTATCATTATCAATAATAGAAAACTACTGAAAATTTTAATATGTTAAAGTGACTTGTGTCTGTTTAGGGAGCGTTCAAGTGTTACGTTACGCAATTTTTTAATATTTTTTAATTAATTGAATTTACCCGGAATTGACAATTTCTTACATAACAGTGACTTTTAGTAACTTCAGTAGATTAAATGTTTGGCGAAATTTAAATATAATAGCTCAAATAGTTACCATATTTTTCGTACCAGTAAATTCAAATCGAATGGACGTTATATAAGATATATAAGACCTTTAATTTTCAAAGACAATTCGCAACAATTTGTGAAACAAGAAGACATATTTTATGGGACAGGTCAACATTAAATCTTTTCAGGAGGGCGCATTATCCGCTAAAGGACTATGAAAAGTGACGTCAACGTTGCTAGGAATGGCGTCCTTGTGAGACCTTGAGGCTCACTGAACCCAATGCAATGTTGCCACGTCGATATCATATCCTGTGATCGAAAGTTTCAAATTCCATTAATTTAGTATGAATTGTTCTAATGTGGAGTTTTGTGTTGAGAAAAGTATACGAAGGACCCGTCTACAGTCAAATTTCAGAATTTGAAAAGAAAAGGAAGAGAAAGGAGACAGAGATAATCCTGAATATAAATTCAAACATCCAAATGGAAGCATCTGAGAAAGCTGAAAGTGACAAATGCCCTACTGAAAGCAATGTCAAGTTAACTTATAGAAATAAAAAATTTTAAATGGGCAGATATAAGGACTATCGATAGAAGCGAAACCTTAGAACTTTTAGTATTGAAATATTAAGTTTCATAATGTTCAATCTGAAATTATCAACAACAAGCTGGTTTTCACATCTATTTACAATCCGAGCAATAATTAGAGGTATGCATGTTTATACGGTTTTTCTTCATTCAAATATATTACGGACTGTACAAGATCATGATAAAATATAAATACAATTTAATGGATATAAAAATTCATATGCAATCAAATCATTTATAGATGGTATTTGTATTTTCATAAATTTCAAACTACTTGATTTTCAACATTATTTGGATTTTCTGCATCATTAATTAATTCGTCATCATTAATTCCAACAATACTCAGATTTTTGTACTCAATTATTTCATTGTGTTTTAAAAAAGATACAACAGGCTCACGGTAACTGAAATGAGAAATGTAAATGTTTCATTGAAATTTATCTAACTACAAAAGCTGTATAGGTACATCACAATACGTCATCGACAGCTATAAACATCCAACGCGCACAGCTCACCATGTCGGTGACGCGAACCTAAATGATTTTTCATTATCAAAAAGTGTCAACCTTCCTAAACAAACTTTCACTTAAAAAATTACGAGTTTTTTGCAATATAGCAAAATATAGCAATCATACACAAAAAGCCTTGGATATGTGCATTGTTTTCATCGAATATTTCTCTTCTGAGACTCTTCTATTAATTTTCGATCTGTGTTGAATCTTATAATTCAGTCAAATGACTTGGACACATTTAATTCAGTATTTTGTTGTCTCACGTATCCGTATGTGCTATTATGGTATCACATAATACGTCTTTGTGAATGAGAAATGAGCAACGATTAATGTGAGGAGTATATAGACTCAGAATTAAAATTTTAGCTTCCACAATTGGCCTCCGCGAGGACCTGATATCGGCCAACTCACTAGTTACGGGTGTTTTTTTTAGAGGTATAGAACTTTAAGTTGGCTTTACTGTTGAAGATGGCGACCGTTTTAACAGATGAGAAGTGATTTATTCTCAGTTTGGTTTGGCAATTCATCATGAATATGCTCACGCCTGAACAACGCTTGCAAATAGTGCAATTTTATTCCAAAACGAGATTGCCGTTGTTCCCGATTTTCATAAGGTAATTTTGTTTAGCGATGAAGCGCACTTCTGGTTGAATGGCTACATCAACAAACAAAACTGCTGCATTTGTAGTGAAGATAATCCTCAAGTGTATGTCAAAACACCGTTACATCCAGAAACACTGACTGTTTGGTGCGCTTTATGGGCTGGTGGAATCATTGGTCCGTACTTCTTCAAAAATGATGATGGCCAGAACGTTACAGTCAATGGTGATCGATATAGAACGATGATTACTAACTTTTTCATTCCTGAATTGAACAACCATGATGTCCAGGAGCTGTGGTCTCAACAAGACGGCGCAACATGTCGCTCGTGCCACAATCGATTTATTGAAAGACACGTTTGGTGACCGCCTAATTTCACGTTTTGGACCTGTGAATTGGCCTCCAAGATCTTGTGATTTAACACCGCTAGACTACTTTCTGTAGGGCTATGTAAAGTCATTGGTCTATGCGGATAAGCCACAAACGCTTGACCATTTGGAAGACAATATTCGCCGTGTTATTGCCGATATACGGCCACAAATGTTGGAAAAAGTCATCGAAAATTGGACGTCCAGATTGGACAACATCCGAGCCAGCCACGGCGGTTTTAGATATTGACAAAAAATTCTTGTCAATCGAATGATCCATCGTTGTTTTATTGCAATTTAAAGTTCTATACCTCTAAAAAACACACTTTATTAACGTAGATATACTTACTTATTACTAAAGTCACTTTGATAGTAAGGCAATTTTTGCCGTCAATGTTTCCTAATAAATTCAATGGACGTAAGTTAAGAAATCCTCAGTATTCTGGAAATGAATCTTCTGTTCAGATATTTTAACATATCTTCACCGTTCGTTGACAAAAAACACAGTTATCTATAATGGTCGAGAAAATACATTATTTCAATACTAGCAATAAAAGTTATTGACGTTAGTAGTTCTAAAGGACCAACCAGAATGCATAGAAAAATGTAATACAAATTTTCTTCGTGTTTACTCAATATCGTTTTACTATTGAAAATTAAGCGCGCCGGCAACACCGCAATGATTACCGGTCACCATGACTGTTTCACATCATCATCAAGGAATATTTGCCAAGATTCCTTGAGCTTTTTCGATATAGACTAATGATACCGACGATGCGCAATTTCTTCTGTTATCTGATATATAAACAACAGTGAAAACATCGCCAACTACCTTTTTCCAAAGTGTAACATTATAGCATTAATCTCGATTTTCTCTCCTTCTGAGCATCAGATTCATAATTATAGCACGATTGTGATAGTGAAATATCGAATAATAATGTCGAAATGGTCATACAAACACAGCACTATAATTTTGAATCATAAAGGCGGTAGTGAATTTAGTTGGTTAGAACATTGCACCTAATCTAACCACCTTGAGTTTTTTAGTGATTGTATCTTTGCGATTGCATTCATTAGAGAGCGAATTTATGTACCAACTGTAAGTTCTTCATACTTCAATTATATAACGTTTTCCTCTTAGGAATGTGCTTTTCAGTGAAAGAAATCAACGGAATTAAACATAGAAATTTTGAATTACGTGAGGTTTATATTCAGTGCCGTACACAAAGGGCGCTAGGAAGACGGCGATTCAAAATTTTGACATTTTGTTAGAAAGTTATTATGAGTTATTGATTCTGTTCAAACAATATAAAAGAAAATGACAACGCAAATATATAATTATATAAATAGAACTGTAAATGTACTCTAAGTAAATTTTATTATTATATATTATATTATTACGAAGCTGATACCTCAATAATAATTAATTTATAGAAGAAACAGTACAATCGGCTAAGACAGGAGAGTTTTATTTAAGTTTGAAATAGGTTAAGTTAACCTTGAATTAAAATAACCTGTTAATTTTGGATTAACAATTTGGAAATTAATCATTTGGATTAATTTCTATAGTGCTGAGGTTTTGTGTTTTCTTGTTTATACTGGGGGAGTGGAAGATTTTCACTGTTCGAAAAAGATCTATTACTGTTTGAAAATCATCAGTTATTGTTTAAATCTTATGTATCTATGTTGTGAATTCCTAGCACGCAACGTGTTGTCAGTGTTTGTAGTGGATTCAATGTGGGAAAAGAGGCGTAATTATGGTCTTAAACACGCCTGACTGGTTCTAACTTGACTTCTAGGTGTAAGTAGACCAAAGATGATATATTTTTTTGATTTTGTAGCAGTCTTGGCTGAACCTCAACGAATAAGGAAGCCCTAGCGATATCATTCTGAAAAAGTAAACTATTACAGAGTTTCTTTTAACATATGTAACATATCGTACCTTATTTTTTTCAATATAAGGTACGATATGTTAAAAAAAACTGAAAGAAAACCCAAAAAAAAATACGTTATTTATATTGAACATTTGTAGCACATTAATTCACAGGTATAAACTCTGAATCACTGAAAACCATAACAATATCGAAAAACATAAATTCGATAATTGCATAACCATTTTAGTAATGAAAAAACATTTAAAAATTTTTTGAAGAATCGACTCCTATACTAGCAAAATTTTAAATATGGTCTACCGTTATAAATATCAAACTTTATAGCTATTTAACTTATTTACTTAATAATGGTAAACCCATTTTCAATGAATGAGGAAAATATATAGAGATAAGGTACGTGCAGAAAGAATGAATAAATGAACGATTCGAAATTTTGCCAGTTCGAAAGTATTAATGGTGGCACCACCTACTGAGCAATTATATAAACAATATATGAAATTATGTGAACTTGCAGGTTTCATCGTGTATGCTTCTAATTTCAACTACAGGATGGCGCTATGGATATATTTCTTCTATAAATAGGCAAGGTGGCGCGATGAACGTTTTGCGGGAAACGCGCGTTTGGGCGCGAATTTGGCGGTTGCAGTACCAGGATCGCATAAAACCGAGGAAACTAGCTGGCAACATCTACAATCGTTGAACAGTGAGCTAACGTCAACTACCTACTCATACTCCTACTCTCCTAGTGAAAGGAGCTCCCATTTGATAACTTGATGGCCGCAATAGACAGACAGGACAGGCCTTCGTAATCAAATATCTCATTAAGCTGACAAACAAACAATTAAATAAATAATTTGATTTGGTAATGATTAAAAAGTATATAATACAGACACAGACCAACAAACTAGAGACCAAACAATTCAGAAAATCTGTGTATTCTCCCATCTTTATTATTAGGAAGGAAATTAGAAAAAAATTTGATTAACAGAATTTTTTTGTTTAATAATTATACCCTTTCTTCTCATTAATAAATTAAATAGAACTCTAACAGGTTTTCTCTCAATGACTCAAAAAGTCTTGCGATTTAGAAAATTTTTATGCATTTTCATGATTTTCGATGGAATTAAAATAATTAATTGAAAATTCGGAATTTTGATGAATTCCCATTTTGATTGAAATTTGAATTTAATTGGTGGAGACGGTGACATCCGCTCCGTTAGCAATCAAATTTGCCTCATAAATTCATAACTAACAGGGCTTATATGACAGGAGAACAGAAATTCATATATGTGTTCTTCATTGATCATTTTAAATGGTGTTTTCTGAAACATCTGGTAGCTCCTACCCTACATTAAAAAATGTTTTCAAAGTGAATTTAATTGATTATTAAAGATACTACCTTTTCCATGAAAATTTTTGCGTATAATAATAAATAATTATGTATTTAAGTAGGATTTTATATAGAAAAAAGGATTCGAACGAAAATTGCTGCCTCAATAATATTTTACCAAATGAAAGAAAAAAATATTTTTTGCATAAGAATCAGTACATCAATTTTTTTTCAATTGAGATTACTTCCATACAATATATTTACCTTATTACAAGACAGAAAATACAATTATCCTCAGCAGATAAAAATCAACTAAATTCACTAAAAATCTTAGAATGCCCGTAGTATGTTGAGTAACATTTATTACATTCGTTTTGCTTTGAAACATTTGCTGTTAAAATAAATGTTGTCGTTTGATGAGCAGATGACAGCTAGATGAGAAAATATAATAATAAAATAAATTTCTCGGTCCAAGATCAAGATCGCAGTCTGCGGTTGTTATTTCGATTTGTCAAATCTCCGAAATACCTGCTTTATACAATAACGATTTGGTCAACTTGGGTCTGCGGCTATCGCTGGTCAAGCGGAAAATACTACTTTAAACCAGTTCAAAAAGAGATGGAATGAATACGTATGATACAAATATTGAAAAAGGATGACTGTATTGTTCGTCGTTAGTTGAGGTTACCGTGGCCTCAACGGACTTTCATATCGCCTAGTTCAACCAGGAGAGCAGAATATTTGTGAGGTATTGTGTAATGCATTCTGATACATAGGATGCCTTGAAACTTCTTTCTTTTTAGGGCCGGTTTAGCAGAATACGTGAATCTCATCTTGTAAATGTCAAATGCGATCATGAAATAAATATTTGGGTAACCAATATTTCATTAAATATACAAGAATGTGTAAATATACATAAATACAAAAATTGGCGTCAAAAGCTTTAGAAATCGAATAAAATTTTTTTATGAACTAATGAGGTTAACACGAAAATTATATTAAAAACTGTCGCTGTTGAACCAATCAAGAAATAAAAATTTTAATTTCACTAAGAAAACGCCGCCATTATTGAAATGTTACCATTTTTATCAGTTTTTTTTGTGTTTGAGATGATTTTAGGTTATGTTGATTTTATCTGTGTGCAAATATCTTAGACATCCCCCACATCAAATGTTATAAATTAAAGAACGTAATTTGGATTCCAACATGATTATCATAAATCCTAAAAACGTCTTGTTTGAATATTATCGATAAATGTCCTTCATGCAGAAAAAGATAAACATATTATTTTTTACTTTCAGCAAGTTAATCCAGAATTTACTAAAACTAAATTAATAATTCTGATACATAATATGATTTGAAAATGATTCGCATCGAGTAAATAATTATTCCATTATTTTATTATTCACGAAATTTTATGTTAGCTAAGGTTTTTCTACTTATTAATTGTACATATCTACTACCACTAGATGGCGATAGATAATCCACAGGCAATGAAATTATTGATGACTGAAGACACTGGTTGCATATGTCTACTACATATCTATTATAAGGAATTTCAGAGAGAAAAAATAATTCATAAAAACAAAACATCATAAAATTTCTATCGCTGACGTGACATATATAATAAAAAATATTTGATGTTCCAATTAGCATTGTTATAAATGATTATAATTATCAATTTTATAATTACCATTCTTTGATTATTTATTCAAAGTCAATTAATTGATTTGTACCTACCTACCATGGCTTCATTTGTGCAACAACTAGGTAGCTCTACTGAATTACTGAAAATTTGTAGTCCAAAAATTATTACAGTTGATTTGTATAATATAATTAAACAAACTAGATTCCTTGTTGCACTTTTATATGAAATAAAATGCAAAATATTGATTGTCATTAAAACTAAAAAACGTGTAAAAATTCTGGAGGAGCATTCCAATTTTTAAACGGTTTTTTAATTACTAATGTTAATTCATCACTCATTGAGATGATATTTTTCATTTATATTATACTCTCTCATACTTCTGTCTATGTAGACACATTTTTATTGATGAAGTTTTATTATTGATGAAATAAATCTTTCAAGTATTTTCTATAACTATCATTTCAAACTTTTATTTATTCACTGTGGAATATTATCAGTTAATACAAGTTTTCCTTATTCATTTGTGTTATTTTCTATCATTCGTGAAGCTCGACAGTGGAGAGTAAGTAAGGAGTGAGTAAATAAAATTAATTAATTAGTATTAGAGTTATATATAGAGTAGTATCAAAATCGCTAACCAGCGGTTGACCCAACGGAGTTGTCGGTATCAGGATACCAGAAATGAAAAGGTTTAAATCGAATCCGTACCATATATTATATATGGGCGCTTCATGGTTGTATTGAATTATTTCGAACAGTAATATCAGTGCATTCTGTCTGAAATTACATTGCAGACTTTCCAATAAACCATTAAAATATTTTTCATGTTAAACCTTTAGTATATGTTTCGAAAGTGAATTATTAATTATGATATTATAATTCTATTGAATAGCATGTGCAAATGAATTCCATAATGATAAATGACACTACTGTTCTCGTCCCAAAGCTGCGATTCAGTTCAAATTTCAAAGAAAATGCGAATTTGTGATAACTATGATCATAGACAATTTGACGATGGATGTGTATTTTGCTTCAGAGACTTGAGCTGAATGTAGCCGACTGGTTTCGAATATATCCGATTGTGCACTGCCGATTGTTAGTTTCTTGAATATTATATTTGCATTTAATAATTCGTTTCGGTAATCGGTAAATCACGTCAGATCCAATGTGGATCCAGTAAAACCCTTTTTATTGTCAATTATTCATTCTCTCTTAACGTAAAGGTGTAGTTTCTTCGAATATTAAGATCCGGTAAACGTTTCCGTTATAACTATTTTTCGTAACAGAAAGTTTGAGTCCTGTTTCCGGTTTGTCGGTTTAGATTTATGGAGTTTCATTTCAGTGGAATCCTGGATTGAACGTGGAAGTGTACGGAGGCATATTATAAATTAATTATAACCCTATTAAAATAATGACAAATTTACTCGTGAAGATGATATAATAAATTTAGTGAGACATCCACAATTATATAGTGTTAAATGAAAAGTTATGGTTGTAAAATCAATTGATAATCGAAAGAAGTTGGTTCTATTATTCTTTTCACTTCCAATGATAGTAAGGCATCCTGTTTATGTGATTAAATTTTTCACTAAATTTTCAATTGCTATTTTTTTTAATGTTTTGTTCACATAAGAACTTCAATATTTCCTCAAAAATAGGTATTACATAGTGGAATATATTGATCGTTTTTATTGCTTCGATGACTGAATGGATAATGTTTTATTTATAATATCGTTACACTTTAATGAAATTAAGTTTTTATTGATTCAATCAGATAAGATATGAATCTTGTCATATCCAGCTCCTTTTTTACGAATATTCTTGAAATTATTTAATGAATAATCTCCGTACTGAATTGAATATTACCAGCAAGAGTAATTTATTTGGACGGATATCTTCCAACGAAGGAATAAAAACCTGTAATATACTTTGCACTGTATCGTAATTTTTCAATATTTACAGTGAATTATATTTGATTACCGAGTGCAATTATAATTAAGTTTCATGTTCAACGTCTTCTGCTTAAGATAATTTCAAGATTTTATATGGTTGACACGCAGTTATAATCAATATTCCTGATTATAAACATTCCGAATGAAAATTATGTTAATTCGTAATTATTATTGATTCAAAATTATGTATCTTAAAAACTTGTATCATTGGATGTAATTATTTTTCCACAATTCTTCCACTACAAATTGAAGATTTAAAAAATCCAGGGTATATTTCTTGAAAAGATGAAGAAGAATGATTTAGTGTTCGATTTAAATAATTTAGATTCGTGGTTTTTAACATCAATTAATTTATTTGTTTCTTATAACAATCACAAGTCAAACTTCTAGGTATGTAGAAGTCTAATTTTTCTATCTTTGGTGGAACGTTGACAGTTCTTGCAACAAATTCAAGTGTGTAACATGTATTTATAATACTCATTCCAATAGCTAACGATAGTAAAATTAAGATATTGAAGAAGGAGTGTTTAGGAATTCTGATGAAAGACAAAAGTGCACTGGATATGAAGAAAAAGGATAATATTGGAAAGAAGAAGCCCAAAGCATGAATTATTATCCATTCGTGAACAAATGATGATAGAAAAAATGTGAAACATTTAGCAAATGTTTTGGATTGAAAAATTTCGTAACTTTCTCTGTAGACATAGAAATACAGCCATTCATGGACAACTAAGTTCCATTTTTTGAAGAAAACAGTTAGATTTTGAGCAGTCCACCAGTCGCAATAAAACATTCTATCTGCAAATCGCAGAAGTTCGGCAAATAAATTCTGTACTTGATGTAAAATGATGAAAAATAATAAGAAAAGTACGAGAAAGGATGGTAGCAGAATATCCACTATTTTCCATAGTATTTCCAGGTAAGTATATTTTCTGGCACCAAAATTTTGGTAATTTTTGGAATAAACTGAACTGTATAGAATAAAATTAAGTGAAAGAATCACTGCAAATATTTCTATGATTTGAACGGCTACTCTTCCCCATCTGATTGTTTTTGTCCTGCAAAATAAATAAAGACAATTTAAAATGATTTTATGTCATTTAAATACAGTTGAAGTGGGAAATATTCATCAAAACATTATTTATTCATAACTTTTTGATGGATATACATTTTTTTCTAACAGTATTATTCTATTTGCGAAATAAAATGATACCTATTTTGAAATTGAAATCAATTAAATTTCGATACATTCTACTTTGTGCTCTAAAATTTGTATTTCTCTATTCAAAAATAATCTTACAAATTTAGTTTTTTTGGCCTGTCCCAGAAATTTGCAATAATAAAAATATTACTGTATAAAAACAACGAAAATATGTTAAAATGCTACATTTTTGTAATATTTTTATTACTGTATGAAATATGATTTTCATTCATATTGTTAATATCAGTGAAACACACAATGAAACGCTTAAAACCTCAAAATTTGATATATACTTTTAGAGAAAAAAAAGTGAAGGCAATTTTTTTTAAAATTGGATTAGATCAGTTTTCGTGAAGAAAGTCCTACAGAAGATACATATCACAATTCAATTATTTTATTTGCTTCTTTTCAATTAGGGAATATTAGATGTTAATTTTTTAATCAACAATATAATCTAGAATATCAATATAGAAGTCTATCGAGTTATGTACTTTACTTTTTGTTCTTTTAGTGACATTTATTTTACTCTGAATGAAGAACTGGGCGGACATAAAAGTGTATATGAAAAGCTTTACAATAATTTCAATGTCTGCTTTAGTTTTTTGTAAATAGATAAGAAAGAAATTGGAAAATCTCGCCAATAAACTAGTCAATAAGCATCCTAAAATTAAGGATTTAAAAAGAGAGTAACGAATGTATTCATTTCTATTGTCAAGTTGAAGATTCTTCAGCAAATATACGAAAATACACGTTGTTCAAAAAATATACCCAATATATGGTTTACCAGCTACAAATTTTTCAGAAGAAACATCTTATGTTTGATAACTGATGATGAAAATGATAACAATGATATAATCGAGAACTTTGAGCAGACCAAAGCCTGGAAAAAATTTCTAATTGATTGATATTATTGAAAATGCTTTATTTATCTATCTGACTTTTATAACCGATGTATTTCAGTGTTTTTCAGTTATTGATTCAAAATGAATGACGTTTTATCAAAAAGGGCGGCTCGGTAAGTAGGGCCTAAGGCAGCATCAAGCCTTAATCCGCCACTTTTTAGTGTTACTAAAATAATTAATAGTGTTGGCGTTTACTTGATGTAAATCAATTATAATTGAATATAAATTTAAATTCAAACACTTGAATTTATGATTTACACTACATAGCATGACGCGTTTCGTCGTTACGAACGACTTCTTCAGATGCTTACAGAATAATAATTTATTATTCTGTAATATTATTATTTATTCGGTGCATAAAGTGTAAATCATAAGTTCATGTGTTTGAATTTAAGTTTATATTTAGTTACTAAAATAAGTTGATTTAGTGAAGTAAATCCAACTGAAGTGGTTCTCGAGTTTTGATTAATATTTACCTTGGATATTCATCCTTGTAAATGAGTGTTGGAGCAAAAGTGAAGAAGATGAAGTGAGTGAAACTAGGCAATACTAGTTTCTTGTCCGACCCAGTCTCATATTAAGAATTTTGGGAATGTTACTTTTAATGAAAGCATGTACCTTCATCAGCATTCTTGTCTAGAAAATTTAGAGGGATATTAGCAAAACTGCAAAAATAGGAAATTTCAACTTTGTTACCTGTTCTACCAATAAAGCAAGGGCTGATGCAGGCATAAGACTACAAATAGTCACTAAATATTGAGCTAAACGAAACGAGAATATATAATATCCTAAAATTATCAATATTCCTGGAATATCTAAGAACTTCCTAAAAGCAGCTGAAAAACAGAAAAATATATATAGTATCTACATTCTGAAATTTTCATTCAAAATATTGTAATGATAAATTCTTACTGAGCTGTCTACACAAATGTTGTCAACGAAAACACAACCTATCAACTTTCGAGAATAAATATTTGGTGCTTTCTGAAAAACAATGAACTCATTGTTATTGCCTTACAGCGCTGTTTCATCTTGTTGATAGGAATCATGACTGATATGCATTCAAACAATCGAACTTCTATAGTTGATTGGGGAGGGGAGATACGTGTTGAAATTCCATGTCTACTTATTAATAAATTAAACAGATTTTTAAAGATGTGTTCAGAAATTTTAAGAAATGTGTGTATTTTATTGATAAGTCGAGTTTCGATATTCTAATAACGCCAGTATATACTCGCGAGATCTCCCTCTATCGAAGAAACAAGATAAAATCTCTCGAGGGTGATAGCTCGTGACAAAATTTAGTTCGTACTTCTTACAAAGATGTCAGGTTTCAAAGACATTTCATCCAAGGAACTGAAAGATTGCTTTAGTGTGCCTGAATGGTCCCTCTGCTTCATCGATATAGTCGAACGAACAAACAATACATATGATATAAATTCCTCCCTTACTTTGTAATAATAAAGGGTGTCTCAGAATGTTTTTCGTTTTTAGATGTTAAATGAAAAACAATAATATCAATTAAAACTAGTTTTATTTATTGTTAAATAAAAGAGCAGTTCTTGAAGTTCATTTATGAAAAACAACCGTTTGCAAATGCGCACCATTCGCTTCTTCGCACTCATTTAACCTGCAGGTAAAATTTTTACTCGCTGGAGCATCGCTCTTGGAATAGTTTCTTCAGTGATTCTTTGCTTCAAAACATTCAGATTGGATGGCAATGGATTCTAAACTTTACTTTTTTAAGTAGCCCGATAGGAAAAAATCAGCAGGCGTTAGATTAGTGCTCCTCGATGGCCAGTTGATGTCTCCTCTGCGGCTTATCACACTTCCAGAGAATAAAAAGTGAAGAGCAGCTAATGAGTCATTTGTTACATGAGAAGTGGCTCCATATTGCTGGAAAAAGGTGTTGCGCATGTAGTTATCCTGGTTTTACATTTATGTAGCTAAAAAGGTCCAGATCATATGGCAATATCGACGAAAATTAATGGTCTGAATTTTACCTCATCATCCTCAAAAAAAATAAGGACCGATAATTCCTTGCCTTGCTATGGCAGCCCAAACAATAACTTTTGGCGAGCAATAACTTCTGATGCAGTTCTAGCGGATTCTCGGAATCCCAGTATCTGCAATTTTGTTTATTCACGTGACCGTTGATGTGAAAATTCTATTCATCGGAGAACCAGATGGTATTGAAACTCCTAAAACGGGTTTTCATTGTCCTGCAGAATTCGACTCGTTTATCAGTATCATCAGGCTTCATTTTTGAACAATAACACTTTATAGGGGTGAAAATGTAAGACTTTCGAACTAATGCTATGAACCGTAGATTTGTTCAAATTAAGAGAAGCTGCGCGCAATCTCAACGACTGTCGTGGGTCGTCCATAAGAGACTGGCGAACGCGGTCGACCTTCATGCTCGTTCTTGATGTCCTTTTGTGTCCAGACGATTTGTCCGGCATTGTATTCCCAGTCTCTTCAAACTTGTACACCCAATGCTTAATTGAATTGGCACTTGGTATATGTTTTAAGCGTGTTAAATTAAAATACGTTCTGTAGAGACGACAAATAACAATGTAGGAATCGTTGTTTTTATAAAACGCTCGCACGCAAAACGTGCGCTGCAGTGAAACGATTCATGGCTATTAAAATTAACAAGCCGGCCAAGCGATTGAGACCACTCCTCATTCTGAGACACCCTTTACATATTATTGAAGAGAAAAATACACTTTGTTTTTCATCACTACATATATTTTTGTTATTAAAAATATTAATCTACAGGTTATATTCAATCTACTTACGCTTCATCGAAAGTTTGGTTCTAATAGTTGCCCATACCATGAAAAAGAAGAAAGTAGACCATGTTAGGCAGTAATGCAACATCCAGCAAGCTATCGCCATGTGAATGTTGCCAAATCCATGTTGTATCAGGACATACCAGGGATATCTTGTACAAAATAATCATCTCAAAAATTTTAAGACGTAGGCAATGCATTCAGAAGAATTTAAACTGATGCAGAAAAAATAATATTTTATTTTCAAAGAGGGGTGAATATTTCTTTTTTATGCAAGGGTTTTAAATATTCGTTCATAAAATGTCTCCAATATCAAATTAATTGATTTCCAAATATTCATTAACCCTCCTCTCATAATATTTTTTTCGAAAAAAAAATGTAAATATACGTAGGTAAAGTAAAAAAATATAAAATTTATAAGGATAAACTTTTGTTGATCAATATCTAATACCAAATATAAGTTTATTCAAGGAGCTTGAATTACACACTCTAGAATGCAAAGGATAATTTCAAAAATTAATAGAATAATAAATGAATAAATAATTGATAGGTTAATAACTTATTTTACTCACTTCGGATTTTCAACAAAACCACGTATAATTGTTGCACAAGCCAAGCTGAACATGAAGATCGCAAGAAGATAGACAATAGTTTTCACTTGTGGATTATGAAAAACTACTGTTAGTTCTGATTCTCTACATACAAATGTCTTTTCTCCACATTCACATTTTTCAACGTCTCTGAAAGACATCAAGATGTGCAATCTGAGATAAAAATAATACCTAGCTAAATGTTATATTACATAGTGAAGTGTATCAACAATGAATACTTTTCAGTATTACACACTTTTCTTCATTGAGACGCTCTTCACCATCACGATGGCTTCTTTGACTGTCGAAAAACTAGAAAACCGTGTTTTCCCCATTTTATCGTTTAAATCGATCTACATCAATTCTCAATTTTCTACATTCGAAAATTTTTATATTGTTTAAGATATACGATGAAGATTTACTTACCAATAATCAATTTGAAGACAACATTTGAAATAATGTAGTGATTAATGTTGTTGAGAATTTGCCGCCTCCTAATATATATATCCACAGCCAATTTGGATAATCTTGACTTTCTTAACCTTAATAGATTCAATAAAATTTTTTATAATCAATTCGAAATGCTTCTAGTTCTACTGTCTTTGCTACATCAATTTCGCCATTCACGAAACCTTCCACATTCCTTGACTTGAGAGTATAATAATTTTTGAGTTCATAAAAATAATATATTTTAAATTTTCTGGCAGAAATTAAATACATATAATACAAATTTGTAAGTGCAGTTTTTATTGCACGTTCAATATTTTGAATGTTTCAAATTAACCCTCTTTTATATTTAAAAAATAATTTTTACCTATAATTCGATTTAAAATGGAAAAAATGAATTAAAAGTTCATTCATAATGAAAAAATATTTAAAATTTTCTCATAATTTTAAAACAAATATGCATGACGACGTTTCGCAGTACTACTTCTTTATCAAATGCTGGATTAACACGTATTAATCCAGCATTTGATAAAGCAGTATTACTTCGAAACTTCGCCATGCGTATTTATATTAAAATTATGAGAATATTTTAAATATTGTTTCATTATGGATATCAATTTTCTCCAAGTATCGACCTCATCAACCATCAATTTAAAAGTTTATTTTTCAGATATTTTTTAATTGATTAATATTAGTTTATTCAAGAAGTGTTTTCTCTAATAGAAATAATGAAAATAATTTTATTATAGAAAAATGTGTTTTGGTATAAGTATTTGACTACCTGTTTGAAAGAAAATGAATGATTTATTGAAAAGGTTTTATAAATATTATTGTTTAGTTTCTTTCATTTAGTTTGTAATGAGAATGGAGGAATTGAGTGAAGTATTTAAAGAACTAAGGGTCAGTTCGAAATTTTTCATAATATGTCGTAAATAAAAACATCGACAACATTCTCTCAAATTAAAATATGGTCCAGTCACTTTTTGAAGCATCGTTATTTTTTGTTGTCTATATACTCTATACATGAACTGTTTTATGAGTAAACAGATTTTTCAAACAAATATAGAAAAATCTTTGACACATTCCTAGTGAAAATGACACTCGTATCAAAAGAAAATTTAGTTTTCTATAGAATTAGAATCTTAGAAATTACAACTAAAATGTCTATACTCAAACTACACAATTTAGAAAGAACCCATCTATAAATAGACTACTTACGATTTGTTCTCATTTTTATTAAATTCAAATTTGTTAATATCGCTTTCCTGAGTTATTGAGATTACATTATGATCATTTTTTTCTACGTTGGAATCGTGGTTATTCATCGAATTGTTGAATTGTTTCGCACATTAAGGAGCATTGTTTTATTCAAATCACGTGAAATATTTTTAAAAATTCATTTATAGATGAAAAAACACTTTGTCGAAATCTTGAAATATATTAAAGTCATTTTATATGGATTATAAACTTTTTAATTATTGTAAAAAGTCATGTTTCTCTCGCATTATTATATGAGTACATGCTGATTACATGATTCTTTAAGTTTCGAGCAAATTAACATAAGTATTTCTCTGAAGTTAACCATTGGAACATATGTGCCATATGTTCTTTAGTATTCTCATGTCTATGTAAGATGCTACTTAAATTTCCTGAATCACAACACCCTCCTTGCACCATCTGAGTTTGTGAATTGCCAAATAGTCTGCATGGAAAACAATAAACTTTATTCTGAGAATTGGAATAAACTAACCAGCGACAATGTTGATTTTTCTACCATTATTTAGTTTTCTCGAGAAATAAAAATTGGAAAAGTGTCTGTGATCATCACTTTTGGGATAACATTCATCACCCCTATTTAGAATTGCTGTGTGGGGCCGCTTTGAACTATGTCTGTGAATCCGTTATGGGAAACGTCCACAATCCTGGATCCGAATTAACAAGCACTTGCTGGAACTATGGGGTACCATGGCGTCGTCGCTACGAATTGGAGAATCTATGTCAATCTGTTCTTCTTGATTGTTTGATGACAGCTAATAGTTTCAGCGTCAACTTTTGATAGAGCATGATCCAAATTGACGTTCGCAACTCTCGGTACTCAGTGCAGTATTTCCTAAACGGTATCTTGACGACGTTTGTTGTGTAGCGTAGAAGTCGAATATATAGATTCAGGTGGTTCTGTACTACCAGACGCAGTTTGGATGAGGAACTTTATCATATTTAAACTCAAAGCCTGGTTGGATGGACTCCCATTTTCTTCCAATATCTCTATCTCGGCCTGACATGTCGCTAATATCGTATCTGTAACCTGTAAACAAAAGCTATAGTGTCAAAATTTTTTTTGCAGTTTTTATCTGCATAATATTGTAAAATCCTAAATTGAAATTAATTTTCAAACAAAAATTAAAGAACAGCTCTTACTACCTATAGACCAGGGTCGATAATTTTTGAAACCAAAAAAAATAATAGGATGGGAAACCCGTTAAAAAGGGACAAGAATATAACAAAAATGAGAAAATAATTTAAGGGCGATCTGAGGTCGGGAAGTGGAAGGGGGTGGGAGTTTTTAAGAGGTGAAAAACGGTGTACCTCGATTTCCGGCAAAACTACAAGTCCCTATGGAAAAAAATTGAATGACAAAGTTGTAGGTAATAAAAGAGACCTACAACTTTTTGTAATCACTACTTTTTTCACATAACCTCAAAAATTCATGTGAAAAATTCAAATAATCAAGTATTTGGTTTTTTATTTTTATCTTATGCAAAAAAAAATTTTTTTTTCACGAAAATTTGATGAAAACTTACCTTTCTATGTCCTAAAGACACTGTAATTTTTTTGATTTGAAATATTTATGTTTTCACCTTATTTTGACAAAAAATCGATAAAACACCCTAATTTTTTCCAATCGGAAAATTCTCGCGTCAAAATTTCAGTTTTTTGGAAAAAGTCGGGAGTTTTTTGTTCGCTGGAAATCTCTTCTTTCTGATAATGTGCAAATATATATACATTACTATGGTATATGTTCTCAGAAATACAAAAGAAAAGAAAAAAACTCGAACTAAATTTTTTCCCCCCTTTTTAAAATGTTATATTTCGTGCAATCTTTATGATTTATTGATTTGTAATTTTTTTTGTTTTTCAAGTAATTAAAAGTGTAAATTTTACTAAATAGCTCAAAATTGTACATAGTGATTAAAAAAAAATTTCCGGATCTCGAGTTCCTTCTTTGCATTTTCTGAGAATATTTACCATAGTAATGCATATATTTTCACATTATCAGAAAGAAGAGATTTCGAACGAACAAAAAATCCCCTCCGACTTTTTTTTCAAAAGCTGAAATTTTGACGCGAGAATTTTCGATTGAAAATTGAGATTGTTTTTTCGATATTAAGTCAAAATAAGGTGAAAAAATAAATATTTAAAATCAAAAAAAATTACAGCGTGTTTAGGACCTAGAAAGCTAAGTTTTCACCAAATTTCGTGAAAAAAAATTTTTTTTTGCGCATAAGATAAAAATAAAAAACCAAAAACTTGATTATTTGAATTTTTCACATAAATTGAGGTTACAGAAAAATACAAAAAGTTGTAGGTCTCTTTATTACCTACAACTTTGTCATTTAATTTTTTCCATAGATTCTAGAAGTTGTGCCGGAAATCGAGGTACACCATTTTTTACCTTAAAAACTCACCCCCTTCCACTTCCCGACCTCAGATCGCCTAAAATTATTTTTCCTTTCATTTTTGTTATATTCTCGTCCTTTCTTAACGAGTTTCATCCTACTATTATTTTTTTTTCACTTTTCATCATTTTCAAAATTATCGACCCTGGTCTACTACGAGTTTTTAAAACTTAAAAAGTCGATAGCTTTTGTTTTTTAACATTTAAGTTTAGTTTTCCTCCCAAAAGATATTATAAAGCGTATACTCTAATTTAAAGTAATTACTGTGTTATTTATTTATTACAAATTAATTATTTCTTACTGTAAGGAATTTGTTTGGGTTCTACGATTTCGAATTATTGATGATGAATCAATGACCTCATCGTTGGAATATCACGCCATAGATGACGTACATATTATTTCGGCCAAACTGCTGCGTCTACAAAATTCATGAGACGGCTGCTGCGTCTCAAATTCATAGGACGGTAGATTCATTCTGTTTTGTAGCTTTGTATGAGCCAGTACTAATTGAATTGTATATTTCATCAATATAGTATTTGAATATAAAAAGACGTGTTTAATTAATTATATTCACTACAATTGTCAGAAGTGAGATGGTAGAACTAGTGAATCACGCAAACAATTTTTTTTTGTGTGAGTTGGGTCAACAGTTTTACTCAGCCAAGTCAAAAGCTTAGGGATTATTGTTTCTTCACAGTCTAGAGAGAAGCATAAAGATTTTAGATCATGCTATAAAGATTAAAAAAAGAATTTTCAGTAAAGAGTGAAAAAGAACATAATTTGTGACAATGATTGGGAATCAAGACAGTAAAAGTATTTCCTAAAGAAACTAAATCAAAAATATACTCAAAGTTTAATACAGTTCATATAATTCAAATCAGATATAGGTATGTCGAGATCAATTAGAAGGAAATATATGTAAAAAAGTAAAATTAAGAGCTAAATTAAGTAACTTTAAATATATGAATTACTTACGTGCTTATAGAACAAAAAGTATTGAATTAATGCGATTCTTTGGTTATGTAAATAAAACGGATATAAAATACTTGATGCGATATCGAATAAATCTTTAATGGCACGGGAAATGTAGTTGTTGTTGAAATTAGATTTCGAAATATATAGAATATATAATATATTGATGAATCGGTTGAAATTGATGATGAAGTTAAACGGAGGTAAATGTACAATATAGTGTAGGAAATAAAATCTCCAGGTGGTGATGCTGATGGAAAATCTCTGAATAATTTGTATTTCCTAGTGAAAGAGATATTATGAATAAGGTAAAATGATGAGTTCGATAAGTAAATAAGAATAGCTTGTTGAAGATCTTATATGAAAAAGTGTTTCTGAACAAGTTAGTATAAGTTGAAAAAATAATTCATTAAATAATATAGAATTGGAATCTTAGAAATTACAACTAAAATGTCTATACTAAAACTACACAATTTAGAAAGAACCCATCTATAAATAGGCTACTTACGGTTTTCTCTCATTTTTATTAAATTCAGTTTCGTTAATATCGCTTTCCTGAGTTATTGAGATTGCATTATGATCATTTTTTTCTACGTTGGAAACGTGGTTATTCATCGAATTGTTGAATTGTTTCGCACATTAAGGAGCATTGCTTTATTCAAATCACGTGAAATATTTTTAATAATTCATTTATAGATGAAAAAACACTTTGTCGAAATCTTGAAATATATTAAAGTCATTTTATATGGATTATAAATTTTTTAATTATTGTAAAAAGTCATGTTTCTATCGCATTATTATACGAGTACATGCCGATTACATGATTCGTTGTTAATTTTCGAGAAAATGAACATAAGTACCTACATTTAGACAATGATTTAATTTGTTACTTAAGGGTGAAAACCTGATAATTACTGCATAGTATGAAAACGTATCCAGCTACGTTCAAAGTAAAAATTTCGCCACTTGCAGAGATACTAACAATTCGACTTCCATTCGAATTGGTTCGTTCCAATGCTATGAATAACATTTCCTTCTTAATTTTTACTACAAATTAATATAAGATATGTTTTAGTTGAGACGGTCAATAATGTCGACTAAATTTGTTTTGATGTTGTGTAATATGATTTATTTTTCACCCGCTGGTCCCAAAACACTGAGGTAAATTAAGAGAGACAAAAGGTTTTGTAGTCAAAATCGCTTGAATATGAAGCGTAACTTGATTCCACTAGGAAACATTTGAATTTTAATTGCTTCAATTTAATATTTAATGATTCTCAATGATTGTTATTTTTCCAATTCTTAAAATAATTTGTTTTTTGTCATTAACTTCAACTGTCCGACATTAAATAGTTAGAGCTTGGCCTTGTGGCCTATTTGGTCTCTGTAGACTAAATTACTGGCTCATAATTCGTTTAGTACTATACATATCTCTTTCGCATAAAAAAACCTCTGAAATTTTTCTGATTTTGAACAAAACTTTGAAAAAATGTTTTCAAACTTATGCTTAATCGAGAGGTCAACTAGAAATAAAATTTTTCATTTCAACCTATCTATTAATGAAGAGTACTTCATCAGCGTTTGCTCTCTTGTAAGCTATAAAACTTCAACTAATGTAAGTGTTTCATTGCATTCTGGTTTAATTGTTTAGTTCTTCAGATGGTTTATCTTTTTGCACAAATTCATAAATACAAACCTTCAGAGAATGAGTTCGATATTCAGTTGAAGAATATCTTGTCCACTTCAGTCTTAACTTAATACTGACATCTTCTGCAGTGATATGCATATTTATGGTGATGTAAGTAAAGATATTCGTCTACATTTTCCAACATTACTATTTTTTAAGTTACCGGTCTCAAACTGTCCAGCGTTGTCGAATATAGAACAAAATTTCAACACTTTCTTTTCATATAAACTTTTGAAAACAAAAACAATTATACAATTATTTAATTCGCTTGTAAAGAGTAAATTAGGTTTCATATGTTTGATTTATCGTCCCATTTACAATTCTCATAAAAACCATTTAGATTCGATACAACAATTTCTCAAATATCTAATTTGGAGGGAAGATCAAGTTTATCCGGCCAGTGTATATAGCCATACTGATCTGTCAAACAGGTTTGGAGCTAAATCACTCAAAGTTGGCAGTGACTTGTTGTCTTTGAAGTTTCTGTATAACCTCACACATGGTTATATAGACTGTCCTACCCTTATTGGCTCTATTGATTTTCATCTTCCTAGACAATGTTCACGTTCAAATCAATTTTTTTCATTGGGTACTCCGAAAACTAATTCCTTCGTACAATCACCCATTAGACATATGTGTTCAATATTCGAGGATGTGTCTAACAAATGCGATATCAACATTGACTGATTTGCTTTCATTAGTCGGGTTTACTTGGACTCTGTTCATGTATAGCAAATTCTGAAGTAAACCATAACCTCATTGTCTATTATTTATTATAAGTACTTTTTTTTATTGATAATCATTTTTTTATACGTTTGTACCATATCATTATGTGTTATTACTGTATATATATATATATATATATATATATATATATATATATATATATATATATATATATATATATATTATTCTACTCATTCGTATATTATTCTACGCATTAGTAATAGTTTTGGAGCGTTGCAAAACATAAAATAATAATTTCAAAAATTCATATTTCAATTTATTCCAAATGCTATATATATGCTTACCTATCATGAAAGTTTTATCAAATGAGTAATATATTTTTTCTTTTCATTTGTTTCATTGCACTAACTTTTAAGCATTGTCAAATATAAAATAAATATTTCAACAAATTCTTTGTCAATGTACCTCCAATTTTGTTGATATACCACATGAGGGGTGTTATATATAAATAAAAAGTTTTGTTCTACTTATTTGTTTCATATAATGTATAAATCATTATAAAAAGCATCATTTGGTTCAGTTAAGTTGGCTCACACATCGGGTTATCTCATGACTCTTGACATTCTCACTGAGAACCTCTCTTTCTTCAACATAATTCAATATATACTCAAATGTAGCAGTCACAAGTTAAGCTTCTAGGTATATAAAAATCGAGTTTTTCAACTAAAGGTTTAACGCCATTAGATCTAGCCATAACTTCTAAAGTATAACCGGAAATTAAAATACTTGTACCATAAGCTATAGATAGCCACATTAAAATATTCAAACGATAGTTTTGTGAAACTTTTACGAAACTCAAAGGCGTACCAGCCAGAAAGAAACAACAGAACAAGACGGGAAAAAAGAATCCAAAGGTATGGACCATAATCCATTCATGGACGAGTGCCGATATGAAGAATGTAAAATATTTCGAAAATATTTTCGAAGTGAAAATTTCACAGCAATCCCTGTAGACATAGATGAATAAAAAATCATGTATAATGATGTTCCACATTTTATAGAAACTAGTGAAGTCACACGCAGTCCACCACTCCCTGTAGAACATTCTGTCTGCGAAACGCAGAATTTCTGCGAACAAGTTTTGTATTTGATGTAAAATTAGGTAGAATCCTATCACAAGTACAATTATACTTGGTATACACAATTCTACAATTTTCAGTAATAATTCTACGTAACTGTATTTTTTAAGTCCAAAGTCGTTGTACTTTGTGCGAATGAAATTGTGAACAAGAAAAATGAGACAGAAAATCCCTAGAAAAATTTCCACAATTTGCAGTACTACTCTCCACCATTTAATCTTCTGTGTTCTGTAAGAAAATGAAATATATTAGTTCATTTAAATTTACTCACAATTAAGTATAATTAGACTGATATTTTACCGTAAAACACTTCATATTACATTATGACTATTTGTTCCTTGATCAGTTTTCTTTCGTTGCATAAAAAATCACAAACATAAGTTTATATTCTTATGAACGAAAATAATATTTTTCGATAATCCTACTTTATTTCATTTACCATTTCAAAAATCTAGTTTCAAGTATTTGGTAGGGGAGAGTTCGATAATACCGAGCCCCTAAGCACTAGGACCTTTAATTAGGACATTGGTTGATATTAAAGAAAGAAAACATTTATTATTTAAAGGAAATTTATTAAGGTACGCAAATCACATGTAATAAAATCGCAATGTTGCAACAGAAAGTAATTATTGCACATTTACAAAAAAATACGAAAGCGTGGTATTGTCAAACTGGTAGGATAATTTCGTGCCTACGTTTGATAAAACCATGCCTAGGTTGGTAAATCCGTGATAACTTGGATTATGATTGTTAAGTGCCACAAATCAATTGGTAAGTACTAAAATAATAATACGAATTTAAAAACGATTAGGTAGAATTATTAATTATGTTTTCATCAACTATCTATTGCGTCAAAATTGGAAAGGATTTTGATTTTAAGTACCTAGATATTATCGATAGAAAAAAAAAATTATTTTTGATAATTTGTTATAACAAACTTAAATTCTTTAAATAAAAAACAATTCTGCATTAATAAGACAAGGTTACTTGCTTAATAACTAGATTAGGTAGGTACATTAGTTTTAGGAACTTTACCTAAGGTAAGAAGGTACTAATACTCTTTAAAATAATTACTTATCTAACTAACATTAATTTTAATCAGACTTAGTGTTGAACTAATCACAGCAAAAATCACACAAAAAATTTTTCGCAGAGCTTTTTCCACTACATTCCTTATGTATCCAATTGGAGCATCTGCAGCATCGATACCACATTTCTCCATTGCGCCCAAATTCTTGACACACCGCGCAAATATCACGATTCTCCATATCATCGTCTTCGTCGTCATTGCACAATTGAGTAAGAGGAACATTATCCATACTATCTTCACTGCTGCTGGTACATTTCTTAGACTTTACTTTTCCTGTCTTTTTTCCTTTTCTTTCCTTCTTGAGTTTTTTCTCGTTATTCTTTGTAAAATCTTCAGCTCCACTACCTTCGCTGCTGTTCAAAACTCTCCTTTTGACTGACTTTCTTCTAGCTTGTTTCTTTTCTTTACCTTTTTTGTCCGCAGCATTCTTTTCTTTTTCGACTTTCATTTGTCGCTTTCGTTCTTTTTCCTCTAACTGCTGTTTTAACGGAGTTGCTGTTAGAATAACAGAATGCTGTTTTTCAAAACGTCTATTTACTGTTATTTTCTTTTGTGGGATGGGGCTCAAATCTTCTAAAATGCGTCTGGAAGTACTCGGTCCAAAAATATCTCTTGTGATACCTGAACTAGTAGAAGGTATGATGTGATTTAACACGCTTATAGATGGCACGACTGTGGGTGTTTCTTTAGCAGACGAAAGTTTCTCGGGAGTTTCATTCATCAATTCGAAGTGCCTGGACAAAATTGTTGGTGACGATGGTAGGCTACGAGTGGAATCATCATGCTCGTTAACTGGTCTATTTTTATTTCCATTCTCGTGATTTGTCTGTGTTGACTCCCTGGGTCTTGCTTCTTCGACGATAGGATTCAAAACTTCTTCTTCGTCGAAAATATGGGGATTCATCGGATATATTCCAGTCACTTCGAAACCTTTAACAGACTTTTCCATAGTAGCCACTCGAGTATAAGCTTTATTGAAAATTGAAGCTAAATGATCATGAGTAATTTTTTCAAATGGATGCATTTTCATAAATAAATCACACTCACGAGAATATGCAGTTTTTAATGGGCCATAAAATGTAACGTCGAGTGGTTGCATTCTATGGGAAGTATGCGGAGGCAGTGATAGCAGATGCACGCCATTTTCGCGACAAAAATCATATGTAGCGAGTGATTGATGACTGCTATGATTATCCAGAATAAGAAGCACTGGATTCTGAGAATGCGCACCAACAGATGTAGCAAAGTGCTGCAGCCATTTAGTAAAAAGTTCTTCGTTTATCCATCCAGATTTAGAGCATTCATAGATTGCTCCCGGTGGGCCACCAATCTTGAGAGATGATTTAATTCTCTGGCGCGGAAAAATAAACATAGGAGGAACATATATGCCCGTCGCGTTAAGCGCACATACAACTGTTACATTCTGGCCACGTTCGGCACTTGTAGCCTTTCCGACTTGCTTTAGTCCTTTTGGTGCATAAATCTTACCAGGTTTTTGAACGTTGCTAATACCAGTTTCGTCTACATTAAAAATTCGGTTAGCTGGAAAATTATGTTTAGTCATAAGCGTGTCTAGGTTATTAAAAAATATAGATATTTCTGCTCTGTTGAATCCCAAAACCCGGTTTAAGCTAGTTGGCTCGGGAAGTCTTAAAGATATTCCGGGATTTCTTTTCAAAAAGGAATATACCCAACATTTACCAGCCATTTTTTCTCTGACGAAAATATATGTTTGATATTTTTTGCTACGGCAAAGTCATACGCCAATTTCCGCAACTGTAACTGAGTTATGCCATAAAACTTCTTTGCCATTAGAGTAATAAAATCAACCATTTCTTTTTCGTCTTCTTTTGAAAATGTAGCTTTTCTCCCCATAGGAGGGTCGTCATTTTCTCGCAATTTAAGTCGATCCCTGAGTGTTGATTCAGGCACGTTAAAGTTTTTAGCAGCTGTTTTTATTTTACTTCCGTTGCGAATAGACTCAAGTGCTGCCTTCATATGTTCTGGGTCCCATGACTTCTTCTTTTTTTTTGGCACAGACGCATCCATCTAAAACAAAAATTCAATTTATCTGTGGGCAGGTACCTATTTTGTTGATTTTATTTTAATCAAACAAATTATTTATGTAAGTAGGTAGGTAGGTAGTTATATTAATTACAATATTATAATATTATGACAAAATTAAATAATGTATATCTTAAAGTAGAACAAAAATGGGTTAGTTTAGGTAAAATATGATTTTCATAGATTGTAATATCGCGCCCTCGTCTGATAATACCGCGCCCCTGGCGCGAAATTGTCGAACCCCAACATTTTACTTTCTAACCTAGAAATATTACGAAAAAGTAAAATGTAGGTTTAAGATTATTCTGGCATTGGTTTAACAGTACTATAATCATTCCAAAAATATAGGTTACATTAATTTAATATAATTTCAGCATGACTTACCTCTTTACGAACGTACACACAAAATTATAAGGAGTAGCGAAAAAAACTTCAACAGCGCGTGGTTACTCCGTTGTTGCGCGGGAGACACTGGCGCGGCGCGAGAGAGGGGGAAGTGATGTCGGGCGTCGATGTGTACTTCCAGTGCGCGCAACGGATAGATTGTTTTTGAAATATGTTGAGGCGCGGAATTCTCAACCGCGCGGTATTATCCAACTCTCCCCTATATCAAGGTATTTGGATATCTATTGTACGAAATGATGAAATAGACTGACATAATGTCAAATTTAAAAGATTGATAGATATTTGGAAGTGTCATATTATAGGTTAGGTCGGTTAGTTTCAGAAATTTACTCTATGCAAATAACCAAATGTTCCTCAAACTTAATTGAGTACCTGTTTTTGTTTTTCTTTCACCCCTCACCTTGGATATTCGTCTTTGTAGATGAGAGTTGGCACAAATGTGAAAAATATAAAATGATTAAAGCTGGGCAATTCAATTTCACGTCAGATTCATTATCATATTTGAGAATTTTGGGAGCATTACTCCTTATGAAAGCGTGTACCTTCATTAACATTCTTGTCTGAAAAAAAGAAAGACATAAATCAGCAGCACTTCTTGAAATACAGCTCCGTTACCTGTTCTAGTAATAGAAAAAGAGCAGACACTGGTGGAAGTTGATATGTTCTCACTATATATTCCGCCAATTGGAAAGAGAATACATAATATCCCAAAATAATTAGAAGTGCTACAATATCTAACATTTTCTTGAATGCAGCTAAAACAGTCAATCATTATAAGGCAACATATATTTTATCTTATACATAGAACATTAGTATATTACTAACTATATAAAGTACCACGGTGTATTAACTAGAAAATCTGTCGGTATATCCATAATAAAGTGACAATATTCCTTTGAAGGAGGCACACCTGTAGCCGTCTGAAATTGGGCAAAAAGCCTAGTAGCTAGCCCATTGGATTTACGGAGGAAATCCTAATTAGAAGAAGAAGAAAGTGATAATATTAGGTAGTTACAAACAATATATTGCTTGACTTTCCTAAAATTATGAGCAAAATTATTCAAAATTCCACAAAAAGGTTTTCTCTTTTTTTCTCTTTTGTGAAGTTCTGTTCACGCTATCTAACATGACATATCGAACAGAGTAAAATATTACCTCTGAAATTTTAAGAATATAGTGATAAATATGAATACTCTTGTTACAAGGTCACTGAATTCGTGGAACAATTAAAATTCTCTTGAATGACAAGTTATGTCTGTAATTTAAGGCCAATCCACTTTTTTGCCAGTTCATCAGAATTATTTACAGACAACTATGTTTACAAGAATATTCGAATTCCAAAGAAGTAGGTACTTTCATTATGCAAGGTAATATATTGCAAGCATGTCCCTCATTTGTCAAAAGAATTTATTGCGTACCTACTGTGTTTTCGGATCGTACCAGAAAAATATACATATGAAGTAGTTTATGGAAAATACTCAAGATAATCATATGTCTAACCCCCTTGCCGCCTCAATAAATTTATAATACGTAAATGAATTACTCCCACGACACCTTTTAAAAAGATTGTAATATAATTCAAAACGTTTACTTTAATTCCACAAAAATTGTTTCATATTATGAACATGTTTCGAGTCACTAACCCATTGCTAAGAGTTGATACAACTTGTACAAACTACTTTTCGATTGTTGTGGAATCAAGCTCGTTTTTTTAAAACATTTTATGATACATTTTCTATGAAAGTTATTTCAAAATGCTTCACTCACATATTCTAGGAATTATTTCCGTTCTTATATTTGTCCACATCTTGAAGAAAAAGTAGGTACAGCATGTAAGGCAGTAGTAAAGAACCCAAAAAAAGATTGTGATGTGAAAATTGTCACATCCTTTTGGTATCAAAAGATACCAGGCGTATCTTCAAAAGAAAAATTCATATTAGGTAAGTATTTTTTTCTGCAAATCAAATAGATAAATATCTAAGCTATAAAATAGCTTTATATAAATAATAATATACAGTAAGGCAATAATGGAAATAATATAGATGTCTTCAAAATTTAGACAAGGGCAAAATTTAAAATTTTTTTAGGTGGTGTTGACTATCTCAGAACAGCTTAGACTAGTTAGAATTATGGAAACCAAAATATGATATGAAGAAATGAGATGTACCAGCAGTTATTAACAGTTTCCGTATGATCTCTCCTGATTGAGTAAATATGGATGTTCGTATCTCACTGGCGTTCAATCCTTCAGGGAATCTTGATACGAAGAATTTTTATGAAACCAAAGAGTTTATTGACGTTGAAATAGACTATGTTCTTTGTCCATTTCATCAAAAAGTTTGCACAGTTTGAGTTTAACTATGCCGTTCTGATGAGAGCTAACAAGCTTGAAACACGTGTCAAAGACTGCTCGTGAGTTCCGAGTGTATAGAATATTAGTTGAAGTAATGATATTAATGAGATCTCTAGTATAGTCATAATAATTTTAAAATATTAAACTCATAATGTGAATTCTATTGTATTTCAATAAGCTACGCTTAATGAGTGCTTGTCATAATACTCACTCGAGAAAATAAAATGAATATACTATCTTTGTATTTCTATTATCATAGATACATCGAAACACATACGTGTCTTTATTGTCTTTATTTTTATAATAATTCTTTTATCATATTGCACTTGTGAATTGATGATATTATTTGGATATAATTTATGCAACCTACAAATTTCAGGCTATTAAGTATATAAGGGTTATTTTCTATATGTAGTAATTTGTAATTATTGGAAAAATCCGTGTTGTGACCAGTATCATTGATATGTTTTGCAAACAAGGAGTCATTGTTATTGAATCTTAATACACCTGTGATGTTCAGCTAGTCTTGTTCTAAAATTTCTTTTTGTTTTTCCCACATACATACTACCACATTGGCAATTTAATTGATATATACCTGGTTTTAGAAGAATATCCGTTTTATCTTTATTATTTATTAGAAAATCACCCAATGTATTATTTGTTTTGAAAACTAATTTAATATTTTGTGTTGCAAATATTCGTTGGCTTTTATAAGATACCTTTCCGTTGAAAGTTGTGCAGAAATATTTTTGAAAATTGTCAACAGTATTGTTAGATGATACATGAGGTATAAATACATTATTTGATGTATTCCTTAGAAGTTTCTTTTTCGATAATCTTTCAACAATGCTTGGACTAAATCCATTTTTTAAGGCTATTTGCTTTATAGTTTTTATTTCTTTATGTCGTGCCTCTGTTTCCAATGGAATGTCAAATGCCCTATTAACAAAACTATTCAATGCTGCTATTTTGTGATTTATGCAATGGAATGAATCTTTGTGGATAATTATACCTGTGTGTGATGGTTTTCTATAAATATCAAATTTGTGTACATTATTTACATTTCTAATAGTTAAGTCTAAAAAATTTATAGATTTGTTGTTTTCAATTTCTAGAGTAAAGTTTATTTTTGCATGTACTGAGTTAATTATTTCCACAAAATCATTCAACTGAAGCATATCACCCTGCCAAAGGATCAAAATATCGTCCACATACCTGTGGTAATATACTATTTTAGACGAGTAAAGGTTATTGTTCACAATGTGGTTTGTTTCAAACCAGTCCATGAAAAGATCAGCTAAAAATGAGGAAAGTGGTGAGCCCATGGCTAATCCATCCGTTTGACCATAAAATAATAACGGTATATATATATATATATATATATATATATATATATATATATATATATATATATATATATATATATATACCGTTGATATAAGAGTAAAAGCCGTCAAAAAATATGAAGGTTAACGTATACTCACTGTTGATTGTTCACAAATTCACGTACAATTGTGACACAGATCAAGTTGAAGAGAAATATTATTAAGAGATTGACAATCGCCCTTATATGGATATTGTCGAAAAGGACCGTCAAGGGGGAATCTCGAGCTGAAAATCTTTTCTTTGAACGTTCAAAGATTTTAATTTCCCTGAAAATTCAAATAAAAATATAATTGAGACCAAATAATGAATGAAAAAGGAATTCATTAGTATAGTCATTGATGGTACTAATATTCAAGAATTTCTTTTTCATTATTGGACATTTGTGCTCAACTCAAATAACCTTCAGATATGTTGGTGTGAATCATTTTCAAATAATTCACTATGAAGAATTTCAATCATCAGATTTGGAAAACGTGTTTATTAATTCACCATAAGTTCATTTTGTTCACATGAAATTTTAATTAACGTTAGCAATATCTAGAAAAAAATTATTTTGATATGATCAAATTTTTCTGCGAGTAGAAATTTTCCGTAGTTTCATCTATCGATTATGATACTCTATGAATCAATTTTTGGTTTATAAAATTGCCGAATGAAGCATTCTTTAATGTTTCACTCATTTTCAATATCTATTAAAAAACCATAATAAATTTTTCGTAATATTTCATATCATATTTGCCAGATAGAATTTTTACATTCGAATTATTTCGATATGATCAAATTTTTGTGTGAGTAGAAATTTTCCGAAGTTTTATCAATCGATTATGATACTGTATGAATCAATTTTTGGTATATTAAATTGCCCAATTAAGCATTCTTCGAAGCGTTACTTATTTTCACCATCAATTAAAAAACCATAATAAATTTTCCATAATATTTCACATCATATTTGCTAGTTAGAATTTTTACATTTGAATTATTTTGATATGATCAAATTTTTCTGAGAGTAGAAATTCTCCGAAGTTTCATCTATCGATTATGATACTGTATGAATCAATTTTTGGTTTATAGAATTGCCCAATGAAGCATTCTTTAAAGTGTAACTTATTTTCTATATCTATTAAAAAACCATAATAAATTTTCCGTGATATTTCACATCATATTTGCCAGTTAGAATTTTTACATTCGAATTATTTCGATATGATCAAATTTTTGTGCGAGTAGAAATTTTCCGAAGTTTGATCTACCGATTATGATACTGTTTGAATCAAATTTTGGTATATTAAATTGCCCAATTAAGCATTCTTCAAAGTGTTACTTATTTTCACCATCAATTAAAAAACCATAATAAATTTTCCATAATACTTCACATAATATTTGATAGTTAGAATTTTTACATTTGAATTATTTTGATATGATCAAATTTTTCTGCGAGTAGAAATTCTCCGAAGTTTCATCTATCGATTATGATACTGTATGAATCAATTTTTGATTTATAGAATTTCCCAATGAAGCATTCTTTGAAGTGTAACTTATTTTCTATATCTATTAAAAAACCATAATAAATTTTCCGTAATATTTCACATCATATTTGCCAGTTAGAATTTTTACATTCGAATTATTCCGATATGATCAAATTTTTGTGAGAGTAGAAATTTTCCGAAGTTTGATCTACCGATTATGATACTGTTTGAATCAATTTTTGGTATATTAAATTGCCCAATTAAGCATTCTTCAAAGTGTTACTTATTCTCACCATCAATTAAAAAACCATAATGAATTTTCCATAATATTTCACATCATATTTGCTAGTTAGAATTTTTACATTTGAATTATTTTGATATGATCAAATTTTTCTGCAAGTAGAAATTCTCCGAAGTTTCATCTATCGATTATGATACTGTATGAATCAATTTTTGGTATATAAAATTGCCCAATGAAGCATTCTTTGAAGTGTCATTTATTTTCACCATCAATTAAAAAACCATAATAAATTTTCCATAATATTTCACATCATATTTGCTAGTTAGAATTTTTACATTTGAATTATTTTGATATGATCAAATTTTTCTGCGAGTAGAAATTCTCCGAAGTTTCATCTATCGATTATGATACTGTATGAATCAATTTTTGGTACATAAAATTGCCCAATGAAGCATTCTTTGAAGTGTCATTTATTTTCACCATCAATTAAAAAACCATAATAAATTTTCCATAATATTTCACATCATATTTACTCGTTAGAATTTTTACATTTGAATTATTTTGATATGATCAAATTTTTCTGCGAGTAGAAATTCTCCGAAGTTTCATCTATCGATTATGATACTGTATGAATCAATTTTTGGTATATAAAATTGCCCAATGAAGCATTCTTTGAAGTGTCATTCATTTTCACCATCAATCAAAAAACCATAATAAATTTTCCATAATATTTCACATCATATTTGCTAGTTAGAATTTTTACATTTGAATTATTTTGATATGATCAAATTTTCCTGCGAGTAGAAATTCTCCGAAGTTTCATCTATCGATTATTATACTGTATGAATCAATTTTTGGTACATAAAATTGCCCAATGAAGCATTCTTTGAAGTGTCATTTATTTTCAACATCAATCAAAAAACCATAATAAATTTTCCATAATATTTCACATCATATTTGCTAGTTAGAATTTTTACATTTGAATTATTTTGATATGATCAAATTTTTCTGCGAGTAGAAATTTTCCGAAGTTTCATCTATCGATTATGATACTGTATGAATCAATTTTTGGTATATAAAATTGCCCAATGAAGCATTCTTTGAAGTGTCATTTATTTTTACCATCAATTAAAAAACCATAATAAATTTTCCATAATATTTTACATCATATTTGCTAGTTAGAATTTTTACATTTGAATTATTTTGATATGATCAAATTTTTCTGCGAGTAGAAATTCTCCGAAGTTTCATCTATCGATTATGATACTGTATGAATCAATTTTTGGTACATAAAATTGCCCAATGAAGCATTCTTTGAAGTGTCATTTATTTTCACCATCAATTAAAAAACCATAATAAATTTTCCATAATATTTTACATCATATTTACTAGTTAGAATTTTTACATTTGAATTATTTTGATACGATCAAATTTTTCTGCGAGTAGAAATTTTCCGAAGTTTCATCTACCGATTATGATACTGTATGAATCAATTTTTGGTATATAAAATTGCCCAATGAAGCATTCTTTGAAGTGTCATTTATTTTTACCATCAATCAAAAAACCATAATATATTTTCCATAATATTTCACATCATAGTTGCTAGTTAGAATTTTTACATTTGAATTATTTTGATATGATCAAATTTTTCTGCGAGTAAAAATTTTCCTAAGTTTCATCTACCGATTATGATACTGTATGAATCAATTTTTGGTTGATAAAATTGCCCAATGAAGCATTCTTTGAAGTGTCATTTATTTTCACCATCAATTAAAAAACCATAATAAATTTTCCATAATATTTCACATCATATTTGCTAGTTAGAATTTTTACATTTGAATTATTTTGATATGATCAAATTTTTCTGCGAGTAGAAATTCTCCGAAGTTTCATCTATCGATTGTGATACTGTATGAATCAATTTTTGGTACATAAAATTGCCCAATGAAGCATTCTTTGAAGTGTCATTTATTTTCACCATCAATTAAAAAACCATAATAAATTTTCCATAATATTTCACATCATATTTACTCGTTAGAATTTTTACATTTGAATTATTTTGATATGATCAAATTTTTCTGCGAGTAGAAATTCTCCGAAGTTTCATCTATCGATTATGATACTGTATAAATCAATTTTTGGTATATAAAATTGCCCAATGAAGCATTCTTTGAAGTGTCATTCATTTTCACCATCAATCAAAAAACCATAATAAATTTTCCATAATATTTCACATCATATTTGCTAGTTAGAATTTTTACATTTGAATTATTTTGATATGATCAAATTTTTCTGCGAGTAGAAATTCTCCGAAGTTTCATCCATCGATTATGATACTGTATGAATCAATTTTTGGTACATAAAATTGCCCAATGAAGCATTCTTTGAAGTGTCATTTATTTTCACCATCAATTAAAAAACCATAATAAATTTTCCATAATATTTTACATCATATTTACTAGTTAGAATTTTTACATTTGAATTATTTTGATACGATCAAATTTTTCTGCGAGTAGAAATTTTCCGAAGTTTCATCAACCGATTATGATACTGTATGAATCAATTTTTGGTATATAAAATTGCCCAATGAAGCATTCTTTGAAGTGTCATTTATTTTCACCATCAATCAAAAAACCATAATATATTTTCCATAATATTTCACATCATATTTGCTAGTTAGAATTTTTACATTTGAATTATTTTTGATATGATCAAATTTTTCTGCGAGTAGAAATTTTCCGAAGTTTCATCTAATCGATTATGATACTATATGAATCAATTTTTGGTTGATAAAAGCCCAATTAAGCATTCTTCAAAGTGTTACTTATTTTCACCATCAATTAAAAAACCATAATAAATTTTCCAGAATATTTCACATCATATTTGCTAGTTAGAATTTTTACATTTGAATTATTTTGATATGATCAAATTTTTCTGAGAGTAGAAATTCTCCGAAGTTTCATCTATCGATTATGATACTGTATGAATCAATTTTTGGTGTATAGAATTGCCCAATGAAGCATTCTTTAAAGTGTAACTTATTTTCTATATCTATCAAAAAACCATAATAAATTTTCCGTAATATTTCACATCATATTTACCAGTTAGAATTTTTACATTCGAATTATTTCGATATGATCAAATTTTTGTGCGAGTAGAAATTTTCCGAAGTTTGATCTACCGATTATGATACTGTTTGAATCAATTTTTGGTATATTAAATTGCCCAAGTAAGCATTCTTCAAAGTGTTACTTATTTTCACCATCAATTAAAAAACCATAATAAATTTTCCAGAATATTTCACATCATATTTGCTAGTTAGAATTTTTACATTTGAATTATTTTGATATGATCAAATTATTCTGCGAGTAGAAATTCTCCGAAGTTTCATCTATCGATTATGATACTGTATGAATCAATTTTTGGTATATAAAATTGCCCAATGAAGCATTCTTTGAAGTGTCATTTATTTTCACCATCAATTAAAAAACCATAATAAATTTTCCATAATATTTCACATCATATTTGCTAGTTAGAATTTTTACATTTGAATTATTTTGATATGATAAAATTTTTCTGCGAGTAGAAATTCTCCGAAGATTCATCTATCGATTATGATACTGTATGAATCAATTTTTGGTATATAAAATTGCCCAATGAAGCATTCTTTGAAGTGTCATTTATTTTCACCATCAATTAAAAAACCATAATAAATTTTCCATAATATTTTACATCATATTTGCTAGTTAGAATTTTTACATTTGAATTATTTTGATATGATCAAATTTTTCTGCGAGTAGAAATTTTCCGAAGTTTCATCTACCGATTATGATACTGTATGAATCAATTTTTAGTATAAAATTGCCCAATGAAGCATTCTTTAAAGTGTCACTTATTTTCACCATCTATTAAAAAACCATAATGAATTTTCCCTAATATTTTTCATAATATTTGCCGCCTCCTAATATATATCCACAGCCAATTTGTATAATCGACTTTCTTAACCTTAATAGATTCAATAAAATTTTTTATAATCAATTCAAAATGCTTCAAGTTCTACTGTCTTACTACATCAATTTCGCCATTCACCAAACTTTCCAAATCCCTTGATTTGAGAGTATAATAATTTTTGAGTTCATAAAAATAATATATTTTAAATTTTCTAGTAGAAATTAAATACATATAATACAAATTTGTAAGTGGAGTTTCTATTGCACGTTCAATATTTTGAATGTTTTAAATTAACCGTCCTTTATATTCGAAAAATAATTTTCATCTAGAATTTTATTCAAAATGGAAAAAATGAATTAAAAGTTTATTCATAATGAAAGAATATTCAAAATTTTCTCATAATTTTAATATAAATACGCATGACGACGTTTCGCAGTACTACTTCTTTATCAAATGCAGGATTAACACGTATTAATTCAGCATTTGATAAAGAAGTAGTACTTCGAAACTTCGTCATGCGTATTTGTATTAAAATTATGTATTTTAAGAACTAAGGGTCAGTTCAAAATTTTTCATAATATGCC